>VCAZ01000158.1:1098072-1605721 GCA_005784505.1 Bagarius yarrelli
CAGGAGAGTCAAGCAGAAAAAAATAAGAGAAGAGAAAATAAAAAAAGGAGAATAGAGGAGAAGAGAAACTTTATCTACTAAAACTGTTATTAATTAAAAAGCAGGATTTAGACTTTAGGATAAAAAGAGAGAAACTCTTACTCTGGTCCAGGTCTCCGTCTTTGCTGCCGTCTGGAGACTCTGAACTATCACTTTTATTTCCGTCCATCAGCACACATTTCCTGTTCTCCGGTTTGGACTGTGAACCCTGTTAGTGTAAAGAACAGAAAGTTAAGCGTAATCAACCTGATGATCATTTGATCAGTGACATCACTGTTCTGGACGTTCAGTACCTCATCTGATGAAACAGGTTCTGCAGGAGAGCCAATCACAGGCTGTGGAAATGAAAGATCAGAGAGATGATTCCATTAGGAACAACTGATGGAACTGAGGTGCAGATTAATTAAACCATCAACCAATCAGAACAATTTATAAATAAACCATAATCTGATACAAAACAACGCAGTCATTACAGAATCATCATTTATACTGCTTTTTCATTGGCAGGCGAGCCGGTACCCAGTCCAGAACCTGGAACCTGGAGAAACGGCAACCGCAGGGTTTAACCTGATTCGCTATCCAAACAGACATTCTTTAAAAACTTAAATAAATAATACAGGGATTTAAGAGAGATAATTATTATTAATATTCCAGATGAATATCAGTGAAAACAGGAAGAGAAAAAAGAGAAGAGGAGGAAAAAAGGGGAAAAGGAAAAAAGTAGACAAGAACAGAAAAGGTAGAAGAGAAAAAGGAAACAGGAGAAGAATAAAGAAGAAATATGAAAAGATAAAAAGGAGAAAAGAAGGGAAAAGGGAGAAGAGAAGAGAAAACAAAAAAGACAAAAATAGAGAAGAGAAAAAAAAGAGTACATAAAAAGGAAAAGAGGAGAGGAAAGGAAGGGAGAGAAGAGGAAACAGAAGAAGAGAAGAGAAGAGAAGAGAAGAGAAGAGAAGAGAAGAGAAGAGAAGAGAAGAGAAGAGAAGAGAAGAGAAGAGAAGAGAAGAGAAGAGAAGAGCGAAGCGAGTGATCTTTGCTTGAGTTGCTTGAGTGGAAAAGCAGTATTAGTTATTTGATGCCTGGACCAAATCTGGTAAATACTGTAGATAATAAGAAGATTTAATCACACAGGTAAGATAATACCTTATAAACTTTATTGGATGAAAATAGAGTTCATTCTGATTATTTTATTTATTTTGTAAATCTTTATACTCTGTGTTAAAGTCTCCATTTGTAATTATTACAAACTAGAAGTTTCTAATAAAGTCGAACCTTTAGTGTTGCTTCATTCTTCGGATCTTCTTGACTGCTGGGTGAATTTCTCAGCGGTGATCTGAGACAGCAAAGTCAAGTCGGGGTCAATGACAGTGCTAAATGCTCAGTATTAGCATAATCAGTTCTTATGATACCTGACGTCTGATTCCTTCTGATCCGATTTCTTGGATGTAAGAAGCGGAGACGACGCATCAGACATCGTCTAAACAAGGGAGAATTTAGCGTTAAATTGTGAGAATGTCAACAAAAATGGACCATGACCATAAAACCATGTGTACCTCTGTGGGGACTTTCAGAAGTACCAAAGCTTCAGTCTTCATCTCTGAACTCTGCTCCTCTTCTTCACTGCTGCCCTGAGCTACTGAAAAATATTTTTTACTTAATTTAAATATATAGCATTATTAATTAATTACTGATAAATAATAATAACCTTAGATCTTGTATTCTTGTTTTGATCTTTTGAAAAATTTTTCTTTCTGGACTTTTTCATGCTGTAGTGTAAAATATTTATTTATCTTTGACATTTTTAACAGTTTTGTGCCAAGAGGTAAGGTAAGTTTTTGCCTTGACTGGAGCCACCTGCCTAGATAAAATAAGGAAGGCTAAGAGCATGATGCTACCACCATCATGTTTCACCCTAGGTCTCATCAGGTTATAAAACTCTTTGTACAAAATAGCTCAATTGGAAATTTGTTGGAATTTTTAATTAGAGGGTTGTGAGTTCAATTCCCAGAACCAGCAAACTATCATTGATTGGCTCCTGAGCAAGGACCTTAGCTAGGGCTGTGTATTGTAACAATACGATTCATATCGCGATAGCTGGGTCATAGTACAATATACTAGAATTGATTGCAATATAATACAATACTTGTATTGTAACAATACTTTTAAAAAAGTAAAACAAATAACTAAACATACATCAAACACAAAGTGGATTATTGGCGCTCTCATTTTTTTTCGCTATGTTTGTTTCTGAGAGAACGGCTGTATGTGTCAGCGACACCTACTGAGTGGAGGTGAGGTCGTTTGACACACACTAAGGGTTTTTTAAATATTTATATAAAATGTAAATCAATTTAAAGTGTCAATTTATTGTATCAGTACTAGAGGTTATATTATCGATACACTTTTATGAAAAAAATCCAGATAATTAGCTATATCAATATTTTTACACAGCTCTACCGTTAACACTCAACTGTTCAATAATTAGTATAAATGAGGCAAAATTAGAGCATTTTAATGAACGGGTCAAAAAACAGGACGAAACTAAATTACTTCTAAACTATGATGTTTTTCGATGTAAATGTTTTGATAACATTATAAGTGGACCGTAGAGAACAGTATAAAGTGAAAATTGAGGGGTGTAAGATAGATTGGAAGTCCCACCATGAAACTGAGTCTTGCCATCTTGGAACTGTCTGCAGTGACTTAGTAGAACAGAAAGCTCCTCAATACGCCGGTCCTGGATAATAAATAAATAAATAACATTGTGCATATAAATGAGTAATCAAACAAAAAAAATATGACTAAGATTTATTAAAGTCAAAATATTTAATCATAATGTTTGATTAAGTAGTAAAGGTAGCTTTTATTTTATTTATATTTTGTCAGAGATATAGGGGAACAATGTCCCATCAGGCCACCAGAGGGCAACCCTGAAATTTTATTTCTTTTATTATTAGGTCATGTGCTTTTGTTTTGTGTTTGTAAATCTGCTCATGTGTCTTAGCCCTGTCTTGTAATTTGTTGGTTTCCTTATTGTGTTCAGGTGTTTCCTGTTTAGGTTCATTGTTTCCCAGCAATGTGTTGGGTATCAATTCAGACCCCTGTGTTTCAGTCTGTCCTTGCGTCCATTTTAGCCTCATTCCTGACTTTTTATATCTTAGCTTATTATTAACGGCTGTGGCAGATACTTGATTAAATTCTATTTTTATGACAATTTGTGTAAAATGTTTGTTAAACAATAATGGTTAAAGTCTTTAATTTCATCAAATTTAGTCAGAAAAAGCTTTAACTGAATTTACTGACATTATAAACAACAGATTTACATCATAATAATTTTAGACCAAATTTGAAAATAAAAGTATTAAATGTAGCTATAAACAGACTGTATGACGTGATGGTATAGAAAAATAATCAACTTCAGTGTCGCTAAATTGCATTAAAGTATTGTTGAGTATTTGTTTTATTATTTTTTGGGGTCTGGTGGTAATTAGGTCTGGACAAGTGGATTTTAAATTTGGTTTATCACAGTTTATCCTTGATTTAGCAAGGATAAAGAGGCAATTATTTAAATGCTTTGGGCAGCATTTTTTTTAATAAGGTCATTGTTTAAAAAACTTCTTTTTATATTAAAATTAGTTTGATGTAAATCATCCAGTTGAGACAAAAGTGCACAAAATAAACCATGCATACCCAGAAAGGGGGTAAATACTTTTTCATAGCACTGAAGTGATCCATAACATAATAAAAAGATACCTTTCAAAGAACCCATGTTTTTCCATGAGTAAATATTTTGTTACATAAATCCAAACGCAAGCAGCTATTAAAAGTTTCCCAGTGTCTGAAAATAATCTTCCTCCCCCTACGCTTTGGAACGAGGTTCATGGCAGCATATTGAGATCTGGAAAGGAGTTCATAGAACTGGGTGTGTTTTTAAAGCAATGCCATGAAGCAGACCCTGCCACGTCTCAAATACTGCACACACACAAAGTGGTTTTCATTTGCTCTTCCACATGTTAGGGGGAGGGGGGGGGTGAAAACGGCACCTGTAGAATGTGAAGATGTGAAAATGATAAGAAAACTTTTAGTTGGTTCTAATTGTCCGAAAGGGTCTTGCTTGGATCCAGTTATAAAAGTGAAATCATCTGGAATCCTTTAGAGCACTACATGCTTTAGTATTTGGTGGAACATTTAAGAATGTTCTAGACTGAGAGCACAAAGAGCTCTGGGCAGAGTTCCACCAGCTTCACAGTTAATAAATAGTATTTTTTTCCCTAAGAACCAAGATCAATCACCAATAATCTGCGGTTAGTACCATATTATCATTTTTTACTGCACATTTGCCCAGAATGTATAAATAACATTTTTTGAATAGTTCTTGGATAGAGTGTATGATCTATAAAGAACCTTTTTATTATCTGCGATGTAGCAAAAATAGTTGGAAAAAAAGTACTAAAAAAGGAGGTTATTTTAAGTAGCATTTAATGATGAATAAACTTTTTTTTTTTTATTTGCCATTGCTGTAAACACCTTTATGGATCTTTTTGACATTATTTTTGCAAAAATGTATACAATATTTTAAAACAGGTTCTTTTTAAAAGTAATTTCTTAAATCTTTTATTTGCAACCTTTTCTGTGGTTTCTTGACAGCTTTGTTGTGGTCTTCTTCTGTGTTTTACTTTAGAGACCATTAAATGACTTTTTTTAATGTTTTTTTTTAAGGTTATGTAGAGCACAGGTCACTAAGTGCGGGGTCACAACGCAGTACTGGCTGGTGAAAAAGTTGCTACCGGGCAGCAAGAACGCAAAATGACACTATTTGCTATTATTGTGTGTTTTCCTTTTAAAAGCCAATATCCAAATTTACATACATTTTTAAAAAAAAAAAAGGTCAATTTTACATTTTAAGGTTTAGCTAATATTACAATGAGTGGGAAAAAACATCTCAAGTTTTTTAGTAGAGGAGGCAAGAAAAAAATCATAATGACAGAGACTAATGCTGGGCGGAAAAGTGGGGAACAACAAAGGCAGAATATCCAGAGACACTGCACTGCAAGGGCTCTGAAATGTGCATCTCCTTGTACTTTTTATCTTCTGCGAAGTTGATTTTTTGCCTAACATAGCTGAAACAAAGTTATGGAGCAAACTAAAAATCTGCAACACAACAGTCTTTCGGTCACCCAGCTCTTGTCGGTCATATCATTGCAGGGAAACAAGTACAGAGCACCCATTCATTATATTTTTATTTATTTTTATTGATATTTATTTATTTATCTAAAGTAATTTGTTAATGTTTGCTGTTGAACACAGTTGATGTAAACTAAATGCAATTTTTTTTATATTTTATTTTTTATGTTTATCTTTTTAAAGACTAAGGTCTGAAATATGATCTTGTTTTTCTTACCTTTTCATCATTGGCTGCAATTAATAATTCCATTCCAACTTTTAATTTTTGAAGCTCTTGCTCTGCAAAGAGGGAAATAACAACAAATGTGTTAAAAGAGATTCTATTCTTATTACCAATTACCACTGCCATTAATTAACCCCACCGTTTCTTGTTTCCCTTCTCTGAGTATCTCTTTCAAAATCTGCATGGTTTCTGCCTGTTGCATAATATTTAAAAAAAATTATGCAGATTGTTAATCGTCTCATCTAGTTTGAAAGGTGTTAAAAAACAGATTGGTGGCAGTTCGGTTCAAGCTACTTCGCCCAATCCCAAAGGCCTTCTAAGCACTCGAACGCCTCATGCCAAATTAATTTTGTTCAGTCATGTGCCCACCTAATGCAATTCTACAAATCCTACAGATTAAGCTTAAAGTAATTCTGAACAGTTCTGCCCCTTCCAAAGACTATTTGACCAATTGTGTCCTTTTTTAAAAGGATCCCTCCCTAATAACAAAAGAAATCTGACGTGCAGCCTAATCTTAAACAAATTCTGACCAGTCCAAGAAAATTGTATCCAACTCAGTCTAATCTTTTAGCACGACCAACCAGTCTTGCACCTTTTTAAAAAAAAATTTGACCAATATTGCCTAATGCCAAAAGAAATCTAAATGGTACAAGAAACTACTGGCCAATCAAGGCTAATCTCAAAGAAGTTCCCTCTCCTTCCAAAAGCATTCGGAGGATTCTGCCTGATTTTAAAGGACTTCCAACCAATCCTACCTCTAACATCTAAAGAACCTCTAAAGAATTCTATACAGTCTTGCTCTTTCCAAACAAATCCTGACCAATCCTGCCAGATGTCACAAATTGTCACTTCCTACCACATTTTGAAGAAATTATGACAAATAATGACCTGATCTTAAACCATTCTGTCTTGACACATACCTAGGTATTCTAATCAATCCTGCTTGATCAATCAATCCCACCCTCTTCCGAAGGAACACTTAATACTGTACTCCTGCCTAGTCCTAAAAAAGTCTCTCAAATCCTTTCTGATGTAACCAATCCTGCTGAAGGAGTAGAACAAAATAGCATGTTAGGATTTGATGTAGTAAGACCAATAGATGTATATCTACCAGTGCAGTATTCCATTATAGATTAAAAAATACAGAAAAGAAGCAACAGTGGAACTGTCTTGCAAGCAGGTTAATATCTTGCACAAGTGTCTACCAAATGTGTGTGTTATGCCAAAAATCTTACGTTTGGTGTTGAGCCGCCTTCTGTACAACTCTTCTAATGTTAAAAGCAGGATAAAGAGGATATAGAGCTTTTGTTAGACACAACATAAACAGGTAATTACCATGCAAACATCAGAGACACGGTATAAATACTTATTACACAGTTTAGTGCTGATAAATGGGTTAATGCATGTTAGTGGTGGAAACAACACTTTAATTTGGTGACTTTACAGCTACAAGGAACCTGAATTCCCTAATTTCAGCAGGTGTCCAAACCAGCATTGATTCCAGTATTGGGAACTGCTGTCTTAAGGGATCGAGGTCATCTCTATACAATGTTCCAAATTGCATTCTAAATTTCCAGCTCATAAACTGGACAATTTTCTGACCATAAAAAATGCTTTGTGGTTTGGACAGACTTACTACTTCTTGATTCCTTAATAGTAAACCACCAACTAGTTAAAGATCCAGCAGTTGATCTAGACCACTAAAAAGCAATCAATCTATTTAGGACTTTAATCACTCTTGCGTATTTGTGCTAAAGAATTCAAAGTCATAAAAGTTTACCTTTCTCCAAACTGTCAGTGTATATGGGAGATCTGGAGAGGAGCTGAGTCTGAAGGTTCTCAATCTCTACATTTTTACACTGCAGGAGGTGCTGAAGGCCTGAGATTTCTACCTGTAAATAAGATCAGTCACTTATGTCATGTCTACAGCAAAACTAATTATATGAATAGTAGTTTTCTGGTAATGAATAATGGAATGCTGATAATGGAATTAAACACCAATCATAAAACAAAAGTTGGTACACAGTAATCCACAGATATTCAGGTGAACAAATCCAAAACATTAGGCAAGAAACAAAAAATAGGCAGAGATCAAAACCAGAAAGACAATCAGAACAAGCAAATGCTTGGTATGATGCATGAGCAAATCAATAATTTGCAATGTAAATAGAAGAGCTAAACTGCCCTGAGTTCTAACTGCCCGCTGTAGTCGGACATGCATGCTCTCCCAGATGTGGGAACTCTGTTGCATACAGTCCTCCACTGTGGGAACAGTAGATGGCTCACCTGACCAGGAAAACATGGGCAGTTGGTAGCCCAGGACACACTGAAATGGCATGAGGCCAATCAAAGCATGAGAAGCAAGGAGTTCTGAGCGTATTCAGCCCATGTTAATATCTAAGCGCTTGCAGAATTCTGCCCACACTCAGACATAAGCTGAGGGCCATGATCAGAAACAATTTCCTCAGGGATACCAAAATTTCTGAATACGTGATTAAACCGTTGGGCGGAAGTTTTAATGGAACAGGGAAGATCGGTGACGAAGTCAATAGAATAGTGTGACCATGGTCTGTTGGTATGGGTAACGGTTCCATCAGCCAGACAGTGCAGGCTTTGACGAAGTTTGTGATGTCTCGATAACAGTCCGGCCACCAGTAAGCATTTTCCAGAAGCTGGTGTCTGGAGCTAAGAGACGTGTGAACCCAAGACATCACCTGGGGACATAGAACTTGGGGCACATAAACTTCGTTTCGCCGACCTGAGATCCTCCAGAATTTTATGGTCAGTGATTACTTGAAACAGGTGACTGCTCCCCTCCAACTAATGCCTCCATTCTGTCAGAGCTTCCTTGATAGCTAAAAGGCTAAGGTAAGTTCACAGGAGAAGAATGCACATGAGTGAAGCTTGGAAGGGGTGCCCCGCCTTTGTGAAAGGACAGCCCCCACCCCACAGTCAGAGGCATTTATTTCTACCACAAATGGTAAGGTAGAATCTGGGTGTAGCAGAATCGGAGCTGATGTGAATTTAGTTTTCAAGGTGGTGAAGGCCTTGACAGCTGCTTCAGTCCACAGGATTTTGGTAGGTTTACCTTTCAAGAAGAACGTAATAGGTGCTGCTATGAGGCAGTAATTTCGGATGAATATCCTATAGAGTTTGCAAACCCCAGGAACCTTTAAAGCTCCTTGATTATCTTGGGAAGGGGCCAGTCTGTAACTGCTTCTACTTTAAATTGGTCCACCGCTACTCTGTGAGGACTGAGTTGATACCCTAAAAACAGGACATGATTCTGATGAAATTCACACCTTTCAGCTTTGACAAAAAGATCATATTGGAGCAGTCTTTTCAGAATCTTGGGCGAGAGACTGTGAATAGATAAGTATGTCTCAATGGATAGGGCTTCTTCTATATACTTCTCCATAGCCTGGGTTTCAGGTTAAGATAGCGGATACACTCGGCTTCTAGGAGGTATGGTGTTATTCAATAGTTCTATGGCACAATCTCTGGTCTGTGGGAAGGTAGGGTGGAGGCTCTAGCTTTGCTGAGGCACCTTAGTACAGTCCATTTTTTTAGCACAATCCATCTGGATGATGTGACATGGTATAGTGCTGACAGAAAGAAGACAGTAAACATGGCGGTGACAAGTGGTTTATGTTCATGAGACGGTTGTGTGTCTGCAACCATGGATATACCAGGATGATGAGGTTTTTGAGTGATGAGATAACATGCAATAAAATACGCTCCATGTGTTCTTCTCCTTTACAAAGAGTGATCGAAAAAGTTCGAAAGGAAAAAGTTCGAAGGGTTATACCGGGACCTATGGCTTGTCTGTCGATAGCAGAGATGCAGAGCAGAGGGATGTATGGAACTGTGTTGATTTTCATCTTAGAGACAACCTAACTGTCAATCAGATTAAGAGCTTACCCAGAATCCACTAGCGCTGGAAACACAGAGAGTTTAGAATTAATACACAGGTAGGCTGGCACATTGCAACACATGGAAGCAGTGACTAAGGGTGACTCACTTTATTAATATATAAAAATCGATTTCAACTATACATCACTGAAACTGAAGGGCGTAATGAACGGCTAACTAATTACCTTAGATGCAACAGAGTAGCTGTGCAAAGATATTCAGTCCCCCCGCAGGATATTCAAAAACTTCACGCAGTTGTGCAATAAAGTAATCCACTGATGACTGAAATTGGGGATCCAAATCTTAAACCGCCGATGCCCAGTCTAAAGTTCTACCCGTAAGAAGCAAAAGTAAAAACAAGCACTTCCTACTGTCCGTTGTGAGGGAGCTGGGCTGATTCTTAAAGAAGATCTGGCACTGCCTTTAGAAATCCTCTGCAACGCTCAGGAGTTCCGTAAAATTTATCCTAAAGGGAAAACTGCACCCCTGAAGTAGCAGGGATGGCTGGAGGTGGAGATACCGGCGGTGGCATTTGCAAAAGCACTAGATGTGCTCAAAATGCATTTGCGCATAATATTCCACTTTACCTTAAAGATGCGCTAAACTCGCTGGATCCTGAGAGCACAAAGTATTCTGTCAAGGACGGCTCTGAGAGGGATCCATGATGCAAGTTAAGCGTTTTATTTAAAACAATAGTGCAGATCAAACATGTAGTCAATAATCAGGCAGTAGTCAGTACACAGTAATCCACAGATATGCAGACAAACAAAACCAAAACATTAGGCAAGAAACAAAACTGAAAAAACAAACAGTAATACATTTGCGTTAGAACACACTGGCATTTAGCAGGCATTTGTATTTACTGGCAAATTGGTGGTATTGGAAATTGAACCAACAATCTTCTGATTAGCAGTCCAACACCTTAACCGCTGAGAAACCACTGGTGGCACTGTTTGACCACATGGCAATTAACACATTAAAGTAGAACTGTGATTAAAGAAAGAAAGAGTAGCATGACAGATGAGAGAAATTCAGCTCTTTAGTCCAGATCATTACAGCTTCCAAACTGTAAACAAGGGAAAAGATGAAATTGGCCCCTTTACAAAATTCTGGGCAGGTTTTTTTACAATTTATTTAAATTGATGAGGTTCTGTTTAGACCACAGAGAAACAGTAAAGTATTAAAACGTAGCAATTTATTAAAACCATCCTAAACTCAGGAATTTTTAATAACTGTTCAGATGGTTATGTTACATCCAAACTCTGTCCTGTAAGTAATTTTTCCATTCCAGAGTCTAGGAACATGTTTTTAACACTCTGATGTTTGGCATCACATTGTGACCTTAGGCATAAGTGCAGTTCTAGCCATGAAAAGCCTTGAGATTTATCTTCAGATGAACCGCTCTTGTGCCAACATCACATTTAGCGGCAGTTTCAACTTCTGTAGCTATATTAGACTGGAAGTGATTTCCACATGATCTGTATGCTGAAACCTGTTCGAATTCTTGCACTTGTTCACCTGATGAATTTGCACATCCATGCACACAAGTGGCAAAATTTTTGTTCTTAATGTTGAGATTTTTCTTTGTAAAGTTATATACATTTAAATTCCACTATTTGGTAGAAGCCCTGATTTAAATGACTTCCATTTGTCTTTTTAGGCTTTGCTCAGGGGACTAGTAGTGGCAGCTTGGTGTTGATGACAATTCAACCCACAATCTTCTGATTATCAGTCCAAAATCTCAACCACTGCACTACCACAAAGTATATTAGAAGACTACAGAAGGAAGCTGGCCCAAATAGTCTAAGATCTGTGGACATCAAAATCAAGATTGCTGTAGGGAAACCAGGAGGTGCAAATGATGTGAGATGTCTAAGGGAGTAAAGTGGCCCATCAAGATGGAAAACATTCAAAAGATTAGAAGATGAATTGAAGCAGGTGGGATTAGAGAATTAAGGGATAAGGTATTTGAGAAGGTTCTTTGAATTGGAAATGGACAGAAAAGTTACAAGTGATGGAGCGAGTAGATAAGGAGGTGGATGGAGGTGGAAGGAGATGGCACCTGAAGGTTCCTGCTGCGCTCCTCCCAGTGCTGCTTATCCACCTGCATCTGCTCCACCATCAACATAAGACTCGACAACTGAGTCATTACAGACCGGTAACATACATGAAGTGAATAAAAGATAGACGAAGTAAAGATAGGAGGAAGTAAAAAGACAAAGGAGGAAAAAAAAGATGAATACGGCAGAAAGATTGAGTAGAGGGAATGGGGGCGTGTCTCTACTAATTAAGTCTAATATTAGGAGAGACTGTGGATATTTGAGTTGTTTTGTATATTAATTACACTTGTATTTTTGAGCTTCAATAAATGTAAAATGTTTAAACAATGATAATACAAAGAATCATTAAATTGAATATCATTCCACTGGATTTTTATTGGTTCTTATTGGTAATAAGCAGAAAAAATATATTTATTATTAGAATGCTTTATGCAATTTTGTAATGCATAGTTGGTGTTGATGGCATATAATTTTTGTAGGGTTTTTTTCCTTTTTTTAAAAAAATCTGTGGTTTCAGTGAATGTTCATACAGTGCATTAGAAATACCACACTGACAAATTATACCAATTGTCCCCACCCCAGAGTCGGCCCAAGACATAAGAGAACTAAGGGGCTTCTTGGGGCCTCCAGGAGCAAAATAAGTGAAATACTGAAAGATGATTTTTTTGGAGGGGCAGCACAATGGCTTAGTGGTTAGCACTGTTGCCTCACCGCAAGAAGGACTCGTGTTTGATTCCCAGGCAGGGGCCTTTCTGTGTGGAGTTTGCATGTTCTCCCCTTGCTTGAGTGGGTTTAATCTGGGTAGTCCAGTTTCCTCCAAAAATGTGTATGTTAGGATGATTGGTGATTTTAAAGTGTGAGTCTGTGATGGACTGTCGACCTGTCCAGGATGTACCCCTCCTACATTTTGCCCTTTCAGAGATAGCTGGGATAAGCTCCAGCAGATCCCTGTGACCCCGAATTAGGGGGGGGATCAGAATAAACAAAATGCAAAAAAAAAAGGCCAGCACCGTGGTGTAGTGGGTTAAGCCACCCACATGCGTGGTTGTTCTTTGGCAACTCTGGCTTGAGTCCTTCCCAGTCCAAACCCTCTCTGTCTCCCCTTTTTTAACTTTTATTAATAAAGGCAATTTATTTGCCTTTGCCTTGATTTCCCCTGCCTGGGAATCAAACGCGAGTCCTTCTTGCGGTGAGGCAACAGTGCTAACCACTAAGCCATTGTGCTGCTATATATATATATATAGGGGGAAAAACAACAATGCAATATTATGTTAATGATGTAAGCAACATTGCTTACACATTGGTTAAGTCATATTGGCTACATTGAGGAGCCACCAAATAAAATTCTGCTTAGGGTCCCCTGATAAGGCTTGGGCCACCCCCTCCACTCAACCCAACGAAATGCAACTGGGTAAATTGTTCTTTTAAGAAAGGAAGTAAGTCTAAATTCAACTGTAAAACAATGAGGAAGAGAGATTTCAGAGGAAGTGCAATCTGAAAAGAGGAAGATTTAATTCACTTCTGTAAAAAAAATCAGACTAAATCTATGTAATCTGTGGCCCGGTAAGTTATTCTGCAGCAGTACCTTCGTAGCCTTGAGTTTTCTCTCATACTGTAACTTTTCATCTTCGAGTTCCTCCACTTTGTGTTTGAGTAATCTCAGTTCCTGGAGCAGGTTCTGTATAGCAACAGAAAAAAACAAAGATTGACAAATAAATCAGTCAACTGAAGGCAGGGGGGTGAGGACACTTCTTATTAAGGGTATTAGATATTGGCTGTGGAATGTGTGTTTTACAATCAGGTTGCTGAGCAGTTTGCTAGTATAGTTATATGTAGCTTTGCTAAAACTCAATGATGTAATAGAAAATATGGAGACTGTTTTTTCTAGTACTTTAAATACATTTGCTTTTTGACTCTTAAGAAAGATTAAGGAAACAGTTTGGCACCGTGGTTTAGCACTTGCCCTAAAGAAAGCAGCTCAAAAAATGGAGCGCAGCTGGAGGAAAACTAAACTAGAGGTATTTTGTATAGCATTGTGCGAAAGTAGCCTATCCTACAGAAATGCATTAAAAACT
Source organism: Bagarius yarrelli (assembly GCA_005784505.1). Lineage (NCBI taxonomy): Eukaryota > Metazoa > Chordata > Actinopteri > Siluriformes > Sisoridae > Bagarius > Bagarius yarrelli. The sequence goes on from VCAZ01000158.1 coordinate 1,111,566, forward strand.
GCTAGATCGAACAATCCCACTTAAACAAAAAAACATGTATGTTAGACCCTATTCCATCTAAGCTCCTAAAAGAGGTCATTTCTGAAGTCATAGGTCTGCTTCTGAATATAATTAATTTATTATTGTCATTGGGATATTGCCCTAAAACATTTTAACTGGCTGTTATTAAACCGCTCACTGGGAATCACAACTTGATCCCAAAGATCTAGTTAATTACTAACCTCTCAAACCTTCCATTTCAGTCTAAGATACTACAAAGGTAGTTTCATCACAATAAATTTTTTTTTAAGAAAAATGATATCGGTGAAGATTTCCAGTCAGGATTTGGATTCTATCATAGTACTGAGACTGCTCTATTTAGACTTATAAATGACCTGCTGCTATCAGCTGATAATGGTCTCTCCCTATTAGTGCTATTGGACCTCAGTGCTGCGTTTGACACTGTCGACCACAATATTCTTTTAAATAGATTAGAAAGCTTTGTTGGCATCAGCAGAAGTGCGTCAGCATGGTTTAAATCATACTTATCTGACCGCCAGGAAATTAAGTAGCAGTAAATGAAGAGGTATCATATCGCTCGCAAGTAAAGTATGGAGTACCGCAAGGCTCAGTTCTAGGACTGTTACTTTTTACATGTTACATGCTACCCCTGGAAGATCTTTCACTGCTATGCTGATGAAACTCAGCTATATATTTCTTCACAGCCTGGCAAAACCAATTCGAAAAACTAACCGACTGCATAGTTAGTATAAAAAAACGGATGACAAATATTTTCTTATTGCTAAAAAACGGAGGTGTTAATTATTGGTAATAAATCCTCTACCTATAATAACCAGTTCACTGTCTACCATTTAATGGCTGCTCTGTCAACCCTTCATCGTTAGTTGAGAGCCACATTTCTAGCATTTGTAAAAATGCATTTTATCACCTTAAAAATATATCTAAATTAAGTCCTATGCTCTCGAGGTCAAATGCAGAAATTTAGGTTCATGACCTCAAGATTAAATTATCGTAATGCTTTACTGGGTGGTTGTTCTGCACGCCTAATAAACAAACTCCAGCAGCTAGAGATCTTACTAAAACCAAAAAGTATGATCATATTAGCCCTGTCCTGTCAACACTGCCCTGGCTCCCTATTAAATATCGAATAGATTTTAAATCCTGTTACTCACTTATAAAGCCCTGAATGGTTTAGCACCTCAGTACCCAAGTGAGCTCTTATCCTATTATAGTCCTCCAAGTCTGCTGCGTTCTCAAGACTGTGTGTTATTCTAGGTATTATCAGATTGACAAATTCTGTGTTGTTTTGTGTAGCACCATGGGGTCCTGGAGAAACATTTCATTTCACTGTGTACTGCATCTTCTATATAGGACTGAAATGACAATAAAACTTCTTGAACTTAAAGTCATAAAAGCGTTTAGATATAATAGATAAAAACACTTCCATGCATGTAGTGTGTTAAATATTTTTCCGGACCAAAACAAATCAGCACACAGCACAAAAATAAAACCCACAACACATGTTAAGATGTTAAATCAAGCACAAATCACCAAGTGACTTTACTGTTCCAGCTTCTTCGACCACAATGCAACTCTTATCAGTCAGCGAACGTGCAGGTTTACAAGCAGTTTCCTAATGTTTAGCTGTGATTAGTCAAGCTTTACATCTCAATCATGTGCATTCAGTGCCTACACTTTCTCTCCCACAGTGACCAAGCTCCTCAGCACCTAAATCTCCAGAGCTCTGATCCTCCACACACACTTCTGCAGCCTCAGGTGCGTCGTTCTGCAGAGCAACGTTATCATCAGCTTCCTCCTCCTCCTTTTCCTCCTCCTGGAGCTCTGCAGCTTTTTTTTCCTGGATTTTACTCGAAAGCTCCTGCTGAATTCTACACATCTGCTCCTGAAGCTCACTAATCAGATTCACTACACTCTGACAGACGAGAGGAAACAAACGATAAAAAGGGAGCAAAGGAGGGAAGATAAAAAAGGAAATGAAAGTCTAAACACGCGCACAGGGACCGCATATTACTACTTATACTGTAGTACATAAGTATTTATCCCCTTTAAAGTTCTTTACAGGTAACTATTTCACAATTACACAAAACAGCTTCTTGTTTCGATACTGAGCTCAGGTTTTTACCTGTATAAAGAGATCTTTATATTTTTTAATTATGTTTTTGCCTACATCTTTGTGGGTTTTTTCAGGGTTTTCTGGTTCCCTCCACTACCACCACTTGGTTACTCATACTAAATTGCCTGGAGCAGTTATTGTGTGTAAATTCGGGTGAACACATTAAACACTGAGCTACAATTTGCTGTTTATAGAAAATACGCCAGATGTTTTCAAGACTTAGACCTGGATTAAGTTTGTTTTTACGGAATTTAAAAAAATGAAGTTAAATGGAGACTTGTTATGAATGTAAATGCCTTAAAATAGTCCAAAGCTGGAGTTCCAGTTTTTCCTGGATGATCTAAAGTTCAAGAAACTGATAAATTAGTTTTTGGTTGTATATGATGATTTTTAAACATTCTTTTGAAGTGACAAACAAAATCCATTAAAAAAAAGAATAGACTGTATACGCTGTGAATGTAATTCCTTTATCAACCAGAAAACTAACCGAGAGGTGAAATGGCACTGTAACACACGTCCACACACGTCTGTAAGCAGATCCGCTTTTTTCCTTTTTTAAATTTAACAGTCTGGAAATAATTTTTAGGATCATTTCACTCCGTGGTACATTTATTAAGTTAGCATGAATAAAATAGCGTGCAGAAGCTTGGAAAGGAAGTGAAGGTCCTGCCATTGGCACGTCATTGCTTGAATCCAAAATAAACAGGTCACTAACCTGATTTTCTGCAAAGGACTGATTCAAATATAGAGCTCTTTTGTTTAGTGTAACTACTCAGAATGGGAAACGATCCTGAGACATGATTTTTTGGGGGGGGGGATCAGAATAAACAAGATGCTAACGTCAAGTTTAGCATCTGAACTAGCGTAAACAAGAGTTAAGCAATGACTGGCATGAAGGGGAGGAAGTATCATGTGATCGTGTGGCAGGAAAACATAGCAGATCAGATGCCTGACATATGATTGCTATCTATGGAGAGCAGCACAGAGGGTCGAGGTGGGAGGGGGTTGACGCTCATAGGGTTGGGGGCTGGTGGATGAGGGGGGTTATGGTATGTCAGAGGAATGTTGGGAGCCAGATTAGAGCCAGACGGACCAATCGGAGTAGTAGGACACTGTGTGATTCTGTGTGGAGTGGGTAACTCAAAATTAGGGTAAAAAGCAAACCTTTTTTGTTTAATTGAAATTAAATAAAGTGATTTTTATTTATTTAAAGAAAAACTATTAAACTTTATTTACTTCGTTATTCATATCAATAATTTTATAATATTTTACTTAAATTAAATATTGCTAATAATTGTCATTAATTATGTAAAATACTACGTGATGTCACAATGATGTCAAATATTTAAAAATAATTTCTTACCTAATTTTAGCATTTTGAGATAGAAATAAGATATGAAAATATATGCTTGTTTATTTAAGTGGAAGTGGTAGCGCAGTAGTTAAGGTGTTGGACTGCAAATTGGAAGATCGTTGGTTTGATATCCAGCAACACCAAATTATCACTGTTGGGCCCCTAAGCAAGGCCCTTAAGCTCAGTTGTATAAAAAAAATCATGTAATTTGCTCTGGATAAGAACATCTTCCCAAAGCCATAAATGGGTATAATTATAATCATAGATCATTTAAATTTTAGATTTTTTTCTAATCAATAAAGAATAACAAATAAATATAGTATAAAACAGGTATAGCTGTTTTCAATAATATATAGTAAACAATATTTAGTAATTTATCAAGTATCAGTAGATGTCATTTCAATTTTTTTTAAATTAGGAACAAATCATGCATAACTGTATATTTGGTTGTTCTGTGAATTAAGTAACAAAGTATAAATAAATAGAAGAAAGTAAGATTAAAACTTAACCTTGATTATAACTACACTACAGACATCATATACAAAATTATATACATTATTTCTAAATTAATATTATATATCATTTCCCACACCACTGATAAATTCATCAGTACTAAAACATATCTCTGTACATTTTATCATTCATTCATTGACTGTATAATAATATCTGTATATCTATTTAGGTATGTGTCTATGTAAACTCTGCATATTTAACCAGCTACAAATTAATTCATTTGTTTATACCAATTTTTAAACTGTGTATTTATCTATATAGATTTTCTGTATATTTGATCAAGCCGTACATTCATATAGATTTCTGTATATTTATTTATATCCTGTATATTAATATATATTATTAGTAAATTTACACTTATTCTGGACAATTACTTATATTTTCTTTACCATCTCTTACATCACTTTCTATATTCTATAAATTTATACATAGCTCCTTTGTATATCCACTATTTATATATCATTACATATGTTTCTACTGCGCTGATACAGGTTAGATGCTAACTGTATTTCGTTACCTTGTAACTATGTGCAATGACAAGCTTCAATCTAATCTAATCTAATAAAATTACCCAGAATTAAATCATTATTTCCACAGTGACACACTTTACACTTTGATCCACATTGATTTTTAAATTAAGGAGCGCTTTGTAATAACGTGATATTTGTTGATGTAACACTGTACCGTGGGTGTAGCATCAGTTTGTTCAGTTGGTCCCATAAGTCAACATATTTAAATACACATATATTACACACACACTTCTGCACATTTTCTGCAAAGCCTAAGGCAAGAGATGTCTCTCTCTCTCTTTGCTAACCCAGTAATTACATCAGACATGCAAGCTTTTATTTTGCAAAACTGTAATTAGTGGAAGAAATCCCTCAAATTAGTTCTTACAAATAGTCACGTGCACTCACACACGTGTGTAAAGAAGCTAGTTTATCTTAGCATTTGTACATACTTAAGTTTAAATTTTAATAACAAATGCATTACTTTCACATTGATTGTACAATTAACAGTTTGTAAATGAGGAATGGGATTTTAACTAAAGCCTTTGTCAAAATATTTGAAATAATGTGTGGGCTGTTAAATTCTCAAATCTGATTGGGCAGAAGGTGGAACAGCAGCTCTGATTATTTGTATTTATATTTCTAGCATTTGGTAGACACCAAATGCTTAATTTATTTCTATCCAAGTGAGCGGTCGAGGGTTAAGGGACATGTTTAAGGGGCCCAGCAGCTGCAACTTGGTGGTGTTGGGAATTGAACCCACAGTCTTCACGTTCAGCTGTCCAACATTTTAATCACAACATCTTTTCAACATTCAAATAAAAAATGGAAGTGTAAGTATAGGCACAGTGTATTACTGTATATGTGAGGAAGGAGTCTCTGATTTCAGCACTCTTTAGCAATTTCAAGGACAAAGAGGGAAAAAAGAATATGAAAATAGACTTAAGGAGAATTTTGATGGCATGTAAGCAAAAAGAGGAAATAAGTTTCTTTTCAGGTTACACTCCACGTGAACTGTAACTTTTAGCGGGTTTAATAAATAATAGTAAATTCTAAATATTATAATTAAATTCAAAAATCATGACAATAAACTTTGTACCTGAATTATTTTCCTAAAACAGCACAACAAAACAATGGTTCTCCTCCCACCTTCTTTTAAAGATTCTCACATACCAAACATACCCCACTCCCCCTACAATCCGAATTGGTTCGTTCCAAACAATACCTCAGCTTTGTGTTGTCTCTCTGTGCTGTGATTCTGCCTCTGCTCCATGCTCACCAGCTTCAGACTCACAGAAGAAACCTCATCCACCAGATATACTTTTTGCGACTTGAGCGCAGTTCTGCTTAGTAGCTCCTAAATAATCCCATACACACACACCCACACCCACACACAAAGAACTAGACCTGAGCTTTTACTCAAACGAAATCCCCTGAACTCTGCTGAGCTTTTGCTTCTCGTTTGGCTAAATATACACAGACTATGAAGGCTATATTTACTTCCCCTCTCTGTAACTGTTTGAGAGAGAGAGAGAGAGGGCAGGAAAGAGAGACACTCCAAAACACTCAAGGAGTAGAGATTTAATCCATGCACAGCCGGTGACAAAAACAATATTTTGCTCTTTAAATCCATCTGTTGAAAGCAGACGCTGACTTCACTCTCAAACCTAAAGGTGATTTTACCAGCCGCGGTCGCTCTCGTCTGGACGCTTATTTTTGAGCAAATCTCTTGCCACTTACAGACTGTGCATGGAAAATATTACTGCTATGTCACTTGGAGCGGAACAACTTTTGGAGGCCAAAACCTCATGCTGACCACATCTCTAAAAGTCTTCCCATCAAAAAGACGAAGCTGCAGATTCCATCAGGAACAGTGATTTTTTTTTTTAAAAAAGGAAACACATAATTTAAAAAAATGGCTAATTGAAGTCTGTCAAAAACCAGATGAAATCGCACAATAAAGTGCCCTTAAAATAAAGTCTCACCCTTATTATACCAGATATAGTCTATAGTTTGAGAAAAGGAAACACTGATTATTATGTACTGGTTATTGTTTTAACAGTGACTTAAATTTTACTGTTGAGGAGAAAAATCTTTTTTATTGATTTAGCATTTTAATGTATCCTATTTTATGTCCTAGGAAACATGTACCCATGTATCCATTATACGTACATATTAAAGATCGACCGATTAATTTCTTTTACAGATATTGTTTCAAATACTTGAGCTGTTTTTTATTATCGGATATCTTTTTAAACAATATTCGATAATATCGGATCCAACAATATATGGCACCATCTTGTGGGCATTATAAGAATTTAAGAGACTCTGTTCGCTACAATACAAGCTAGTCTTATCCCACAATAAAGAATAGTAAAAAAATAAATATCTATTTAAAATGATTTTTGTTAATTGTTTTGTTTCTTTACCTGATATCCTTGTTCATTTATTTATTAGTTTTTTCTGAGCAGTTGAAGATTAGGGGCCTTGCTCAGTAAAATGACGGTATAAATAAAAATATTTGATCAGTTCTGCATGGATGGATGGATGGATGAATAGAGTATTGCAAATTCTGCTAGTCAACTCAAATCCACACTCTTTCAAAAAAATTTTAAGAATTACAATTAATCTAATTTACACTAACTAAAATTCTGATTCTTGTGTGAATGTTAGTACTTTAGCTGTTCTCTTTTTTCATTCTCTCTCTTCTTAGTAATAATCTTCTTTTTGAAAGTCTATTTGATGAATCCTAATCATCTTTCCGGCCAGACTGAACTATCCGACTATTTGTGCTGTCAAGGTGCAGTAAGGACTGACCTCCAGCTATTTCCTTCTGAAAAGTCTCAACCCTTCAGCGCACATCTGTACATCTTCTATTAAAGTCATCTGGCAGTAAAGGAGAAAATGAAGAGCACAGACAGTAGAATGAACATATAACAAGGAAGAAGAACATGAACAAAAATGCTATAAACGGAACAGAAGCTTGATTTGAAAATAAAAGCTTAATAGAGACGAAAAAACAAAGGCTTCAGTGAGAGTTGTGGGTGAACAGCGAGTAGACAGACAGACTATACAATCTGCAACAAATAACATCGACTGAGTCACAGTGTATATTTAAAGGTTTGTTATTGTTTTAAAATTCATATGATCCAAAATCGTCTCAAAATGAAAGCTGAAGAGAAAAAAGCACCACGAATGCACCTGAAAAATACCGTTAGTGTGTCCATCTGGAGGAACCATAAAGGGTTCTACTCAGAAATCATTAATGGTCCAAAAAATACACTAACAAACTGAAACATGGCTAATTTAACAAGGACTGGATTATGGTAACAGACAAACAGACAGACGAGTGTAGAGAACGTTGGATGGTCAGACATACAGGCAAATAAGCAAACTGTGGATTGGACAGACAGAGAGACAAATAAAGACAGCTGACAGTTTGGCAATTTCGGTGTTCATACCAGTAGACTTTTTGGCATTGTTATGTTCTACCTCAGTTACAAGCATGCGTTATGATTGTTTTCTGGATTTTCCAGCTACACAACAACAGCAACAATGACCAAAAATTTTACCAAAACAATTTTTACCAAACAAAAATAAAATCAACATTTTTGTTTAAAATGTAGGACTTTATGGCTAGATTGTGTAAAAACTAGGCAAAAATTATAGATATATTTGGAGGTTCAATTTTGTTTGGATGAATTAAACACTTTATACCCAGGAATGGTTTAAGATTTGCAAGTAGGAACAAATACACTCCCCAGTTTACCAAAAAGGAAGGAAAAAGTAAAAGTCTTCCACGACCATAATTTATTTTTATTTAGAAATTACATGGTAACATTAACACACCGATATAATTTTTTTTAATTCTTCCTTTTGAGGTCTCATGATATACCACAAAGCCACTAGGGTGAACACAGGATCAGTATTTTTGAAAAAAAAACCTCTTTGGGTCAGTCAATTTACCAAGTCACTCTCTGTTATAGAATCTTTAGGCATAATAACGGCTTAAACACCTCTGCTGTAACTGTAGTAAAAAATACTTCTACCTGTTGCAGCATTTCTTCAGTAGAGTTCAGTTTAAGTTGGTGCTCTTCAAGAGAATTCTCCAGATCTCTAATCTTCTCTCCTTGAGCTTCAACCTGGTCTGTCAGCACACTCACCTGTGTGTTTGTATAGTGAGTTAAAGGGAGAGAGAGAGAGAGAGACCTCAGCATTTTATTTACTTTTTACTTTTTACTTTAAAACAAAGCGCCCGTAAACTAGAACATAAATGGTGCCGAACTAGATTTCTGGTTTTCCAGGCAGCATGGAAAGAGGGAATTCTAGCTTATAAAAAAGCTCTTAGTGTAACTAGATCAACGTATCTTTCTAACCTTATTGAAAATAATAAAAATAATCCTAGATTTCTATTCGTCACCGTCGCAAAATTAACTAGGAATAAGACGACCTCAGAAACCTGCACCATAACTGCGTGCAGCAGTGAGGATTTCATGAACGTTTTTGATAATAAAATTGCAAACATTAGGCAGAAAATTCACGCTTTAAAACCAGACCTTTTGAATGATTCTGATGAACAATTAACCGCATCAGATCAGAACTTAGAAAATTTCACTCCTCTGGAAGAGAAAAAAACCTAATCACACTCATCTCTTCCACAAAACCGTCAACTTGTGTATTAGATCCTATACCAACACACTTTCTTAAGCAGATTGTACCAGCAGTATCAGAACCCCTGTTGAAAATAGTTAACTCTTCTCTCAGCAGTGGGTATGTTCCCAAATCTTTTAAATTAGCAGCGATTAAACCTTTAATTAAGAAACCTGACCTTGACCAAAATGAGCTGTCGAACTACAGACCGATATCTAACCTTCCGTTTATCTCTAAAATTCTAGAGTAGTAGCGCAACAACTATGTTCATATTTACAAAGAAATAACATACACGAACTTTATCAATCAGGATTCAGGCCTCACCACAGCACAGAGACGGCACTGGTCAAAGTAGCTAATGACCTCTTACTGGCATCCGATCAAGGCTGTGTCTCGTTGCTTATATTACTTGACCTTAGTGCGGCTTTCGACACTATAGATCACGATATTCTTCTTCACAGATTAGAAAAATTAGTAGGAATTAAAGGAACAGCTCTTGCGTGGCTCAGGTCCTATTTAACCGATCGTTACCAGTTTGTAGATTTAAATGGTGATTATTCTGCGTGCTCCCTTGTAAAGTATGGTGTTCCACAGGGCTCGGTTTTAGGCCCACTTCTTTTCTCTCTTTACATGCTGCCCCTGGGAGACATAATTCGTAAGCATGATATCAGTTTCCACTGTTACGCTGATGACACACAGTTATACGTCTCATCAAGGCCTGATGTGAAAGGCCAGTTTAATAAAATTGAGCAATGTGTGAAGGAAGTAAGAGATTGGATGTTATGCAATTTCCTCTTGCTTAACGCTAGCAAGACGGAGGTTCTGGTTCTAGGACCACAGGTAGCTAAAAGTAAGCTTCCTGATCACACCTTAACCCTAGACAGTCTTTCTGTTTCACCAAGTGCAACAGTAAAAGATCTGGGTGTGATTTTAGACTCCAATCTCTCATTTGAAGCCCATGTCGACAATATTACCAGGATAGCGTTCTATCATCTCAGAAATATCGCTAAAATAAGAAATATCTTGTCGCTTACTGATGCCGAAAAATTAGTTCATGCGTTTATCACATCCAGGCTGGATTACTGTAACGCTTTACTGTCTGGATGTTCAACTAGGTGCATTAATAAACTTCAGTTAGTCCAGAACGCAGCAGCGAGAGTCCTCACACTAAAACTAAAAGGTACGAGCACATCACACCAGTCCTATGCACACTGCATTGGCTCCCAGTGAGACACCGCATCGATTTTAAAATACTACTTTTAACTTACAAAGCTCTCTAAATGGTCTTGCACCGCAGTACTTGAGCGAACTTCTAGTGGTCTTACGTTCCGCCACGCCTACTTCGATCAAAGGATGCAGGCTGCCTGTCAGTACCGCGCATTATAAAAACTACAGCAGGGGGGCAGATCCTTTTCTCACAGAGCCCCAATGCTATGGAATAGCCTCCCTATGTATGTTCGGGAATCAGACACAGTCTCAGTGTATAAGTCCAGGTTAAAAACACATACTTATTTAATCAAGCATTTTGTATTGATTCCCCTTAGATAAAGGAGCAGATCTGGGGGACTCATGGGTGTTGAGTATTATGGTGATCTGGTATGTTTAGATGCTGTCTTCCCCTCTTATTGATCACGGTGTTGATGATGAGAGAGGCTGGTTGCTTAACATATCAGGGAGCCCTCATGTCTGCATTTCCCTCTGGTTCTCCTTTTAGTTATGCTGACCTATTTAGTCTTACCGGAGTCTATCCTTGCACTCTATATTATTCATTTAATCAATCCAAACCGTGTGATTACATTGTCACTTAACTGTTTTCCTTCTTTTTGCCTTCCTTTCCCTCTCTTTCTTTCTCTCTCTCTCTCTCTCTCTCTCTCTCTCTCTTTCTCTCACTGTTGAGTTACATACGCCACAACGGAGCTGCCGGTGATCCAGTCCCCACCTCCGACCCGTCCTGTGGGACCCTTCCCTGTGACCTGCCCAGCGGATATGATGCATCACCAGGGCGATGATCTAGGACGACCCACTTCGCCATAAAGACGTTCCGGCTGCTCGCTAAGGACTAATGATTATAGTTGTTTACACACACACAATGTAACCTCATGATCCCTGCTACCTGTTTTCACCCAAATGAGGATGGGTTCCCTGTTGAGTCTGGTTCCTCTCAAGGTTTCTTCCTATCTCATCTCAGGGAGTTTTTCCTTGCCACCGTCGCCCCCCGGCTTGCTCATCAGGGACAAACTGATTTCTGTTTAATTCTGTTTCATAATTTCTTCAATTGTAAAGCTGCTTTGTGACAATCACCATTGTAAAAAGCGCTATACAAATAAAACTGAATTGAATTGAGTTGTAAACACTAAACAACTCCCAGTCTAACACTAAAACCTCCCCTTTCCCAGCATTCATAAGTGATGTTTTCAGAAGAAAATTGTTCAGAAATAGTTTCTCCATCTAGTCAAGACAGCATTAAGTAACTGAGTTTCAAAATAGTCTGAGTGGATAATCCTAAACAAGCAGTCAAACTGTCAAACTGCAACATCACGAGTCAAAGTAAAACCTAAAAAAGAAAAGGATTTTAATCGACTGATCAAACGAGTGACAGATTTGAAGAAAAAGGAAAACTTTTTCTGCCATTCCAAATTATTAGTTGCCATTTATGTTCAGGTTTCTGACATTTTGGCAGACGGGTTTCTTCAGAACAATTTAGCTTTATTTAGCTAAGCAGCTGAGGGTTAAGGGCCTTGCTCGGGTGCCCAACAATGGTGCTGGGAATTAAACCCATAATTAAAATATTGACAAATATTTAATAACTAATTCATAACAAAATAGAAGTGAGTAATAAAAAAGAGTAATAAAAACTTTTGCCATACAATTTAAACTGGATAACAGCCAATTTTATACCCATAATTCTCGAATAGGTTTTGTTGATTTTAATTTACATTATAAGCAAACAAAAAACAACAATACATCTAAAATAAATATAAAAAGTCATAAAGCTTTAGAGCTTATAAATAGATGTATAGGTAAGATTAATGAATGGATGAATGAGTAGTTGATTAATTGATGGTTGGGTGGATGAATGGATGAATTATTGTATGGATGAATAAGTGGATTAATTGGTAGATGGATGGGCAAGCTGATGGAAGAATAAATACATAGATGGATAAATGAATGGATAGATGGATGAATAAGTGGATGGCTAAGTGGATAGATGGATGGATGGATGGATGGATGGATGGATGGATGGATGGATGGATGGATGGATGTGGAAATCAATGAATGGATGACTGAGTGGGTTAATTGGTGGATGAATGGTTAAGTTGATTGATGAATAAATAGATGGATGGAAACATTAATGGAAAATTTTAATTAATTAATAGACAGATGGCTGGATGCATGTATAAGTGAATGGCTAAGTTGATAGATGAATAAGTTGATAGATGAATTGATTAATCAGTTAATAAGTGGGTGCGTAAATTAATGAATGAATAAATAGCTGGATGAATGCATTGATTAGTATTTGGATGGATGAAACAGTGGATGCATAGATGAATCATGCCATTTAACCAATGCAACAACATAATATAACAGTTATAAATAGCTTATAAACTGAACCATTTCTTTCTTTATACACACAGCTTCTAATTTGAATGTATCAGTTCAATGATCAAAATGTAACCACAATACAAAAAAGATAAAGGAAAGATAATAGCATACCCACACACATGATCATAAACAGAGATGACCTTTCATCTTACCTGTAACACAAGTGATTCTTTATCTCCCTCCAGTCGACACAGTCGTTCCTGATAGCTCTCGTTGTGCCCCAGTGCTCGCAGGTCGACCTGCACACCAGCAATCAGGTCACAGTGTTGCATCACCACTTTGGATCAATATATTAATAGTATAATATAATGTGGGCAGTAGTAGCTTCATAGACTGTTGACGGGAAGATCATGGGTTTAATTCCCAGCATCACAAAGCTACCACTGCTGGACCCCTGTGCAAGGCCCCTAAACCCCAACTGATCAAATAAATTAAAAAAATTAGATAAATATCATTGGCTCTGAATAAAGATGTCTGCCAAATACCAGGAATGTAACTGTAAAGAATAAAACACCCCAAGGTTCAGACGGTCCCAGAAAACAATTAACAATTTGCTGATGTAATTAACCCAAAGTATTTTCTGGCATGTGGACAAGATGTCTTCATCTAAAGCAACCTAAGTCTAACTCATTTATACAACAACAGTTGCAGCTTGCTGGTCCTGGGGTTAAACTCATGACCGTCCGATCAGCAGTCTAACACCTTTCCCACTAAGCTTTTCACCATTTTAATCTTTTATCCATTTAGAGTTACAAGTTTCTGTAACCCAAAATTAAAATAGTTTGTATAGTTGTAGCTTAGAGTTTAATATGTTAATTATATTATTAGTAAATATTTCTGATCTTCACTTTACTCATGTTTGTCATCCAAATCCCTGCATATGAATCTCGCTTTTAACAAAACTTTTTTTAATACTTTTAGTAAAAAAAAATCACTTTCATAACATTTTAAATTTACAGCATTTTGTAGATGTCCTTATCCAGAGAGAATTACATTTATCTTATTTATAGAACTAAGCAATTAAGTGTTAAGGCCCAACAGTGACAACTTGGTGGTTCTGGGAATCAAACCCCGATCTTCCATTTAGCAGTCCAACATCTTAACCATTGCACTACCACCTACCCTGTCAAAAGTTGTTGCATGGTATGTAGATTATAGAAGGTATTTTAAAATTATTTATCTGTATACGGAGCCCAGCACATGATGTGGTATTAAATTGAAAGAAGGACGAATTCCCCAAACTGGAGTTTATAATTATCACACTTTTCCAACTAAAGCAATCAAGTTTTTTTGTTGACTGTTATAAAATAATGTATTTCTTGAACAGAAAGTCTGAATTTTTGGATTTTAGCTATGTAACAGTAAAACTGGTTAATGATAATAAAAATGATAATAATGAGGATTGGTGGCAAAAGTTACACAGGATTAAATTGTAGAACCACCTCTGTCTGATGCTAAACCTTGTCTTAATTTTAATCTCTACAAAAACAAAAAGTCTGGCAGCTTTTGGTGACATAATCAAGCCAAACATTTACAGTCAGGATGAACTGTAACGCAAAGTTCAAAGAAAACCATTGATCTTACCTTTTTAAGCCACGTAAAATGTTTGTAAAACTCAATGTCACAATCCATGACTCAGGGCCATGATCCTGCCCGTTCTTCTCGTACTATCAACTGCTTCCGACAGGAAATAAGCGCAGCACTAAACCTCGAACTGAACAGAGCGTGAATCAATGTTTTCTGTCTCTTACCGTGTGTATGTGTGTCTGTGTTTGTGTGTGAGAGAGAGAGAGAGAGAGAGAGAGAGAGAGAGAGAGAGAGAGAGAGAGAGGGTTTTTTTCTCTGTCTGGAGGTTGTTTATAGCTCCTCAGCATCTGGTTTGGAGCATAGAGAAGGCAGCAGTCTTTAACATCAGCCTGCGGTCTTGCAGCTCAGATCTCAGCAGCTGTACTCGCCCTCCCTTTTCCTTCTCTTATTCTCTCTTTCTCTCCCTTAACTCTTTGCCACTTTTATTTTAATTATTTTACACAACCTACTTATTTATAAATACTTCTTCTTTCACACTCTCTAGCTTTGTTTCTTATTGTGGATCTAATTAGTGAGTAATTTAAAGCGAGTACTTTACTGTGGTGTATGTGGGCCTTTTGTGTGGCAAACACACATGTCTGACACACATGTGTTGCAGGGCAGGGTGAAGAAAGAGGAGGAGGAGGAAGAGAAAAGTCAAAAGAGAGAATATATAATGAGGTGAGCGACAGCAATAAAACAAGGAAGGTAAAAAGAGAAGGATGGAGTCTAGCGGTAGTAGATGGATGCTAAGTTTATGTAAGGAAAATCTTTTAATTTAGTTACTGTATCAATTCCGGTTAGGTTTGTCTGGAAACTGTTTCTTTTAGTCAGTAAATTCTAAAGATGGAAATTATTTTTTATTCCTGCCTTAAATAGACCTATGTCTCTGTACAGGCTTGCTGCTCAATTATTTTCACAATTATTAATAATATCAAAATTAACGATGTCTCTAAATTGGTGAAAACAAGGATAGGCCGCGTCATCCTGGCAGAAAGAGAACTGAATGAAGAACTTGCCAGTTAAAATAACGTGACTGACTGGATTTTCCTGTTTCTGTGTCGGGTTATAAACTATAAGTGGGTTAGTTTCTGTCTGGCTCACAACTGCAAGCACAACTGGCTTGACACTCAACCTGTACTTTGCTAAATCAGATTACAATTATACACATTACAAATATAAATTTATGCAATATTTTGTCCTTTAGATCAGCAGTTCCCAACCTTTATTGTACCAGGGACCAGTTTCACTCATGAAAATTTTTATACAGATCGGGTAGAGGCGTAGGGAAACCTTTTTCAGTTCATAGTATGCAATCTGAATGCAATAATTACACTTTATTTTAGGCAATTACAATAACAGGTAGGAATTTTGGTATTTTCTATTCGCTGGCAGTTTGTGCCCAGTCTGCTGTCTTATCGTTTGCTTTTTTGTTCCTGAAAAAACTCTTCAGTGAATTTTGTTAAGGTCATTTTTCTTTTTCATTTTCCATGGACCGTACCTGTCTGCCGGCCGGGGGTTAAGGACCCCTGCTTTAGATTACACTGATTAAATATGGGAAACAGAATTCAGAAATTTAACAGAATTGCTGTTAGGTTGAAGGTGTACCAAGTTTCATAAATGTACCTTAAATGTAGCATGATTGGCCCTTTATTGACTGTCAGTAGATGGCGCTATCGAGACATTTTGCCACACTCACCCCTAAGACATTTGCCACTTTTGATGCGTGTGCAAGTGTTATGAGTTTTTGAGCATGTTTAGGCCCTCAAAAATGTGATTAATTTTTAAGAATAATACTAATAAAAAAACCTAAAATTTTAATAATTAATTATTCTCCTCCTCTTTTTGGCTGTTTCCACAGGGCAGGTCCCCACATCAACTCATCTGTCCTCAACTAACCCTATTCTCTACATTCTCTTCACTCACATCCACTAACTTCATGTCCTCGTTTATCATCTTTCTCTTTGCATTTTGCCTGGTAGCTTCATTTCCAACATCCTCCTATCAATATATTCATCGATATGTCCAAACCACTGACTTTCTCACCAAAACATGAGCCATCCCTCTAATGAACTTGTTCCTAATCATGTCCAACCTCGCCACTGCCAAAGAAAGAAGTGTAAAATAATATTGAAATAATAATAAATATTTATTAAATATCAATAAATATCTAAATATTTTGGCATATTTTTCTGGAATTAGTCCTGAGATCATACAGTTTGACCCTCAAGACTGCAGTAAAAAGTCATTTGACAAATGAAAAGGCTCTGCCATTTTTTGCTATAACAGTGTTAGCTCAGTAGTTAATGTGTTAATGTGACTGCTGATTAGTAGATCATGGGTTTAATTTCTAGTACTCCCAAACTGCTACTGCGGTCCTCAATCCTTAACTTCACAGATGGATAAAAAAAAGTGATTAATGTACAGCGTTTTGGATAAGAACGTTTGCCAGAAATGCAAAAAATACAAACATATGTATATCAGTTTCATCATGTAGTTTGGGCAGTGGGACAAAACAACAATTAGATAATGACAGTGATAGAGGTGCCACGAAAGAAAAAATATAACATTTCTCAAGCAAAACTGGAAAAACCCTCTCGTAATTCTTTCAACAATTATACAAAGGCAAGAAATCATTGCAGGAGTCTGTTTCAATTATAGACAGAAATAATTAGCATAAATTTTTTTTAGCTGACTGTTCTCAAACCATGGATCAAATAACAGGCTAAAATTAAATGTCTTGTTTACTGTAGAGTAGCTCAGCATCTTAAATTGATTCTTTACAGAAAACTTAATAAGAGTTTTAGATAGAATTCAAAATGTGGTGTAATGGGTTAAGGCGCCCGACACCCACATGCAAAAGTTTAATACGGCTCAGGTCCTTTCCTGTCCCACCTCTCTCTCTATCCTATCAATAAAAGGCAAAGAATGGCACTATTAAGCTGGCTCTAAATCTTATTTGATCTTCTGATTGTTTCTGATTATTATGTCTGATGTTTCACAAGGCTCTGTTCTAGGAACAATAACATAATATTTAGATTTTATTTTAGTTTAACTGATATGTTTATTTGATTATTGTTAGATTTAATATTTATGGTCAACCAAATGTAGTCAAAATAGTTTATAGATGCTAATGGAAAGCAATTTAAAAGTTCTGCTTAGGCTAATATTAATAATATTTTTTTACTCCATAAGATTCAGTAAGACTCACCCGACGTTTGTTTGACCGCAATAACAGAATGCGAACAGAGTGGTGGGAATTTGTCTCCTCAGAATTTCCTTGTCCCACTTGTAGACTTTGAGATCTTCCAGCTCTAGAACCCTCAGAGACGTACATCGATCTGCAGAATCCAGGGGATCTTAGAGAAGATGTTATCTCATCCACGGTACCAGCTGCCGTAGACACTGCGTTGAAAAAAGGTTTTCCGAAACTTGTTCTGAGAGAGAATGCCATGTGGGTGTTTGCTCCTCCTTTCATCTACTTGTTCCGTCATGCCCAATTTGCTGCTAATGGCTCCTCATTTACATTTATATTTCTGGCATTTGGCAGACGCCCTCACCCAGTGACTTACTGTAGATGGTATTCATCTTTTTTAAGGCCTAGCTGTAGCAGCTTGAGGGTCCTGGAAATTAAACACATGAGCTCCTTGGTGTCAGCATTGTGTTGGGAAATGAGGTAGCATTAAAATCATGGTGTAAGGATGGACTCAGTACACGTTTACAAGCAGTGCTTATTTATCGAGATGATTCAGGTTCGTTTTTTAAGTTTGTGGCTATGGCTGTAAGACTTGACAACCTGCTACGTAACAGCCCCCATATAGCCCAGACCAGCACCACAACAGAATTACCGAGCACTTCTACTGTCTCTCCTGAAACTGAACCTATGCAACTTAGGCCTCAGAAACGTTGCCACAATATGTCCCAATCATGTCTGTGCTGCGTGTCCAGTTAAACCTGCTCCAAGTTTAGGCAAAGTAAGTTATCCTGTCTGTACCATTTCTATGTCCATGTGTCTTAGAGTACCCCGCTTACATAGTGACTGATTCTGCACCCTATATGTTCTCAGCGTTAGTGGATTCAGGTTCAGCACTAAACCTTATCGACTCGCAGATAGAGAGAGGATTGCAGCTCCACACCACACCCTGTGAGCTACCTCTTCAGATCTCAGCCACTGATGGTCTGGTCAATGCTGTTTCACCTCGAGGCCACGTTTACCCTTTATCACAGCCTGAGTAGAGAGCGATGGAGGAAGATATTGAAGAAGCCCTTGCTTCTGGTGTCATTTGTCCCTCCACCTCACCTGCGGCTTTTGGATTTATCTTTGTCGAAAAAAGGATGCATCCATGCATTGACTACATTGGTGATGGTATTACACACCGTACAGCCATTATCACACTACAAGTAGCCCCTGCATTATGAAAATCTTTCACTCCACATAATCTCATCCACCAAGAACCCTATCATTTCAGTGTTGCCATGGTTACAAATGCACAATTCTACCATTTCATGGGCAGAAAAGGACATCGTACACTGGTCGCCATATTGTCATAAACATTGTTTACAGTTGATTCTACGCCCTGTCTTGCAACCCAAGTTGAAAGCTCCAGTAAACCAACCAATGTAACAATCCCCAGTGATTATCTTATCCTTTTGGAGGTTTTTAGTAAATCTGAGGCATCCGTGTTACCTCCTCACAGAGAAGGAGATTGCTCTCCTTTCCAATGCTGTTTCACCTCGAGGCCACGTTTACCCTTTATCACAGCCTGAGTACAGAGCCACGGAGGAAGATATTGAAGAAGCCCTTGCTTCTGGTGTCATTTGTCCCTCCACCTCACCTGCGGCTTTTGGATTTATCTTTGGATTTACCATTGACTACAGTGGACTTAATGCAGTTTCAAGCTTTCTTCAATGACATTTTCAGAGATCATCTTAATATCTGTGTCATCGCTTATATCGAAGAAATCTTAATTTACTCCCGTTCCCTCACACAACATGTTGAACAAGTTTGCCTGGTTCTAAGTCGTTTACTAAAACATAAATTATTTGTCAGAGAAATATGAGTTCCATAAAGATAATATAAAGTTTCTGGGGTATCACATCACCTTACAAGGGGTTTCCATGGACGAAAACAAAGTAAGATACGCAAACGTTTCTTGGGTTTGCCAAGATTTATCAGAAATTACAGCGATTTATCAGAAATTACAGCCTGACTGCTGCCCCAATCGCATCCCTCCTGAAGGGTAAACCATCTAAACTCCTATGGACTGACAAGGCAAATCTAGCCTTTCACAAATCAAAAGCTATGTTTACCACAGCCCCAATCCTAAAACATCCAGATGCTTCAATTCCATTTGTGGTTGAGTTAGATGCCTCCATTGTGAGATTGAGGAGGAATCGACAAAATTTATGTACCTAGCAATCTGCGTTCCAGGATTCTGTGAGGACATAAAGAATTTTGTCAAAGCTTGTAATGTCTGAGCCCAATTCAAAACCCCACAACAGCTACTCAAGGGCCTTTTAGAGCCTCTGCCCATTCCTCAGAGAGCCTGGTCACATCTAGCTATCGACTTTGTTACAGATCTGCCTAATTCTCATGGTCACACCACTATACTAACAGTAATTGACCGTTTTTCCAAGGCATGCCGCTTGATTCCCCTTAAGGGCCTGCCATCTGCTATGGAGACTGCAACCATGTTTTTAGAAATTTTGGTATACCAAGGATATCATTTCAGATCGAGGGCCACAGTTTACATCAAGGCTATGGAAGGAAGTCTGCACTCGCCTTGACATTAATGTCAGTCTTACATCAGGTTATCATCCACAATCTAACAGACAGGCCAAGAGACTAAATCAAGAGCTGGGCCTATATCTGTAATCCTATTGTGCTGGAGAGCAGCATCGATGGAGTGAGTTTCTGCCCTGGGCTGAATATGCTCAAAACTCCTTGACCCATTGCTCTACTGGACTCACCCCATTTTAGTGCGTTCTGGGTTATCAAACCACCCATGTTTTTATGGTTAGGAGAAACCATCCAGTGTACCGACAGTGGAGGACTGGATGCAGCATAGTGCTCAGGTTTGGTTAAAGTGCTCATGTTCGGCTACAACGAGCCATCTGGTCACAAAGCACTCAAGCCAACCGACGCCTCCGACCACATCCTGACTATCAACCGGGGCAGCTAGTTTGGTTCTCTACACTGGATTTACGTCTCAGTTTACCAAGTACATTTACATTTACATTTGCAGCATTTGGCAGACGCCCTTATCCAGAGCGACTTACATTTATCTCATTTATACAACTGAGCAATTGGGGACTAAGGGCCTTGCCCAGGGGCCCAGCAGTGGTGGCTTGGTGGAGCTGGGAATGGAACCCACAATCTTTGGTTGGCAGTCCAACACCTTAACCATGAGCCGCCACTTCGCCAGGAGTAACAAGTAAGAAACTAAGCCCAAAATACATTGGCCCGTCCAAGATACTTTGTAGAATTAATCCCGTTACGTATAGACTTGCACTTCCCCCGTCATATCGAATCTCTCCTTTATTTTATGTATCCCTCCTGAAGCCACATCAAGCGAGCACAATCCTAAAATCCACTGCCACTGAACAAGCACCCATTGAGGTAGAAGGTGCTCCAGCATATATTGTACATGAAATCCTGGATTCAAAACTTCCACGCTGTCACCCTGAACGCCCAGGTCCATGCCCCCGTGCCTGTCCTCGAAAACGGCAGAGAGACGTCCCTAGGACGGGGGGGTAATGTAACGACTCCTCCCTCCTCCCACCAGAGGGCACTGTCACACCCAATTAATGACTTTTGCTTACACTGCCGGTAGTACTTCCTGTTTGTTAGCTTCATAAGCTTGCCGCTAACACTTACACGTTGCAAAGTGTTGTATGCTATGCTACATACCGAGCATTTCAAGATTACTCCAGCCTATATGGTTTCTGATCTCTCCCCGGTTTATGTTCACGATTCTCTGTCTAGCGATTCCGATTGTTGTTTGCCAACTCTGCCTGTATTTTGACCATGTTATTACCACTCATTGCAACATGGATCCTTCTCCTCCTGATTCTTCGCAAATATAAAATTAGTTTTTATTTACTGTTTTAAATGTATTTTATTTAAATACCTAATTATATATATATATGTATATATATATATATATATATATATATATATATATATATATATATATATATATATATATATATATTACATTTAAAATACTTATATATTTTTACAATTAGTTTAAATGATTTAATTACATACATTTCTTTTTCAATTTGACCTGTATAAATCCTGTGGTAAGTGCTATCTGTTGGGGTAGTTTTTCAGTGATTCAACCAACTAGGAAATTTTAACTACATTTGTGGATAAATTAATGATAAGTAAAATAATTTAATACTTGAAAGTACTAATGAAAGCACTAATTTTATTTCATTATCAATAAGTGCTACTATCTGGGGCAGTCTTCTGTGTATATGATCTGCATGTCTTCTCTGTTCTATACATTCATTGCTATTTATTACAGATAAAGATTCAACAATGACAAACCCAGCATCATTGTCACAATTGATACCCAGAGAGAGAGAGAGAGAGAGAGAGAGAGAGAGAGAGAGAAGGAAAAACACATACAGAGAAAGAAAGAGAGAGAGAGAGAGGGGAAGATTTTAACTCAGCTTTAATAAATTAGCAATAAATTACCAATACAAGCACCATTTTACAACAAAGCTTTAAAAGATAAAAGAAAAAAGAAAATTAAAATAAGACTAGTTTTAAGAGTGCTCACCTTCTTCAATAAAACAGATGACATTTGCATAACACCATTTCAGAGTAAACGCACTCAAATCCTTCATTTCTTTAAAAAAATTAAAATCTATTTAATCTCGATCTCTCACTAAAGCTCTGAAAACAGAAATAAGGTTAGCTGATTATTTCTTTTCTGTTTTCGGCTTAGGTAGACACCCATCTTTGCTTCTCCTACTATGAAGTTGATCAGTTCCCATTTCTCTTTTTTAGCATTTTTGTAACCATCTCCAAAGATACAAAAAAAAAACCTGGAATCATTTTTCACCAAAAGAATTCAATAGCAGCTCAAACAGAGGGTAAAGGCTTTTACATTTTATATAACAGTAAAACCGTTTCAGTTTCATCACAGAAGGGACATGACTTTAAAACACCCGGATTTAGCTTAAAAATGAAAACATTGACCCCCACAGCTCCACTGTAAATCTCTTGCTCGTTTCCTAAGTGACAGTTTATAAAACACTCTCCATACTGGCTTAATGTCATCTGACATTCCCAGTGTATTTCTCCACACTGTATCTGTTCTGTGTGTGTGTGTGTGTGTGTGTGTGAGTAAGAAAAACATATTATTATAGTGTGTGCTTAGGCATAGTGACTTAGAAGATCCTCAGAAGATAGCTCAGTTATTTAGGAGAAAATTCTGTTCAAAAAGTTGGGACTTTTAAATTTAAGATATTTTGTGATTACGGGTCCAGAACCGCTGTGTTAGTTTTTCATTTTTACTGTTTCTGTTAGTGACCACCAGGTGGAGACAGAACTCTATTTTTCAGGGATTAAACGTTTTTTGTTGGTTGCCAAATTCTATAAACAGTCCGTGCAAAAAAACGAGAAAACGTATGTGTAATAAGAGAGAGAGAGATGGAGAGAGACACATAGATAGAAATATGCAATATTATTATAAGCGTGTTTATGCACTCAGGCTCGTTAGCGAGTTGTAAATGAAGAACATTAGCTAACAATATGGAATGTTGGACATAACCTTATCAGACCACCAGAGGGCAACGGCATCTATGCCTGTGTCTGAAATTACAGTTCCCAGGAATATATGTGAATAACATTGTGTGGGGGTACTACATTGGAGCACTTCCTGCTCATTAATAAAGTCTGTTTTACAGTATGATTATGAATAAAATTTGGATGTTTTACATCCTTCATGTTAATACTGATCATGTGACCTACAGCGACACAGCAGTGTGATTTTAAAGTCTGATAATGTTTAAACTTGGATGATGATGAAGGAGTGAAATTTAACTACAATGAACAATGTTTTTATACTGACGTATTTAAAGTTACTTTAAACTCTTCTAAAGTGCCGCGTCGCTGCTTTCAGTAAAGTGTCCATCATGCATGTATTTCAAAATCTGAGAATCACAGACAATATAGAGTATAGAAGTGTGTGATTTCAGCCTTTGTCTGGTTTTTGTTGTTTTTCCTTACATCATCCACATTAGTTAGTCGTGATACAGCAGGACTAAAGGGGGTTGTTCTCTTCCTCTCTATCAGCAGTGACATTTTGGATAAAAGCTGTAATTTTCCGGTCTGACATTTTCACGCTGTAAGATTTAAGACATTTTTTTATTTGATTCTATTCATTTCAGAGTTTTTGCAGTCAAATCATCAACAAAATTTTCTCCTGGTTGCTGCACTTTATAGTGTCTAATAAATCCAAAAAAATCATTAAGTTGTTAATAAAATTAACCAATTAATGTTTTAGCTGATAACCAAATTGATTCTACATTTTTTGATATTTACTTAATAGATTATTGAGTTTCTTTATTTTACTTCATTTTACTTTACTTTTTTAATTATTTTTTTCGTCTCACACTAGGCCCGTTATTTGTTTTTTCTCTTTATCTCAGTCACCCACGCGGTCGGAGAGTTTGTTCTGCAGGTATTCGGATTCGAGGAGATTAGAAAGGGCTGATATATTGATTAGTGAGGTTTTATTCTGAGCGATTTATTGAAACAGTGTGTTTCCACATTCACACCCGGAAACTAAAGACTACCGTTTTACTGAAATGAGAGATCAACAGAGACAGAGTGAGAGTGAGACAGAGTTAAGAGATAGACATGAGGGGAGACAAGAGAGAAAGGGAGAAGAGAGAGAAAGAGAGAGAGAGAGAGAGAGAGAGAGAGAGGAGAGAGAGGAAGAAATAAAGAGATAAAGAGTGAAGGAGGATGGATGGATAAATGGGATGATAAAAAGATAGACTGAGAAGAGGGAATAAGCGAGAGAGAGAAAGACAGAAGAGAGAGATAAAAAGAGAGAGGAGAGAGAGAGAGAGAGAACAGAGAGAAGGAAGAAAAGATGAGAGAGAACAGACAGAGAGAGAATAAGAGAGCGAGAATAGGAGAGAGAGGGATAAACAGATGGAGTGAGGGAGAAGAAGAGAGGGCCGAGACAATGAGAGGAAGAGAGACAGACTGATGGAGAAAGAGTGAGTGAAACAGAGTGAAAGTCAGAAAAAGCAGGTGGGAAAGAGGGAGGGTAAGAGACAAAGAAAGAGAAGGACTGAAATACAGAAATTAATCAATTTTTATTTTCTCTCTCGCTTTTATTTGATTTCATTTTATTTTTATTTTCTTTCTTTATTAAAATGTGTAATACTAATGTGTAAAAACGCAGCTGTTCATTACTGATGTGACTCTTTAGAAACAGTGTGATTCCCACATTCACACACCAATAAAACACCACTGAATGAGATCAACAGACAGAGTGAGAGTGAGACAGAGTGAGACAAAGAGAGAAAGAAAGAGAGGGAGAGAAAGAAAGACAAAGAGAGACAAAGAGACAGAGCAGTTAAATGTAGCTTGACTTTATTTTAGCGTTCACTCATAAGTCATTTCTGTCTCCTTCCTAACAAGTTTATAAACGAGCTGTTGGATTTCCAAATCTCATTTCTGATCACCAGCGTCCTTCAGAAAACTGTGTTAAAGATCATAAGGGACATAATCATTTCTCTAAACCATTTGCTAAAGATAATTCCTAAACAACCTCAGAAAAAGAACTTCCTAGATAAGGGCTGGGCATCTCGGTCCTGGAGGGTCGGGGTGTCCTGCAGAGTTTAGCTTCAACACACCTGAAGCAACTAATTAAGCTCTTGCTAGATATACTTGAAACTTACAGGTAGGTGTCTTAAGGAAAGTTGGGGCTAAACTCTGCCCTCCAGCACCGAGATTGCCCACCCTTGTCCCAGATTGTCAGAGAGTCTTATGGGAAAAGGGAGGTAAAGTCATTTCACAAAAAGAAAGAGAAATTATATTAGAAAAAATGCAAAACCTGTGAATTAGTGATATTTAGGTACTTGGCGTTTCCATCCAGTGTTGCGAACATGTGCATAAAAGCGGGTGTTTGGAAACAGCGACGTCAGGGCTTCCCTAGGTTTAATTCACACGTGAAGATATTTGGGGGAAAATGCAGATGCTGCAGTCGCTAATGCTCGCCAGGGTGGAGAGATTGTAACATTATATCACATGATAAAATGCACTGCTGCGAAAAATAATTGATGTGATTCAGAATTAAGTTTTTTGTTTTTTTTTCTCTATGGGGATAAAATCATTTATCCCCATAGAGATAAAATGATGGTCACATGGCCGTCACATGACGGGCCTACCTATCAAAAGGGAAAGATGAGTTGGCACACCAGTTTGCTAAAATGTATATTTTGGTAATAAAAAAAATATATATATATATTATACTTGGGGGAACATTTATTTTTGTTATTTTTATTAATTTCTATGGGACGACACACTCTGGGCCCCCCCAAAGATCTGTATTATTAGTATTAACAGAACTAACAGTAATGTAATGGAATATTATTGTGGAATGGGTGTGGAAGGGGTGTCATTACTTTTTTTCCCCTAGCCAGTAACCTGAATGTTCTGACAAACTGAGTGACTAATAAATGACAAATAAGTAATTAAAACTCTTCTTACTGATTAAATCATGATGTAATGTATTTTAGTTTACTGTCTGTGTGTCCTCATCATTTGTTCTGTTGAATAATTTGTGTGTTCCCTTAAATGTGGTTTTAAGGGATTAAAACATTTCTATCATTTTTATCAGCATCTGAAGCCTGAGGCTCTTCAGCTCGTCTGATTTCCCATGGCGACGCTTTATCGACACACGGCATCGATTCCCGGTGAAACTTGTGCTCACGCTGATGGGAGGAGACACGATGCGATAGAGTTTGCCGGAAACCGAGTGTTGTTTCTCTGCATGGGTTGGTAGCTAGTAATCCAATGTCGTGCTCTGTGGCATTAAGACGGTGGTTCACATCTCATTTGCGGTCAGCAGGCAACTAATAGCTTTTTACATTTGCTGCTTTGAAATGAGGGGAAAAAAATGAGTGCATCCTCGAACCCTCTAAACCTGATTCGTTCGTGTAGTTACAGTATTGTGTGTTAGCGCAGATCACTGTGCAAACGCCAAAAAATTTCATTTCTGTGACTTGGACAATGATATTGATAATGATAATGAAATTCTCCTTATTCAGTTACCTCTGCATGACAATGACAATGTCACTGTGAACAAATCCCCTGATTTCCATGAAGACATGCTGTGTTCTGATTGAAGTAGAAGAACTCTCGTCCTGATTCTGACTCAACCCCTTTAAACTGAACACCTTTGGGATGAACTGGACCTCCTCATCTCAACATTAGTGTCTGATTTTACTAATACTATTGAAATTGAATAATCAAATCCACACAGGCACATGACACAGTCTAGTGGACAATTTTGCACAGAAGAACTTAGGGGATCATAGGAGAGTGAGAATAAGCTGTTTATCTTGAATAGAATATGTGATGGGCTGGCATTCCAATATTTTTGGCCATATAACAATAAGGGTACTCTGGAGACTCTAAACCCTATAAATGAAAAGATTGTACATTAAACATGCATATGCACGTTTTAGGTATTTTCCTAATGATTCTGATTTTATGTTCTGTATTTATATATTTATTTAGGAATCTAGTAACAAGGACATGGGGAAGTTGGAAAGAGTGCTTCTTCTTTACTGTAGCAGGATTATATTAAAGAATAATGACTTTCAGAATAATTGTTCCATAAGTAAATTTGTATATGTTTATTCATTTATAATTTGTTGAAACATTTCTTGTAATAATAATAATAATAATAATAAATGTTTGGGTGTTATACTGTGTTGACATCTTATGCTAGTGTAACAGTTTTACAGTATGTTAAAAAATGATTGCAACAATGCAAATTATGCTGTATAAATAGATCATTTAAATCTAAAATAATAATTTTAAACGCAGGTGCCAGAATAAACTAAAAACACACAGTTTTGCCATAGAGAGATCTCTTTATTTCCCTTTAAAGCGCCAGTTAATTTCACTAAATGAACCCGAAAAGAAGCTTATTATTATAGAGACCCTTTGTTATAGGGAACATTTTCCATTGTTAGGAAACTTAATTTTAAGAGTGTAAACTTTTTGATATGAAGGGCAATAATAAAGGAGGGTTTTATATAAAATATAGAGTTTAGTATAAAACCTCAAAACCCTTTTAATTAATAAAGATCTTTAATATGGATTTGTTCCCTTTGTCTTTCTCTTTTAAAGGTAATCCTATGAACAGAAGCTGTGTTTTATTTTTAAAAAGCATCGGTTTGTGTTTATTCTAACAATTATATATATAATTTTCAAATCAATCCCTAAAACATTTGTTCTGTAAGTTGCCTGTAAGGAATCCGTCCCCCAACCGCCAGAGGGCGCCTTTGCCGGAGTATTGACCCTTCGGTTGTACTTCCCGTGCCACTTTCTGTCATTCATATATGAGCTAGTCTTAGCATATAGCACATTGCAAAGGAATGTTTACTATGCAACTTACCAACCGTTCAAAGGTTGTTTCTTTGTTTACAGCTTTGATTTCTGCCTGTTTTTTGACGACATATTTTGTTTCTCGATTTGGTTTTGTCTGTTTGGTTATATTGGATATCTGTGTATGAACTCTGTCTGCCTTCTGAATCTTTTGGATTATCCCTTTTATTCTAAATAAATGCCTTCCTCTGCATTATGGATCCCACTCAGCCAAATATTTAATATTAGTTATCTTTTTTATGCCTAAAAGGGATTATTTATTTACTTATTTGTTTATTTAGTTAGTTAGTTAGTTAGTTAGTTAGTTTAATTGATGGTTCTTTGTTTTGTTTAGCTTGCTTGTTTCTGTAGAAAAACTTTACCCGAAAAAGTGTTTTTTTTTTTTTAAGAAACGAGTTTTAATACCATGTATTTCTATTTCTTCTTTTTTTCAACAGACAAAATAAATAAATAATCATCAAATGGAAGCAACAGTTAGCAGAATTCACATTGTTTCATAATGAAAACACTTTGGACTGAACTTTATCCTGAACACACTCATGCACTGAGTAAATAAAAAAATGTGACTTTTAGGCTCTTTGTGTGATGCAGTAACAAATATTACAATATCCATTAAAAATTTGACTATTAAAAAAAAAGATTACAGACATCCATAAATGTGTTTGTCTGTGAACGGATCTCTGCTGGAAGAGAACGACGGTTTAACTCGACCATGCTTTCAGATGCCGGTTTAAAAATCCACATCATCAGACATGTGCTTTTCGTTCTTCCTGACTGGTGACTTTTACAGTCAGGTTAATACAACATCAGAAAAAAACATCAAAATACCCCTTTTGAATTTTTTTTATATCATCATATTTCAGAGAAAACGACCAAACAGAATGTGACCACTCAACATGCAGCTGAAACAATCAAGTGTTCCCATGCAAAAAAGGGCTTCCAGAGGCAGCCGCCGGTTCCCGGAAGAAAACTCAACAGCCCTGTCGCTCCGTAGCTTCCGTGGCTCTCGGGGCGGTGCCGATCGCCCGTGTGTGTTTCAGGACAGGAGCCAGAAATCGCTTTATGGGGACGGTGGAGTTTTAAGAGAGTTACATGAACCAGTCTGACTTCCTCCTCCAGAGCCCTGGTACTGAAAAAGAGAAGAACAAGAGACTTGATATTAGAGCTGCTTAGAGGAAGGGCTTTGAGGCAAGATTTTAGAATGTTAAAATGTTAAAAGCGCCAGCACATGTAAACCCCAATACCGTTACAATTTGCAACTGTTTCTTGTCATAATTTCAGACTGTATGATGATCAAAAATTGTTTTGTCCAAAGTTTAACGTCATCAATCTGTAACAAGTTCAGTTATTTGCGTTCTCTTTTACTAAACTGTATTTAGCAACAAACAAAAAAAAAAATCTGTAGCATTAATTTTACTCATAACACGCCTTATTAAGTTTCTCCTCTTTCTGTCCATTATTTCCACATTTTACTGAAGTGGTTTGAACTGTCCAGAAGTTGTCGCGCTAATTGCGCCATCGCGTTCGGCGCGCCGATTAGATCTCGGTTTGACAGTCATCGTCATGCTGCCAGAATTCATCATGGAAAATACTGATCATAAATGCTGATAATCATCTGTCTGCTATCATAATGAACTAGCAATTAAAGACAACAGATTTTACTCCAGTGTTATAGAAATCTATTAAAATTTGTCGCAGCTGAACAAATGGTGGGCAAAATCACACAGTGTAAACTTGGATTAAGTCTGAGGATTTTATTTTATTTTTGTTAACATGTAGCACTATAAATTTTAATAGTCATTTTTAAAAATTGTTTAAAAATAATAAATATGTAACAGATAACAGTTTTATCATCTCTTTTAATTGGTTTTTGTTGTTAAATGTCAATTAATCAATATATAAGGGGTCATGAGGTTATGCTTGTTGAAAAATACTTAAAAAAAATTGTGCAGGAGATAGACCGAGTATGATAATGACTAATAAATAGCTAATTATAAAATATACATATTAGGAGTAGCACTAAAAAGAAGAAATAAGAGTGAGCTAAATATGATGTAGGAGCAGGAAAAAAAGGAAAAAGAACAGGATGGTGTGCTATCAAAACGTTTTACCAAAATATAACTAATCATAGAAGTGTGTGTGCACAAATAAAGTAGTCTAGTTGTAATACAAAATCAGAAAAACACAGACACAGTGGTACAGAGTGGAACAGGTTTATTGGAAAGCCCCATACGCTAATTAAGTGGAATAACATCAACCTCGTCGGCCGTTCAGCAGATAGGAGGAGACGGGGGAATCAGACTGGAGGATGAATCGTCAGAGAAAAACAACGGTGATGGTCTTGGGGAGACTGGTGGTGGAGGTGAAGCCCAACGAACCCGTTTGACCGGAATGGAGGGCCCAGCACTGTTAGTGAGATCCGGAGGGATCACAAAGTCAGGTTCGAGGAGAAAAAGTTACACGCACAGGTGAAGTTTCGTTGAGTGTGTGTAGATGGAAGAGACGATCCAGAAAAACACTGATTTCCCCACTGAGACAGGCTAGTTGAGAACGCCACATTCGTCTGATGTACTCTCTACGTTCAGTAGTTAAGCGGGCTAAATATAAGAAAGGAAATTTAATTGAGTACCACTGGTCATGATTCTTTGAATATAATAAACTTATAGAAAAATAGATAAGTAGCAGCTGTGTATCAAAGTGACCTGAATCATTAAGAAGAATAATCTAAATAGGTGATTTTTGTTTTAACTTAAGCACTAAAAATATATACATATATAGCACTCACAAAAAAAATAGAGTAAGAAAAATAGAACTTACGCATTGCTGTGTAGAAAAATATTGCAGAAAGTCCACAAAGTGAAACAAGGCCTCGATTTGTGTAAGTGTGCAGAAGGTGAACAGGTTTATATAAGAACTGTTGTTTTTTTTTCAAACAAGAGGTCAGCATTCGGTTTTAATGGTAAATCATTTTTAATGAAGAGACTGCACCTTCAAAGGGAGTGTAACTCTGGGATAAGGGAAAAAAAAGATAACTTACATTTACACTCAAAAAAGTTTGAAAATAATGGGAACTTGTTAGTTAAAAACAAAAGGGGGGGCTGAACTTCGGCAGGTATAAAAGGGCAGGACTGACAGTAACTTTTTGCATTTGCCTTGGTATTGTACTCTGTCACAGAGGTCTTTGCTTGTGCCATTTATTGCTGATCAGATTGCCTTCTGTGGATCCTTTGAATGCTTGATGACTGCAATAAATTGGAGTTTTTTGCTCTTCTCACCTTGGATTTAAGAATCTTTATTTGTTTAAAAAGTTTATTATTTTCTTTGACAGTTTGAGTTAAAACATAGTGGTAATTGACTCAACACGAGGCACCCCTGCGAATGTGTCTGCTCAGAGACGGGCTCTGAGTTCCGACATGCTATGAAAAGTTTTAGAACTGAAAACTTTGTTGTTACTCTAAAAACAGCTAATATTAAAGGCAGTAAGTTAAAACGACAGGTTCTGGGATGTTGTCGCCTGCTTTGACATCACCATCGGTTTAACCCCGCCCGACGAGAAGCTGCAAGGTTCTAAATTGTGAACAAATACAGTCCTTACATAACCTTTCGTTAGATCCAGAAAATTAGGAAACAGTGGTTTTGCCTTATTTTTAGGGAAGTTCCAGATTGTGTTTTTAAAAGCTTAATCATTTGTTTGCTGCTTTTTTACAGGCAATTTGTTTTTAAACAAGACACAATAGACGAATTGTGGCGAATATATGAATATATCAAATTCGACTGTAATTTCTCTTCACAGAAGCGTGAGTTTATTAACATTACAAAATCACTATTGGTTTGTGTGCAAAACTGTTTTGATTGTTGCAGTGGCCGTTTTCTTTCGCAACAATCCGCCCAACCTATTTAAACAGAGCGTCCTGATAAAAGTCAAAAACAGCATCAAAAATAGAAGATTACTAATAAATTCTGATGTTTTTTTTATGTAAAAAAGTCTTGATGTTAAATCATAATTAAACCTTAAAGAACAGTACAAAAGGAAAAAACTCCTTCATGACTCCTTCAACATTATTATTTATTTTTTTTTACTTAATTTATATTATATGAATTTTGAATTTATAATTTTAATTTTTATTATACTTAATACATTTCTTCTCCAATCCCTCTATACTAGTAGGATGTACTTTATGTAAGGCACTAGGACCCAAAGATGTGCGGCTTTACCCATAAGAGGGAAACCAATACAATGACATGTACGCTACTATTTATTAATATTTAAATCCAGCAATCTATAAAAGTATTTGTCAGGGTTTGATTCTGTGTTATTAAGTAGATTGATTAAATGACATGTGCCATAATTTATTAGAATAATTGACATCGTAGTAAAGGTTAACTCATTCATTAGATTCTGATTAGAATTAAAAAAAAAAAAAAATAATAATACAGTTCTATAAGTGTCTTCTTTCAGAATTTATATTTGGCTTCACATCTAAACCATAAATTTTGACCCGTAAAATATGGAACACATAGAATTTAAGATAAATTCCTTGTGCTGTTATGCCAAAAGGGTTAAATGTTGGAAGGTTTTTCAGCCGAGGGCTTGTGTCTGAAACAAGCAAATCTGTGCATGAATAACACAATGCACTCGCACCAACCCCGCCTGCGGCACCACACTAACCATCTGCTGTGCGAGAAAAACGATTCGTTTCTTTTCCCTTCAGGACACCAGGCGAATAGTCTCATTAACATGTAATATGCCAGAAAGATCA
Source organism: Bagarius yarrelli (assembly GCA_005784505.1). Classification (NCBI taxonomy): domain Eukaryota; kingdom Metazoa; phylum Chordata; class Actinopteri; order Siluriformes; family Sisoridae; genus Bagarius; species Bagarius yarrelli. Next base: position 1,144,306 of record VCAZ01000158.1, read on the forward strand.
TTATTTAAGTATACGGGAAACAAACATGTACAGGGACTGTGCAGAACTGGTATTTTTTTTTTTTCTTTTTTCCAGCTAACAAATCATTATTTTCTATCCAAAGCTTAAAGAGGAGGGTAACTCATGAGCACCACTTCAACGAGAGGCTGGGAATTAGGCAGCAGATGAATCATTGATTTAAGAAGCATAATAACAATGACTCCAATAGCATGGAATAAAAATGGCTAAACAACAAACAAGCTCCTTGATACACTTAAATCAGGAAGCTTAGGAGAACCCAGATATAAACCTTAGAAGTGAGCTGTCAGCCCTTTCGACATGCCTTTAATTGTTTCTCTCAGTGTTTTGATTTATTCTTGAATTGATTCTCCAATTCATCCAACAGAACATTTTGTTTGAGTTGTACATCCTGGGTTGGTTCTTTATTCTGATGCAAAACCAGCAATCACAGTTTAGGTTCCAGTGCAATGATCTAAATTTATTTAACTGTATTTAAAAAATGATTTGATTCGGAATTGACACTGAATCAAATTTGAATCAGTTCACTTGGAGTTCGGAATCAGTCTTACCTCGATCAGAGGGTGCCAGCGAGCGATGGGTTTACGAGGGTACGTCAGCATTTCGTTCCAGTGGTCCCTGCCCAGACTCTCGCTATCATTACCCACCCGACACACCCCGATGACCTCGTTGTGGCCTACGCTGTAAAAGAAGCCAATGAAAAAAACAGTATTTACTTCAAGTTTTCTGATTGAAATAAATATAAGAAAAAAAACGGTTTTAAATCTTGAAAATTGAAGATGGACCGATAATTTCGGTTTTATCTATTTTTTTTTTTTAGATTTAAGTCTTTTTAAAATATCGAATATTGGTTTTTTTTGTGCCGATTTTTGGTGCGTTTTAAGGCTATTTAAGGAAATGTGTGCAAGACCGCTGTTACAGCACTGCATCATGAGAAAGGATCACCTACGGTTAAAGTAACTTGACATTTTTATGTCGTTTATTTGTTGCTTGTTGGTTTACCAAAAGTACATTAAACAAATAAAAACTGCACTGTTATTTGTCAATGTATTTTTGATTAGTGTCAGTTTCCTCTATTTATCTCGCTCTAGAAATACGAGTTTTTTAGTTGGGTTTGCTGTGAGAGAGTAAAATAACAGTATCGACAGTGTTAAGTGAAAAAATACTTTTTCAGATCAGTTCCATCATTAACGTTGGGAAAAACAAGAAAAATAAATCAATAAAAATTGTTCTGCATATCAGTTATCGCGCACATACACATGCAAATAATCAACATCGGTATCGATTCTAAAAATCAATATATCGGTCGATCTTCATTAAAAAACAAGCTTATAATCATTCTTTATTAATTGAGTTGTACACTAGGTTAGACAAAAATCCTTTATGATTATAAATTGCAGAAAATTAACAATGTATAATTTTTACTTTCAAAGTATGAAAAATAAACAGACATTTTCACATATAGGTTTCAATATATAAATAAATAATTCATAGTCATATAAAACAAATTATTATAAATTCCCAGAAATAATTTAGCAGGTCAATGTTTTTCCGAACTGTATTCTTGATTCTGATTGGTTGTCAGGTGTTTATTAATCTTCAATAGTGGCAGATTAGTAAACAGTATTTTTAGGCCTTTTTAGAAACAGTCTTCAGTTTCGGAGGTAAACCTATGAATTAAAGACAAAGTCATGTGACATGAAATCAGAAAAGCTGATTAGAGAGGATTTTTATAGTATAATCATTTATAATATGTAATAGAAAATATAAAGAGTGTTTTTGGCTCACCGATCGTAATCCATCACAGCTATCAGAAGGCTAATCTGATCGATGTTTTCTGGTGGGACGTCGAATACGATCGCCTCGTTATAGACGGGGTTTAGAGTGTTGCGCTTGGTGGAGGTCTTCCTCTTCTTTAATCTTCGCCCTTCGCACATCAGAGAAACTTTCACGTAGGGGTCTGAATGAGAGAGGAAAAAAAACAACCATTAATTTTATTCTTTTTTTTTTACACTAAATTAATTATTACATTTTTCTAATAATTTACAAACAGTCATATTTGGTGTATCATTGATTTTGTTTTACATATTAAAGGCATATTTTTGTGTAGCTGAGCTCTCTTTCTCTTTCTCTCTCGCTCTCTCTCTTCTTAAATATATTTAAAATTTATCTTTTTCAATTTCATTGTTGATATTTTTCAATTCTTTAAATCCTTTTAGGATTGTTTTTTATTAAAGATTACTGACTCGAATGTTATTAACACTGCACTCGCTGAGAAATAGAATATCTTCTTAGTTAATAAGACTCCGCATCATTTATGGAGTATTTCAGCTCGTACAAAGGTGTTTAATGGAATGTGATGTGATTTCAAGCGTTTATTCCCCATAGAAACCTGAACACTGGTCGCACCTGAAGCTCCGGTGATGTCCATGGCTTTCAGGTTGCGTGCTTTAATCACGGTGATGGTCAGACGGCCGGCAGTGGGTAAGTAACAGAGCGAGAACATCAGATCGCCCAGATCCACATTGTCCTATAAATGGCAGAAAAAAAGGTGTAAAACCAGTTGAATTGCCCCAGGCCAACCTTATTATGATTCAGCGTTAACGTTAACGATCAAAGTTTAAATCCCAGAGCAGGAACATTTAACGTGACCTTTAACCCGATACCGACTTTAACAAATTTAAATAAAATGATCAACAAAAAATGTGATAATTTATCTGATTTCCACCATTTTCGATCGAAATTTCAAACTAAATTTTAACAGAAAAAAGAACAAAAATATTGAACAAAAATAAAATTTGACTAAAATAAAATTAAAGTTAAAGCAAATATATATAAATACATTAATAAACAGTAAACATGCTTAAAAGAAGAGATCAGCCAAGAATTATTTTTATCCATATGTTTTTGACATGGAACTCTCTTTTTTTTTATCAGTTTTGTAATATTGGATCCAACAATATATTGTCATCTTGTGGCTATTTTGGGAATTAAGTTGAAGACTGTCATCAAATTATTGTTTCATAAGGAGAAAATAATTATTATTATTGATATCATAACAAAATATATATTTTTTTTAAGTTAGAGTTACTTAAAGAGTTAGAGTTATTACATTTTTAAATAGCTATTAAATGTTACTCTGTCCTGTATAAGAGCCTAAAGTAATTAATTCCATGTACAATGAATAACAATCTTCCTGATTGGCAGGTAATAAAAACAGAAATTAAAATCCTGCTCTCTAAAGAAGATCCAGGAGTTTATAAATGTGCTAAAGCTTTTGGAACCTGTGTGTTAATTAACATACGACTGTTTATTCCACTTAGACTCTCTATCATTTTACACTGTGAATAAATGTTTAATAAAATAAACCTCAATAGATTTGTTACTTGCAAGTTTTTTGAACTGGACGATGGTGTAAATTTATATTTACCGAATGCAGGAGAAATTTTCCTTAGTCAAGCCGGGAATAAGATTTGATTACATTCAACTTTATTGTCATTGTGCAAAATACAATACAGTTTACAGACGATTATTTTCTATTTTATTCCCAATAAAGACAAAAAAATAAGAAAGAAATTTGTAGTTTTAAGTAACACTTTTAAGGTTGATGAATTTTTGTTGGATTGTTTAAGGGTTAAAATCCTGAAAAATTAAGATGGACAAATAATAATCAGTTTTACCAATATTTTTTCTGTTATTGAAGCCTTTTTTTACATTTTTAATATAAATTGTAATATTTTGATTTTAAAATTATAAATTAAGCCAGATGCAAATAAAAATCTAAAAAGCATCCCTGTAAAAAAGTTTAGAAAATATACAATAAAAAGAAAAAAAAAAGCTTGACTTGATCCTATGTTTTCGTTAATATTATAAATTTTTTTTATATTAAAAATCAAGGATTTAAAATTAAACTCTAACTTAGTGTCAATTCCACTCATGATGAATTAAATCATAGAATTAAATAATTTTAGTTCAGCAATCTGAATAATGTTAAACAACATTTTAATACCACAGTAAAACACGATGCGCATAATAAAAATCCACAAACAGAGATGGAGTTCAAATAACATCAGCAGAAATAGAATAATAGCTAATAAAATAGAATAATAGCTAAAACTACTAAGATGATAATATATGATAATATAAGATAATAATAATAAGATGAGATGCAGATTAAAACTGGAATAAATACAGGAATAAACTTAACAACATAGTTGGAGCTTAAAGTAACTATTCAATAATACACTGGAATATTATCTTCTTTTTAGGCTTCTTAAATTCTGTCCCTGTCTATCTATGTTACTTTATATAGTCAACAACATTTTATTCCAGATGTTTGTCTCCTAACCCTAACCTAACCATAACTTAAACCTATAATCATCTTCAGAATTTTATTCCAGATGTTATTCTCCTCCTTTAATCTCCAGAGTTGTGTGAAAGCTTTTAAATACATTGTGTCACATGACTGAGGGGATGGCTCAGGGGCCCCCAAGACTATTTCCTTACTTTTTAACACCATGGAAGCATCGAGACTATTTCATATCGATTACACTCGTACTTCACATCCAACCCACCCATACTTTTTGGACTGTGAGAGGAAACCGGAGTACCCAGTGTAAACCCACGCAAGCACGGAAAGAACATGCAAACTCCACACAGAAATCCAACCCAGGACCTTCTTGCTGTGCTAACCAATAAGCCACCATGCTGCCCCCCCCAGGCAATACAGGCAGTGGGTGAAATGAAACACAATATTAACGGGATGCATAGAAGGGTGAAAATATTGGCATGATGTAAGCAAAACAGCTACAACCAATAAAATTGATGATGAGTGTGTGAGATATAAATTGTGCAAATAATCCAGAATTGATGACACCAGGTGGACCACTAATAAAATTCTGCTGAAGGGCTCGTAAAGGCTTGGGCCAGCCCTGAGTTTGTAGAAGACACCCTTATGTGGGTGTGCTGCCAGGGTGTCCACAAACATTTGCCTTTAGTTCGGTTAGTACATTCAATTCACCTTTTTTTGCCTTTTTATGAAACTAAATCAGAATTTTGACCCACTTGTTTTCTTAGGTGGATTTTTACGCCTCACATCTCTACCAGCACCTCTCCACCGCTAGTTATTTTTGAACCTCACAGTTAGTTTAACACTCGCTCTCAAAATACATCGACTGCGAACTCACACCGAGACTTTCTTACACTTATTCATGCTACTTATTATTATGAAAGTGTTGGACACAAACATGATACATTTAAAACTAATATAATTAACAAATCCGTCAGGTACAGACTTAAAGGAGGAAAAATTAAAGATTTATAAAGCTAAATGGTAAAGACTTAATTTTTAAACTCATAAAAATAAAACTTTTTGACCAATAGCCAGATTTTTCCACAATTAAAAAAAATCAGATATCAGTTTTATAATATTGGATCCAGCAATATAAGGTGTCTTCTTGTGGTAATTGCATAAAAAAGAGACGAGTAAACAACAGCATTTATTAGTAAAGTAAATTCTAAGATTTAAATTTTGTAGGCTGGTGGACTGTGGGAATGATACCCCAATAAAGCAATAAAACCAGGATCTCTTCCTGGGATTTCAGGAAAAGGGGTTAAAGCCTCTCTCCAGGGGGCCAAGATTTTTTTTTTTTTGAAAACTTCAAGTCTTTTAAACAAATGTAACATTATGTATACTATATATACTATACTAAGTCTGAAGATACAAGAGTTTAAGGTATTTTAAAGATATTTGGCACTCCTGTAAAAGGTGTGTCCTTCTAAGAAAACCTGGATTACAGACTCACTTACAACCCCATTTGGTAAACTTTTAGGTTGCAAAAAAACTAATCGGTGTACTTCACCAATCAGAGGAATTTATAACTCTTTTTCGTTTAGTTGGGTATTTAAGGTACATTGACAAAACACTGTACTCAGAGGTTCCCACTATGCTCTGTAGAAGCTCTGAGTACGATATGATATGACATAGTATGATTTTATACTGTTGATCATGTTATGTATGTAATTTGATTTTTTTGTATTTTACTGTTTAATCAATGTATTACCTTCTTGGAATAATAAATTGTTATTGATTTATCTAAAATTCTTCAGAATAAGTTATTTCCAGTAGATTAAAAGGAGTCCTTTGTTCCTGCAAAATCATATGTCAGAATAAGACAAACTGGAGTTTAATAGTAAATGGAGCATGGGGTACATTCCCCCAGATTAATGTTAACGCCTGGCTAAGCAAGTTGTATGCACGTGGCTAAGGAAACTATTTTGTTCTGAGCAAGCATGGAGCGGCCAGACAAAATTATTATTGACAAACACTACAACCTCTGACTAAGTTTAGGCTGGCAGTTTTGTGACCGTAAGACCCACTTAACCGGTATGAGAATTTATGAATGATCAAAGTCTAAAATATGATCAACAGTTAATTGAAGTTATTTACTAAAATTGTAACATAAATTAAAGTCCGATTAAATTGTTCACAAAGCTAAGTAAAATTTAAACTAAATTTTAATGATTTAAGTAATTATTATAGAAGCGCCACGAAACATAAGAACACGAGATCCCTTCACCCACGCCACTGGATTCTGTCGCTGGGCTGGTGGGTGGTCCTTACAATTCCAAACTAACATTATAACAAAAAATAATAAAAAAAAAATTAATGAAACACTACTGCACATTTTCACATTCCTACTGTTTTTTCATAAACACTTTTTTAACAAATGAACAAATTTAAACTGAGTGCTTCACAAAAAATAAAGCAGAGCTTTTAAGTAAAAGTGGGATGTGGTAACTCTGTGGTTGGGCTGCTGATTGGAAGATAATGAGCAAGGGACCCTTTACCTCCTAACTGCTCAGATGGAATAAAAAAATAAGATGAATGTAAGTAACTCTGAAAAAGGACGTCTGCTAAATGCTAAAAATGTAAAAAAAATTCTGGCTTTTCTTTGGGCAAAAATCCAACCCTGCTCAAGGCCATCTTCACTGTGAAGCAGGGTGGTGGTAGAATCAGGTTAAGGAATTTTGATGTAGGAAACTTCTACATGTCTGGCTATTGGCAAACATCCTTATTAACAGCAACTTATCAACATCAGCAGTTGAGGATTAAGGGCCTCCCTCAGGGGCCCAGCAGTGACAGCTTGGTGGTGCTGGGAAATTAACCCGCAATCTAATGCTTAGCAGTCAAGTGATTTTACATTTACAGCATTTGGCAGACATACATATCCAGAGAGACTTACATTTATCTCTTTTATACAGCTGAGCAATTGGGGTTAAGGACCTTGCTTAGGGGTCCAGCAGTGGTAGCTTGGTGGTGCTGGGGATTCGACCCCGGATTATCCAAGTAGCAGTTTAACATCTTAACCACAGCGCTACCACCTCCCCCACTGCCCAAGTTCCAAATTCCTAGCTTAACCTTACCAATGCTACACTTGAACAACTTAAAACCAGGAATTAAAGATGAACAGGCAGAACCCCAGACTTTAATCCAATCATAATCCATTGTAATATTTTATCTATATACTAGCCTTTATCTGTCAATCTGACAGAATTCAAGAACTTAACCACAGAATAAAAGTGCTAAGATGGTAAAGCCCTAGCATATCCTTGATGAGTGTGTAGACATAAACGAGTCGTGAGAGCAGAGATTAGAGCCATTTCTCCTGAGTCACCCCAACCATTAATATGGAGAAGATTGTTTGAAGTTATATCATCTGAGTCTTTGGGAAACATCACATTCATCTTTAATTTCTGCTTTGCACGTTGAAGCCAGACAGCTAATCTCCTCCTGACACTGACCAATCACCCTCAAGACAATTTCACAGGAGAAGGCAGAGATGTCGGAAGATTAGAAACCACTTTCTTGCTGTTATCTAAGGTCACACTCGGCAGGAAGCCACACTCCTTTTCATGGCTTATAAGAGAAAAAGGTCAGCATGGTAACATGCTAAAATGAGTGCAGAACATTAAGTAAAACCGTCATATTCTATTTCAGATGTTAGTCTCACTTTTCCTCCTATAATTTCCTTCGTTCTTCTGTGCAGGTTTTCCACTTAATTGGGTCACGTGACTGTGAAGATTTGTGTTTATCAGTTCCAATAGTATTAATGAGATCAGGGTAAAGAGTCAAGAAGGGGGGTAAAGGGTCAGAATCAGAACTCTGTACTGGACATGAGAATTCTTCAATCAGAACACAGCATGTCTTTATGGAGATCAGGAGATTTGTACACAGAGACATTGTCATGCTGGAAAAAAGTCTCACAGTTCCAGCTAAGGAAGAATGGAATGATAAAACATACAAAGTTTTGTGTTTTTCAGACTTTAGGGAATACACTGTTGTGGGTGTGCCGGTGAGGTGTTCAAGACAGTTTGACCATAAAGTGTATTTACTGCCAATTTTATGCCGTGTCTCTTCCAAATAGCCGACATGGTAACAAGTCACTAACTATAAAAACAACAGTTAGGAGACACAGACAGATGGTATAGAGTCCACTTTGTTTCTGTAAAAATATTTTAGTCAACACTAGAAGAAAAGAGCTTAAACAAAAAGCAAACTCTTTCATATCACGTCCTACGAATAGACGTGTGTGTGAGATTTTTTTTTTTTACATCCCACGCCAACTTTATCTTGAGTCACTTTTGAAGTAGTGGGACTAAGGTGTATAAAGTACAGTATAAGATGTTGCAAGCAAGTAGATTGGATCAAATTTAATTTATAATCTATACAGAAAGCGCACCTGAATCCTGTCTTCTCTGCTGATTAACTTACCACTGATTTAAGTATACTGTAAAGCAGGGTTCCAGCATACTTGGTCATGAAGAGTTTAGTTCCAACCCTCATCAAACACACCTAAAACAACTAATTAAGATCTTGCTAGGTTTATTTAAAACTTACAGGTAGGTGTGTTGAGGCAAGTTGGAGATAAACCCTCCAGGACCAAGTTTGAACATACCTGCTGTAAAGTGTTAAAAGAGATCAATAGAGCATCCGGTAACCCAAAGCACAAATATGAGCTGTGGAATAAAGAAAGTGAGAATCAAGGGGGTGTAGAGGGGAGATTAACTTCGGCCTGGAATGATAAAGTGCCAGTGTAGTAACCGAGAGAGACATCACATTAGTTGCCCGTAACATGAGTTGAGCTCATGATGGAGCATTAGCAGAGGGACAGAAAACCACACCCCTTTGAATGTTTAAAAAATTAATCTCCCCTCTATACCCCCTTGATTCTCACTTTCTTCACTCCACAGCTTGTATTTGTGCTTTGGGTTACCGGATGCTCTATTGATCTCTCTTAACCCTTTACAGCAGGTATGTCCAAACTTGGTCCTGGAGGGTTTATCTCCAACTTGCCTCAACACACCTACCTGTAAAAAAACCTGCTCCAAACTCCGGGCAAACTCACACCGCTCCACTCCACTCCTTGCTCTGCTCTGCTCAAATACTCTGCTCAGATACACAGTTAACTAAAAGCTTTACAGTACGACTCTAGCTACTGTATGTTAGCTAAGTTCAACACATACCACTCGATTTTCATTTAACAGCAAACGTAATCCTTTCTCAATTTGCGTGTATGTCTGCAAGGTTAAGCGAGAAAGAAGGCTTTAGCATCCATTGAAAAGATGAAAAGAGAAGGGGACGGGGCTTTTAGGAGGTCAGTTAATATCAGTAAGTGCAGAACACGTACACCAACTCTCAATCATTCCATAAGATTCGTAGCTTTTATCCAGAAGTTTATTCTAATTTTATTTGCATCCTCTTTCCTTTTGTATCACATTACTGTATTATCTTTTTTTGTATTAAATAATCTTCATCATGAAATAAGAGCTTAATGGAAGCGTTAAGCTGCCGTCTCTCTCAAGCGACCGTCAGATGAATTTAAAAAGAGGAACGTTAAAAGCTTTAGATTCATATTTTACCATAAATTTTGCATGCAGAGCATAAAAAAATACTCTGCTTGATTTCAGGACAACGGTTGGTCTTGATTTGGTTTAAAATGCATGAAATGAGGACGATCGAGTCTGATTCAATTGGCCTGCTTTGTGAAATGAACTGCACTCACACACGCTTGCTGTTGCTAGTGTTACTGATCCATTATGGCACTGGAATTGAGGTTAGGGTTACTTTTGGCTTTTTGTGCCAGATGTAGGAAGTTTTGTGGAGAGAACAATTAAGCTGCATTCTGCTGAAAGAAATGTAAGATCGGCGTGTGAGCATAAATGCGAAGAGCGTACAGTGTGTAAAGAGACAAGAAATGTTTTGGAATGAGGATGCTGGAAAAGAAGATTAGCAATGCTAACATGATGCTTTCTACTACAATTAAAACTGTTTTTTGTTTATTTTCTTTTATTTGTGAAAGCTTGCAGGGTGTTAGCATACACATGTGCTAGTGTTCATGTCCTTTTATATGAGTGAAAGTAGCTCAGTGGTTAATATGTTGTACAACTGCTCAGAACATAGGCGTGGCTAGGGTTTTCAGCGCCCGGGGACAAAGTCAGTTTTTGCGCCCCCCCCTATCTTCATTCTGAAATTTATTCGTAATTACGTAACATCAATTTGGGGGGCAACAGATGCCCCCCACCCCTGCCCATATATAATTTTTTTTTATTTATAGAATATCACAAAAAAGGTGAATATTTTTTTTGTCACTCATTTCAGAAAGTAAAGCCCATGTATTATATACAGGTGCATCTCAGTGAAATAGAATGTTGTGGAAAAAGTTCATTTATTTCAATAATTTAACTCAAATTGTATAACTCCTGTATTGAATTTTTGCTTTAATTACTGCCTCAATTCAACGTGACATGGAGGTGATCAAAATGTGGCACTGCTGAGGTGGTATGGAATCCCAGGTTTCTTTGACAGTGGCCTTTAGCTCATCTGCATTTCTGGTATCTTGTTTCTCATTTTTCTTTTGACAATACCCCATAGATTCTCCATGGGGTTTAGGTCTGGTGAGTTTGCTGGTCAGGCAAGCACACCAACACCATAATTATTTAACCAACTTTTGGTGCTTTTGGCAGAGTGGGCAGGTAACCTGCTGGAAAATTAAATCAGCATCTTAAAAAAGCTGGTTAGCAGAAGAAAGCATAAAGTGCTCTAAAATTTCTTGGTAAAAGGGTGCAGTGACTTGGTTTTCAAAAAAACACAGTGAACCAACACCAGCCTCAGTCCATTCCTTGTGAAGTTCACCCAAATTCTTGAATGGATTTTGCTTGATAAGCCTCCCAAGGCTGCGGTTCTCTCGGGTGGTATCTTTTTCTTCCACGCTTTTTTCTCCCACTCAACATGCTTGGATACAGCGCTCTGTGAACAGCCAGCTTCTTTGGCAAGAAATGTTGAACAACCACCTTCTTTAGCAATGAAATTTTGTGGCTAACCCTCCTTGTGAAGGGTGTCAATAATTGTCTTTTGGACAAGTGGAAGACCTTGATTTCCAAATGAAATTCAAAATTTACTTTAATTTGAAAAGAGGACTTTGGACCATTGAGTAACAGTCCAATTTTTTTTCTCCACAGCCCAGATAAGATGCTTCTGATGTTGTCTCTGGTTCAGGAGTGGCTTGACACCAGGAATGCGACATTTGTAGGATTCGTCTGTGCGTAGTGGCTCTTGATGTGCTGACTATAGTCTCAGTCCATTCCTTGTGAAGTCCCTTAAATTCTTGAATAGATTTTGCCTGAAAATCTCCTCAAGGCTGTCCCTTTTGCTTGCGCACCTATTCCTACCACACTTTTCTTTCCACTCAACTTTCTATGAATCTGTGAACAACCGGCTTCTTTAGCAATTAAATTTTGTGGCTAACCCTTATTTTGGAGGGTGTCAATGGCTGTCTTCTGAATACTTGTTAGATCAGCAGGTCTTCCCTATGATTGTGTAGCCTAGTGAACCAAACTTAGCGACCATCTTTCTTAAATACCTTGCTCTTGACAATTAAAAAAAAAAAAAAAAACTTACTCTTTTCAACAGTTTTTGTTGTTGGTACTCTGATTTGTGAACTATTGTATCAGTATTGAGCTGTTTAATTATATGACTTAAAGCACTTCTTGTACATCGCTCTGGACAAGAGCGTCTGCTAAATGCTGTAAATGTAAATGTAAATTTTGAAGGCTCAGGAAACGTTTGCAGGTGTTTTGAGTTAATTAGCTGATTGGCATTTTACCATTCTAATTTATTGAGATAGTGAATTGGCGGGTTTCTGTTAAATGTGAGCCAAAATCATCACAATTTATTTAATACACGAGCTTAACAATTTGAGTTGAATTACAGAAATAAAAGAAGTTTTCCACTACATTCTAATTCATTGAGATGCACCTGTAGATTCATTACACAAAATTAAAAAATGTCAGAAATGTCAGGCTACTGAAAAGTATGTTCTTTTCTACGCACTTAATCCTTTTGCATGAATTACTGCATCAATGTGGCGTGGCTTGGAGGCAAACAGCTTGTGGCACTGCTCAGGTGTAATGGAAGACCAGGTTGCTTTGATAGCAGCCTTCGGGTCATTTGCATTGTTGGGTCTGGTGTCTCTCATCTTCCTCTTGACAATACAGGTCAGGTGAATTGGCTGGCCAATCAAGCACAGTAACACCACGGTCATTGAACCAGCTTTTAATACCCTTGGCAGTGTGGACAGGTGCCAGGTCCTGCTGGAAAATAAAATCAGCATCTCCATAAAGCTTGTCAGCAAAAGAAAGAATGAAATGCTTTAAAATTTCCTGGTATATAGCTGCGTTGACTGTGGACTTTAGAAAACACAGTGGACCAACACCAGCAGATGACATGGCAACCCAAATCATCACTGACTATGCAAACTTCACACTAGACTTTAAGCAACATGTATTCTGTGCCACTTCACTCTTTAATCAGACTCTGGGACCTTGATTTCTGAATGAAATCAAAATTTACCTTCATCTGAAAAGAGGACTTTGGACCATTGAGTAACAGTCATTTTTTTTCCCGACATCCCAGGTAAGACGCTTCTGACGTTGTCTCTGGTTTAGTAGTGGCTTGACACGAGGAATGCGTCATTTGTAGCTCGTGTCTAGGATTCGTCTGTTTGTAGTGGCTTTTGAGGTTCTGACTTCAGCCTCAGTCCATTCCCACAAATTCTTAAATGGATTTTGCCTGACAATCCTCTCAGGGCTGCGGTTGTCCTATTTGCTGGTGCACCTTTTCCTACCACACTTTTCCTTCCACTCAACTTTCTATGAATCTGTGAGCAATGAAAGGTTGTGGCTTACCCTCCTTGTGTAGGTTGTCAATGACTGTCTTCTAGACATTTGTCAAATCAGCAGGTCTTCCCTATGATTGTCTAGTCTATTGACCCAGACTGACAGACTGGTGTTTTGAGGTAATTAGCTGATTAGGGTTCCAATATTGAACTTTTTCACAATATTCTAATTTTCTGAGACACTGAATTTGTGTAATTAATATATATAATATATGGGGTTTACTTTCTGAAATGAGTGACAAAAAATATTCACCCTTTTCATGATATTCAAATTTTTTTTAGATGCACCTGTGTATATATATACAGCAACCGGCATATATATAAAATGTGTGTGTTTTTTGTTATAATTTTACATGAGAACTCCAAACCACTAGAGGTCCTCATCACTAGAATCTCTGCTCACTTTAGTCGTCTGGACCCTCAACTGAATCTCATTACTTTCTCATTTACTGAATTGTGGATAAGTAAGAAAGAAGGTTTCTTCTATCCACATTTCTTTTGTTTTGTGCCCATTTTTTCTTTTATGGCTCATAACTGAATAGTTTGATAATGTCTCAAAGTCTTCCTCTGTTAAAAGAAGAAATTTATTTGGGTAAAATGATGTTTGTCGGTTAAAATTTTGGTTTAAAGCAAAGATATAGTTTTATATATTTACATTTACAGCATTTGGCAGATGTCCTTATACAGAGTGATGTAAATTTATCTCATTTATACAACTGAGCAATTGAGGGTTAAAGGCCTTGCTTAGTGGCCCAACAGTAAAACTTGATTGTAACAACAATGAAAAATATACCTTGTGTTATACTATTGTTTTAATTATGTACTGTATGTTTAAACATATTGTGCCTACAAACATCACTGTGAATAACATCGGAATGATTGTTTTGGCTAAACTAAAATGGGTGTTAAAGAAGTCCAATAATAAGGGACGTGCCGGTTGCTGTGGATACATAATTAAAATAAAATGTAGCCATCAGGTCGACTGTCAGCAGGCACATTTTTAATTGAGTCACTTGATGAATAGTGCTAATTAGATAAGTCATGAACAAGAGATAAATCAGAAATTCCAACTGCACTAACACTTTATCATCATCTTCCTTAGTTACAGCCGGTTAAACCTGAGACTGACTGCAGGGCTGAGTCAGCATATTTTTTTCTGTTATTTGTTTTATGGCATGAAAGTTGATGATCAACTGGAACATCTCACACTGTAACTTAGCATAGAGATAAATAGAGCACGGTTATTTATTACCACTTAGAGACGTCCAGACAGGAGTTGCATCACCACCCACACGGTTTGTAGCATGGGTATTGGCAGATGAGCCGTAAGCATTATGATCTGCAATTTGATGTTAAGACGTATGCCAGAGTTTAATCCTATGATCAGCTGATCTGTATCGTTTAATTACTGGAAACTTAATATACTGTAGAACATAAAGAGATAGGATTTGTTCCAAAATCTCCTATGTTCCTACTATTTAGTAAAGAAGGTCGTTTCCAGTCGTATCTGCTATACAGTGTAGATGGGGTTTTTGTTACAATCAAGCAGGAGAAATACCAAATTCCACCATTATCAGCCCTTTTGGAATATATATTTGATCTAAGATACTGTGTGTTTGTCTTTAGAGTTGTGTTTGTTGTCTAAAATATTCCAAAAAGTAAAAATTGAAGCTGACAGCAGATTAATTTCACTTCTGGCTCTTATATTAATAAACAATACTTTTATGATTCTTTATTGAAATCATTGCAGTAACCGTCCATTTATTTTCTACGATTTGGGTCAACCGTAAAAACTTCAACTTCACCCATGAAAAACTGAATGTTGATTTTTAGGAGATAAGCTATAATCAGTTATCTTCCAGAATTGCAGCCACCTTTCCACACCCACTCTTATCTACTATATAGAAATCTTATCTACTATATAGAATCTTAGCAGGAAACTGAGGCATTCAGCTGGGAGAATGAAGAAGGCCTACGAATATAAAGCACATAAACACTATAATCGATGGGTGAAAAACTGATGAAGCAATGCATAAAAAAGCTCCAGAAATAAGAGAATAGGATTTAAAAAATAAAGATTTATTCTGTGAATGTGAGAGGGAAGGAGGAGGAGGATAAGAAAATGGTAGAGAGTGTGATAGACAAAGTTAAAGGTAAAGATTGGATAGAATACAGCATCATAAAGAAAATTCAGATGGTTAGGCTTAGTGTAAGGTTTAACGTCTTTAGTCTCAGCCTTAGACATCAGTCGCACAGACCACTGGCTGAACGTCTGAGTCATATGGCACACTTAACTGGGAAACAACCCAAACCCCCATGCCCCTAAACACAACATGGCACAAAACTAAACGTCATTGCTTGCTTTGCCTGTCAGTTAAATGTCCTCTTGGATGGGCTTTAGCCAACCAAAACAGCCAAGTTTTACAGGCCTGCGATCAGTGTGAAGGTCTGGCTATACAAAAATAGTTATGGGTAGTCCCTGGTTAAAAAGTTAGAGCAGATACCGCCATTCTCATTCCTGGAGGGCTGGTATCCTGCAGAGTTTAGCTCCAACCATGATTAAACACACCTGAACTAGCTATTTAAGTTCTTGCTAGGTATACCTGATACTTTCAGGCAGGACTGAGTCTGGAGAACCCTGAGTTCTAAGAGGAACCCAGTTTCCAGTTTTTTTTTAACAGTTTAAACAACAAAACATTTTAAGACCATTTGAGGGCCTTGACCGGGGGCCCAGTGGTGGCAACTTGCTAGTCCTGGTAATTGAAATTACAATAATCAGATCCCCCTAACTACTGAGCTACCAATTCAAATAATGCAAACAACACAGTCTCTTTAGGGATTTACCATTTAAACTCTTCAACAAGTAAAGGATGCCTTAACAATCCAAAGAACCTTTAAGAAACCTATTTGAGGCTGTAGGTATGTAAGTTTAGGCAGTTTTACAGAACCCTTTTAGAAAATCGAGCATCCCTTACTAGCTAAAGAACTCTTAAAGAACCATGTTTGGCATTGGTATGCATTAAGTATTTACCCTAAATTTTAATTTAAAAGAAAATCAAATTAAAAGATTTTATGTAAAAAATATGGCCCAAAAAACCCTAACACATTTAAACACAACATGGTTGACCAAAGTTCTGTACAATCAAAAAACTAAGGGTAGACATGAAAACAGATTAAAACAGAGAATAAAAATTTTAATTTAATAAAATGAAGTAAAAAATCCTCATCACAGTGTATTAAAATCCAAACTGTATAAAAAGGTCTTTAGGTGAGATTTAAAAATGGAAAGAGTCGGGCCTGCTTAATGTACAATGGGAGCTCATTCCATAATTTAGGATTCCATAAATCACCGACTCTTTAACTCTAGATTTGGGAACGATCAGTAAAAACTTATGACCAGGTGGGTGTGAATCCTTATTCAAATTTTAAGGCATTGTTAGAGAGAGGTATATAAAAACAGCAGAATTAGAACATCATTAGTGAGTTTTCTAAAATATGTAAATGATCACTTACCGAAGAGGCGTACTGAATGTCCCTGCACAACTTGGTCTCCCGTGGAAAGTCCACCAGATCCAAGAAGTTGTCTACTACCACCTGTCCGATGATGTCATGGCGTGAAAAACGGTCAAAATCGTAAACCGTGAAGTGGAGCTTTCGCGTGGGAAGTTCAGAGTATGCCACAGGAAAGAGGAAGACCTCATCAAAAACAGGGTTTAGAGTCTTTCGATGCACCTTGGTCTGGTGCTTGGTCTTGCGGTCAGGAAGAAGGTAGATCTTTACGTAGGGATCAGAAGTCCCAGAAAAGTCCTTGGCAGGAAGATCCTGGGCACGATGGATCTTGACTATAAGCTGCTCTAGATCACAGTCGTATTTTAATATAAAATGGAGGCGGCCGCAGGTTCCTCCTCGACCGCTGCGGTTCTCTTCGCTGTCTAATGAGCGTTGCTTGTACAGCTCCGGTTTCAGTCTGCCGAGACTCATCCCCGTCAGCGAGTCCTGCCTCTGGAACTGTGCTACCATGAAGTCAGGGTTAGATTGGTTCATGTGGCGCCGAATGGAGCTTTGCCTAAAAATATTAAAGAAACATTAATACATAATAATAAATAAAATAAGCACTATAGTTTCAAATATTATGCTTTTGAATGTGGTAAAAAATGGTGTCAATTTTGATATTTATTGTATATTAAATGAGGTTTTTTAAAGTTGGTTCCAGGTAGCATAGTAAGGAGGTTTGATTATTTATGTATGTAATAATTACAAGAACTTCTAAAGAAAAAAGCATTCTTCAGTAGTTTTACCTTTCATATGGGTTTATTTTTAAATCCTGCAAAAGTACAGTAAGACTACAGCAACTATTATTTTGGAAGGATCTCCTTTAGGAAGCTGTCTTCTAGGCTGTTTGTTGAATGCAAATAGATAAAAACCTCTAACAGCTCTGTCATGTACCTTAGTCAAAGAATTCTTTAAACTTTAAGAATTAAAGCCTTAATCAGTATAATCTTGTAAAACAATGGAACCCCTTGATGGATTCATGAAGCCTCCTGGAAGAGTATGATTTTTTTATTCAGGCTTCCAGACAAACAGTAAAGCTGAAATACAAGTATCATTACTTCATTATGCTCTGATGAACTTGACTAACCGAACACAAGTTGAGGATGTATCCGTGACCTGCCTCTGCATGCGACTGCTGCTATAGATGGTATCATCTCCAGCCTTAGACTCTGCCTCCATGGCAATATCAGGTGAAGTGTGGCTGATTTTCAATGCACTCTCTGGCACCGGGACAGGTGGTGGAGACCCGGGTGCTGGTGGGGAGACCGGCGTTGGAGGCACAGTTGTCTCCTTAACCACAGAGCCTCGTGGTTGGTTCCGGCGGTCGAGAGTGGCATCCACTTCTGTGTAAATGGGCTGTGGTTGAAGAGGTGGAGGAGGTGGAAGAGGGTGCTCTGTGTGGCCCTCTTTGGTGCCAAGAGAGAGTCCTCGCTCGCGCCATGGGATCCAGCATAGCTTCCAGGAGACAAAGAGTGACACTCCGAACAAGGCCAGTCCACAGGCGGTCACCACCAGTGACAGCAGGCTCACCGAGACATCTACGGTGTCAGAGACAAAAAGCATTTTGAGAACTGGTGATCAAAATAACCTCTTAATGGGCTTGACTGATTATAATTATGCAAGCACAAGGTAAGGTGTGATGGGAACTAAATATAGCGATGATGCAATGCTGCAGAGAAGGCTTTCACTTAGGTACCATTACACAGTAATACCTTATTTAGTTATAGAAGAAACCTTTAGGATATCTGGCTATAAAAGAAAACCAGATTTATTTAGCATTTAATTTAAAGTATTTATAATGTATATTTTTTACAAACTAACCACAATAGCAGCAGTAGAAGATGAATAAACACACACAATTCTACAAGGAGGAAAGAATCAAGGCTTAATGATTGAAGACCCAGACTGTGAGTGACCACCTAAATTTAAAATTGTTGCTGGGTTTTTTTTCACATTTCTGTTATTTGGTAGATGCCCTTATCCAGAGCAACATACATTTTGTCTTATTTATTTAACTGAGCAGTCGAGGGTAAAGGGCTTTTCTCAGGGGCCCGGCAGTGGCAATTTGGTGGTGCCAGAAAAGGAACCCACAATATTCTGGTCAACAGGCCATTAGGTTTCCATTAAGCTAACACTGAAAGTACAAATTCCACAGAAAGACAGAAGATCCTTCTCTGGTTTTCTGGGGTAACCTAGCATAACGCCAGGAGAGCATTACTGATACAAAAATCATAAATTTGCTTGGTGTGTGAGGAGAAGATAGTGTTTCCTACATCATTCTTCTTTAGTCTGCAATGAGACTGATATTAAATTACTTTTTTAGCAGTTTTAACAGATTCAACATTGGGCTGCTGATGGATATCAAATATCAGGCCTTACATCTCATATCAAATTTTATCCCTGTAACTTATCCTATCATGATTACTATTTTGTATCACTGTATTGGAACACCCGTGCATCACATCTGTATGTGTTTTTTGATCATTCTATTCCAGATGTTTGTCTTACTCTTCCTTCTATAATCCCCTCCATTCTTCTGTGCAGGTTTTCCACTAGATTGGGTCATGTGAAATTCAATTTTATTGTATTAGTGAGATCAGACACTTCTGGGGTTCAGTTAGGGTTCAAATGAAAGTGGTAGCACAGCAGTTAAAGTGTTGGACTATTAATTGAAGGATTTAGGTTCAAATCCCAGCACCACTAAGCTGCCACTCCTGGGGTCCTGAGCAAGACTCTTAACCCCCAATTGCTCAGTTGTATAAAAGAGAGAAATGTTATTCACTCTGGATAAGGACGTCTTGCAAAAATGCCAAAAATGTTAGTCCTTAAGGTGTTTAGTTTAAAGCGGCTCAGTCAGAATCAGGACAGGACATGAGAGTTTTTCTACTCTAATCAGAACAGAGCATGTCGTCATGGAGGGAATTACACACGGACATTGTCATGCTGGAGTCATGTCTCGCAGTTGCAGTAAAGGAAAAATGGAATGCTATGCCTTGCAGTTTATATATTAATGCATGTGTGTGTGTGTCAGTGTACGGCTATGTCTTAACCAGTCTTTGAGTGTAACCAAATGTATGATGGTAATTAATTCCAAGCCACGTCCCTTTTCATTACCTTAAAAGAAACAAATGCAGATTTGACTATAGACAGCGTAAACCTGGTTTAATTACATGCATTACCTTCGTCCCGCATCCTACAGGGTTTACCACTTTTGTTCTTTTTGTGCTTCAGACTAACTAAAGTTGAAAAAACGAGAATAAAGCATGTCTGAGTTTCTCTTTATCCTCACTCTTCAAATTGACCTCATTGTCTGAACGTTCTGCTTTTACAGTTAACAAGAACCACGTGAAAGTTCAACTGTACGTAAAACATGCACAAGAATCCCACAGTTTCTCACAAAGGGAGCATTGAGGAGAAGTGAGAAGTCACGAAGAAATCTGTGAAGAATCTGTCGACTCCAACACATGTGAGCGCACACACACACACACAAAATTAATCTACTGCAGATACAGTTCGCGTCGCTTGGAGGTTTTTTAAACATTTAGTTCCAGAAGAAAAACCGTAACAAATTCTTTATCAGCTGATCTCAAGCCATTGGGTAAGAATTCAAACAAACCAAACAAATATGCAGTATAAAAATAAAGAAAGAAGGTGATGTTTACAAATAAATGATAAAAATAGGTGGTCCACATTTAACATAGCTGAAGCAAGGAAGGAAGATAGACAGGAAAGGAGTAAATAGAGAAAGATAGGAAGAAAGAAAGAGGGGTAGGAGGAAGTGAGTAAAAGATGGGGGAAAAAGAGAGGGAGAGGAAATAAGAGAAAGAGAGGAGAAGGAGAAAGTGATGGAAAGAGGAAGAAAGAAAGAGTAGGAGGAAGTGAAAATGAAGAAAAGAAGAAAATGAGAAAAAGTAAGGGAAAAAGAGAGGAGAGGAGGAAGTAAAAGATAATTTAAAACAGGTTAATTATGGTGAAAATTGAAGGAAGTAAGGTAACTGAATGAACAGAGAAAAAAATTAAATGAAAAGCAATGAGAAAAAGAAAGAATTAATCAAACAAAAATGGCAGATTTATATTTGTGTTTAACCAATAAAAAAAGAACATAAAATGAGGACTAAAATAAGAAAATTAGGTAAAGTAACACCTTCTGGGCTGCAGGTAAACAGCAGCCTGGTCATGTGACCTGTGGTGTCCCTTCAATCCATTGATGTGGTGTAATGGACCCCGAGGCACTGTTAACCACGACAAAGTGAGAGAAGGAGTTAGAATGTAAAAACGGCTATCAGGAAAAAATTACTCATTGTACACACCACATTACACTGCATGCCAATGCACTCGTTTATCACCTGTTGAGTTTTGGACTCTGATTGGTCAGAAGCTGCTGATTTTTATCTCATAATTTCTTCAGTTGTGTAAAGCTGCTTTGTGACATTCACCATTGTAAAAAGCGCTATACAAATAAAACTGAATTGAATTGAATTGATTAGTTTTCTTTAACAGCATCTCTGCCATTGACTGATGTATAACATTTTACACACACACACATTTTCTCTCAGTGTGAAATGAGAACAATAAATTCTGAACCTAAACATTTTTCACAGTCTTTAAGAGTTGTTACATCCTGCACAGGAAGCGCTGATATTACACACCTAAACTAGATAAAAGCAGGAAAAAAAATGTTCCATGTTCCAAATGCCTTTATTTTTCACATACACTTTTTTATAGCACAGTGAAATTCTTTTTTCGCATATCCCAGGGTCAGCTATGGAGCAGGTAGTTGGCTTGCCGGTGGTGGGGCATGAACCCAGGTCTTTCTGGTCTTCTGATCAACAGCTGCCAATGGTGGGGCTTGAACCCATGTATTCCTGGTCTTCAGAACAGCAACCCAGCGTCTTAACCATTTGAACCACTGCTGCCTAGTGTGATGTAGTTGTGTTCTCAGCTCTGAAGCTTTTACAGGGTTCGACTCCATATCACAGTGCTGAATGTGTAGAGCATGAAACGATGTTTGAATGTTACAGCTGCTTAGCAACAGACATCAAATCAGAAACTGACCCATTTCAGGTAAAAAAAATCCAGGTGAAACGACACCAAACAAAAACGGCTCATGGATATGTCAAAACAAAGAATTTAACGGAATGTAGCACTGTAGTATTTTCAGCACCACCAAGCTGTCACTGTTGGGCCCCTGAGCAACCCGTTTAACCCTTAACTGTCCAGATGTATAAATGAAATAAATGTAAATCGCTCTGGATACGGGTGTCTACCAAAATGGCATAAATGTAAATGTACCAGGATCTATCCCTGTGCGTGTAAAGGGGGAGGGGTGGCTTCCACCTCCCCAACAAGGACTGTAGTAATTTTTGGTAGTAACTGAAGATCTACACGGGACCAGCAGAGAAGACACGCCGAAAATTAGATTTAATAAATAGGGGGTTTTTTTATTTCGTCTTGTCTAAGACTACGTGTCATAAAAGGTGATCCGGAACCCTGTGCACCAGGTATTCCCTCATGTGTATGCGCACGCCCGCGGCACGTCAAACGCAACAAGTCGCAAAAGGAGAAAATCTCACCTGATTCGGAGTAACGCGGTCTGGCCAGGTCCCGGAAGTAGTAAATAAAATCCAAGCAGTTTTCGTTCTGCACCTCCCCTTTAGAGCAGAGATCCGATAGGAGCTCCAGCGCTTTCTGGCAAATCTCGGCCTCCCTATCCACGGGCATTGCCCACCAGCATCCTCGTGAAGTGAAAAGGCGCGCGATCCACGGCACCGATCCGCACCCTTTTCTCTCTCTCTCTCTCTCTCTCTCTCTCTCAGCTTTACCCACCCTCTTTCCCGAGATGCATATAAGGAAAGAAAACCCTTTCAGTTCATGAATTGCATCATTAAATCGGAAATGTTCAGTCGCGTGTTCACCTTCCTTTAATATTTACTTATACTGAAACGTTATTTTATATATTCAGAATTATATATTTTTTCAGCTCGAGGTTCTACCGCGTCTAAACCGGCGACACCGGTTGAACCCGTGGAGTGGACGGGTGCGCGTGAGACTCCTTCGGTCTTGCGCTGTCCACGCGCACCACGGTGCTGAAAGAGAGAGAAAAAAGAACGAAAGTGGAAGGCCATTCGGCATAAAACATCACATATCTTTAGCATTCTGTCTCTGTCTCTATCTTACACACACACACACACACACACACACACTACTTTTTTACACGAACAATACATTTTAAAATTAAAAATAATATTTGAGTACCAGTGTCTGTGTGTGTGTGTTAAACGTTTTAAGTTATTATTTATGTAAATTCCATGTTGATTTTCCGTTCCTATTGGCTTTTCATAACCAAAAACCTAGTCGAAAACGTGCGCGCTCCCGACTCGAAAACGCGCTCTCCTCCTCCTCCTCCTTCTTTTTCTTTTTATCCTTTTCCCCTCTTTCGTCTCCTCGTGCATGGATTTTTTAAGCTTCCTCCGCGTACGTAGCGAATGTATTTTATGCACGTGCGCACCGGAGAGCAGTGTGATGACGATGATGATGATGATGATGATGTTAATTACTTGGCTCTGCACTGCACTTAAAAATTTACCCTACATACTGCTTGCAACGTCTCAATGGACGAACCAATATTTTTAACTCAGAGACTAAAACAGATTGTATATATAAAAACTTCAGTGTGTTTTTATTACTCCATGAAACGCAGAGACTTAATTTTGTCTGTAAAGAAATCCTTTTAGGACATCTTCTGACAATTTAGCATTTGTATTCATTACTCCGATCACTCATCATTTGTCTGCTGGTGTCAGTTCCTCTCCGTGTCTCTGAGGTTCGTTTCTCTAATCGAATAATTGTGAGGACGCAGTGTACAAACTTCCACTTTCACACTACACTGACCTGTCCAACACACACACTCAGAAAACTCTAGAATTAAGACTTAACTCTGCTTTAAACACATAATGAGGCTGAAACTAGGAGGAAAAATAGAGTTAATAACTGTGTGTGTGTGTGTGTGTGTGTGTGAATTCTTCATGGTTCCCTTATTTTATCTTTTAATATTATGGCATAAAAGTGCTAAGACTTTACGTAAATATAAAGTCTGTAAAAATATTAACATTTAACCTGCATTTGGTTTTATCCTTAAATTTTTGTAAAGATATGTACCAATTTTTATAAAATGATTTCCTCTTTTTAACTTTTCATTAAATTAAATAAACATTTACAAACACGAATATAATTTCTTACAATCTTTATTATATTATTAGCTTTATTATTTAAAGTCTGGTATTAAATTCAAATACAAAAAATATTTGCACCCTCAACAGCACCCCAACGTTCTTCTAGAGCGTCATTGTACAGTATATTGTGTACCAAACTCTGTTCCAGCATGACAATGTCCCTGTGCACCAATCCCCTGATTTACATGAAGACATGCTGTGTTTTTATTGGAGTAGAAGAACTCTCATGTCCTGTCCCGATTCTGACTCAACCACTTTAAACTGAACACCTTTGGGATGAACTGGAACCCCAACTGAACCCCAGACCTCCTTACCTCAACATTAGTGTCTGATCTTTCGTAAGGATAATTTGTAAGCATGATATTAGTTTTCACTGTTACGCTGATGACACACAGATTACACGTCTCCATCTAGGCCTGATGCGAAAAGCCAGTTTTAATTACAGTTGAGGAATATGTGAAGGAATTAAGAGACTGGATGTTAAGCAATTTCCTCTTGCTTAACCCTGATAAGACGGAGGTTCTGGTTCTAGGACCACATGTACCTAAAAGTAAGCTTCCTGATCACACTTTAACCCTAGACAGTCTTTCTGTTTCATCAAGTTCAACAGTAAAAGATCTGGGTGAGATTATAGACTCCAATCTCTTATTTGAAGCCCATGTAAATAATATTAACAGGTTAGTATTCTATCATCTCAGAAATATCGCTAAGATAAGAAATATATTGTCACTAAATGATGTTCAGCTAGGTGCATTAGTAAACTTCAGTTAGTTCAGAACACAGCAGCAAGAGTCCTTACTAAAACTAGAAGATATCAACACATCACCCCTGTCTTATCCACACTGCATTGGCTCTTAGTGAAACACTGCATCGTATTTAAAATACTACCTTTGACCTATAAAGCCCTAAATGGTCTCACGCTGCAATACCTAAGTGAACTGCTAGTGTCTTACATTGCGCCACGCCTACTTCTATCAAAGGATGCAGGCTGCCTGTCAGTACCTCGCATTATAAAAACTACAGCAGGGGGCAGAGCCTTTTTTTACAGAGCCCCAAAGTTATGGAATAGCCTCCCTATGAATGTTCAAAAATCAGACACAGACTCAGTGTTTAAGACTAGGCTAAAAATGTATTTATTTAGTCTAGCATTTTGTATAGATTTGGCTTAGATAAAGGAGCAGATCTGGGGGACTCATGGGTGTTGAGTATTATGGTGATCCGGTATGTCTAGATGCTGTCTTCCCCACTCTTATTAACCACGTTGTTGATGAGTGGCTGGTTGCTTAACATATCAGGGAGCCCTCATGTCTGTGTTTCCCTCTGGTTCTCCTTTTAGTTACGCTGTCCTAGTTAGTCTTTCCGAAGTTTATGCATGCACTCTACATTAAATACACAATCATTCCATTCACTGTGATTACAATGTTACCTAACTGTTTTCCTTCTTTTTTTTGTCTTTCTCCATCTTACTGTTGAGCTACATATGCCACAACTGAGCTGCCAGTTATCCAGACCCCATCTCTACTCCGGACCTGCCAGACCCTTTCCTGTGACGCGCCTCCAGTTGATGATCACATCACTAGGGTGACCAAGGACGTTTCCACTCTGCCATCAGAAGTTCCAGCTGTTTTTCGAGCACTTATTATTTAAGTTGCTTACACACACAGTGTGACTGCAAAATTCCTGCCTCTTTGATTGTTTAAAGCTGCTTTGTGACAATCACCATTGTAAAAGCGCTATACAAATAAAATTTAATTGAACTAAATTGAATCTCACCAACACAATTGAAACTAAATGATTAAATATAAACTGTCACATCGACCAATCTAGTAAAAAAAACCTGCACAGAAAAACGGAGGAGATTACAGGAGGAAGCGTGAGCCTAACGTGTAATAGGATGTAAAAAGTCGTATTTGATGGACAGGTGTTCTGATAATTTTACCATATAGTGTCGCCTTTTCTAGAAAATTTAATTATACAGTAAGAAATAGCATTTATATAGGGTTAAAACCCTGAAAGTGTTATGATATGATTGGCTGGACCTTGTAAGTGGTTACTGCTTTTCTAAATTTTACTGGCGGATGATGTTATGGAGTGAAATCTGTTGATTCCCCTGTTAATAAGTGTAAATATTGTATATATATTAGACATCCATATGTAGTCCATATGGGAGAAAATCACGACGAAGTCAGACCTGGATTATAAGATTGTTCCTCTTGCCTTCGGCCATGTTACTTGGTGTCCATGGCAACTGACAGGCAAAGAATCTGCCGCGCTCGTTCTCAGATACCGTTACATAAACAGCACCCAAAGCATCTATACGCAGAGAATTGATGTCTGTTCTGACCATCCTGATTTGGCGGATGGTGAAGTGTAGGTGGTAGCGTTCATATTTTCATGGAAATCCTCATTATTTATTATATTTTAATGATGACTTGTGGACCTGGCATTGGTTTAGGAATGATGTTCATTATAGAATGCATCTTATTACTGTAATTACACATACAAACTGTATTTAAATAAAAGTAATTAACTAAAAAAATGATTAATTAATTCATACAGCAAATTATAAAGAACATATGTGATGAGTTCAAATGTGATTCAAAAAATCAAATGATTCAGATAATTAACTGAGTCAAAGAATTACGAAGGATGTGATTGTAATTTTAACGATACAAAAAAAACAATTAATTGATTTAAATATGACTCAAATAATCTCAGAGATTCAGTTAATCGATTGGTTTAAGGAATTACAAAAATGTAAAGAATATGATTGTGGTTTAAACTACTTAAAGAACACCATGAATCAATTTATTAACTGATGCAAAGACTTACAAATAAAGTGATTATGATTTTTATGTGACTCAAAGAGTCACAATTAATCATTTAATTAATTTATTCAAAAATTATGATTATAAGAAGAGAAGAAGGAAAAGAAGAAGCTCAAGAAATAGATCAAAAACATTTAAGAAAGAAAAAGAGTGAGGAGGAGAAAGGGAAACAAAAGGAAAAGAAGAGAATGAGAAACTTGTATTGTTCGATCAAATCATGAATCACTGAATCAAATAAAAATCATAAAAATATTGTGTTTATAATAAAGATTTTCACTGCAGAATAGAAGAGCGACTTCAGTCGGGTGAGAAAAACACTGATGTCGTTGTCTCCCACTTCATCCTGCTCTGAATCACTGTGAAGCTGAATCACATCGCGCAGAATCAAAGAACGCGATTGTCATTGAATAAATACTGATGCAGAATAAAAGCAACATTTATTGATTTTTTTTAATAGTTAATGACCAGCTAGTATTGGCATCTCTACACTGTTGAGAATGGTTATGGAAAAGAATTTGATTCCTGTTACACCCTGAAGGCGAGCCAGCATGGTCTCTGCTAATTCCCTCATTTTTGTTCACTTCTTTGGATTGTAAAAATATTGCCTGAGGCGAGCGGTCAGAGACACAGCGAGAGAGCTTTTAGCGTCTTTTCACTGGCTTTCGACCATGCTCACAGCCTCTGAGTGGCAAAAGTGGAATTAATAGCCTTCATGTCTTGCCTTAGCCTGAGACTAGGCTAGTTTGTTCAACCTCCTCCATACTGCCAGTGCTGACATTTCAGCAGGAGGGTGGGGGTGTTGAGGCTTTGTATATGATGGAAGGTTTTGAAAAGCTTAGAAAAATCAAACACAGCATTTATCATCGATTTACAGCATTCATTCCTTCATCCTTAGTTCCTGCCTGGTCAGGGTTTTATGCTGTGTTCACACCAAATGCGAAGCGAATATGCGCATAGATTACTTGCGGGATGTTTTTCACATCATCTGTCTGAAGTTGTAAGTAGTTATAAGTCAATAAGTAGTTATAAGTCAAAAATTTTATGGTGTCCACAGACGACTACAATAAAGCTCTCCTCCATTTTCTGATACAACAGACACGTCAATATGCTCTTTACTGATTGGCTTGAGCAACAACACATCATGCGAAATTTTCCACTTCCATGTGGCAGTTTGGGGGCAGCAGCAACAGAACGTCAGACTCAGCGGTGTAAAAAAAATATTTAAAAAATATTGATGACAAAAACTGTGCAAGACAGACTGTGAATTTTTTTCGGCAAAAAAAACAAGAGGTACAAAAATGAGTTCTTATAATACAAGTCATGTAAAACATGAAATTAAAACGCAAAACATCAGCATAACGAATTTGCACTCGTTAACTGACCCTACACAAGTAAGGAAAATAGCAAGAGATAAAGTAATCATGAAGCCGCACAAAGAATCCTACGTTCTAAAAAAATTCAGGTATCGGTATCGGCGAGTACCAGGAAAAAAATATTGCTACTTGTTATCGGTGCAGCCCTAAGAAACATCATTGTTTGTAAATATAACACTCTAGAAAATGACCAGTAAATAATGTTTTTTTGGTAAAATTTGGAGTATCGTGAAAAATTAACATAAACAGAAGATTACGATGATGTGCAAAACCATTGGCACTCTTTATAGAAAAATATTACTTAAAAAATATAATTGACACTGATATTATTACTATGCCACTGCAACTATTCATTTTTATTAATAATAAAAAGGTTTTTGGTCCAATCTTCCAAGCTTTTGTATGTAAAGCTTTTTTGTATTGTTGTTCTTGTAATCAGTAACATGACTTTTTTCTTATTTTGTGTTTATTTTTTCCTAGGACGAATAAACGCGAAAAAAGTTTGGTTTGCCCATCTTATATATGTTAAAAATAATATATATATTGTGTTTGTGTGTGTTTGTATTTCTGGTTCCTATATATATTTTTTAAGTTGTCATTTTTAACTTTTTAAAAAGTTTATTATTTAATTCTGTTATCACTTTTGTTTTTGTTTTTTTATCTTATATTTTGTAGATTTGATAAATATTAAACAGTGTATAGTATGAAAAGTTATAAAACAGCATTGTCTCTGTATGTTGTGTATATATATTTATATTTCTTGTTCCAAAAATTCTTTTAAAATGTTTCAATTATTAAATCTATACAAATATTTTTAACCAAATCTTATTTGTTTTAATTCACTTTTTTGTATATTATTTGATTTTTTGTATTGTTTTGTATTTTTAATTTATTTTTTTTTTATATAGTTTTTCTAATATATTTATCTTTTTTGCAATTTTATTTTGTATTATATTTTAATCTGTTTGTATCTGATTATATTTTATTTGATTGTATTTGATTGCATTTTATACTTATTAAATTTAAATGTATTTTTTACAGGCTTTGTCTTATCTCACCTGTCACTATAAAGTCTAATTTAGCTTCACAATATAACATATTATAAATGTGTTCCTAACAGATGTAAACTAGTATAATTCATTTTGAAATTTTTTCACAGACTTTTTTATTCATTCAAATAGCGTAAATAAACTTAACATCTCAGTTTATTTAAAAGTTCTGATGAGATGAAAAGCTCCTGCAGATTGATGGGTTATTTTTATCACTGTCGTCTTTCCCCTTTTATCTTCACGGCAGGAGACCGGAAAGCTGGTGTATTCGACTAGAACTCTGACCTCTGAGTTCCGGAAGTGATGCTAAGTCAACATGGCCGCTCACAGCATCAGCACTGCATGTCCATAAACATCTGTCTATTAGATTAACTGTACTGATAATCAGTTATACAGTACATCACAGCACAGTTCGCTAACTAGCACATTGCTAACAAGATATTAACTATTAACATAGAGTTGTAATAATAGAGCAATTGACCTCATTCTAAGAGGTGAATTCACACTTTTGTAATAGGTAAAAGGTTGTTTTTTTTTGATAAATAATAATGGTATTAGTAATGACATAAGGCACACACATATACACACTCTAATTACAGTCGAATTTTTTTTTATTGTGTAAAGCTCAATACGGAACATTTTATTGCTTTTTCTTTTTTTTAAATTATTATTGTTATTACTAGTAGTATTTATAGTATAATTATTAATTTTAACTAGTAGCAGTATTAATAATTAACTAATAAACCAAAGGCATAAATAAACTCTGTTGATCTGATCAGATTAAAATAAATAAAAAATATTAAGCATTTTTAATTATTTTTCTATTGTTATTTAATTGGTTCTATTAACAAATTCCTTTAATCACTAAGATAATAATAAATCATTATCCCAAAACAGGTTTATATTAAATTTATAAGGTTATAAAGAAATAAGTCGTATTTGAATATATGTGTTTATTTGAGTCGATGTGGTGGGTTTTTTTCTGTCTCTCATATCTCCTCGTTTGCATGTTAATGTCATTCAGATTTCTCTGTGACTGTTTTTTGTATCTGCTCTTCAACTGTTTATCCGTTTAGACCTCCTTTTCTGTTCTGTTTCCTAAACTTTGACCTCCGGATCTGCAGATATAGAAAACAGTTATTTCATCATCGTCATGAAGAGCTGAAGAAGGACCACACACGCCTTCATGATAAAAATGACCCTCGTGTGTTGGACAAGATCCAAGATGGTGGCATGGCAGTAACACGCAGTGGCCGCTCCGGACCCAATATAGCGCCATCTATGTTTTTAGTCAAGTCAAGTAACCTTTGTTTTTATAGTGCTTTTAACAATCGAGATACTTTTAAAGCAGCCTTACAGAATCACATCAGAAAAGACAATATAAATCACTTAACTGCGCAACAGCGGCAAGGAACCAAAACTTTAGTGACAGAATGGAGATAAAAACCTTAGGAGAAACCAGTCAGGGGGGTCAGTTCTCCTCTGACCAGATAAACTAGTAGGTTACCCAGTATGTTCTGTTGGGAAAAAGGGTAAAAATTAGGGTGGCGTGAGCAACACACAGGTGAAACAGAGCAATAATTTATATCTGACGATAATATATATACATATTAGGAGTAACACTAAAAGGAGAAATGTAATGGAGTTAAACCTGATGTAAATTAGGACAGATAAGAAGGAAAATAGGGACAGTGTGCTATCAAAATCTACAATATAACAAACCATAAATATGTGTGTGTGTGTGTGTGTGTGTGTGTGTGTGTGTGTGTGTGTGTGTGAAAACAACAAATTAGTATAAAAAAAAAATTACAAAAAAAAAAAAAAAATCACACACAAGACACAGTGGTACTGAGAAGAACATTTTATTAAAAGGCCCCACGACTAATCAACTGGAATGATTTCATCCTCAGCATTGGGGCAAGAAGGGAAAGATAGGGGTGAGGGAAAAGGAGGAAGAACAGATGGAGGACAAGATTCGTCAGAAGAAAACATGCGTGGCGATACTATGAGGAGAGGTGACATACTGTTCATAAGAACCCGTGACAAACTTTAACGGAGCTGTTTAACACCAGTAGAAGTACCAGCTTTTTCAGTGGTATCAATTGCGGGAGGAAAACTACACGCACAGGCGAGGTATTTTCCTCCAGGCGAGGTATTTTCCTCCAGAGTGCGTAGATGGATGAGACGGTCTAGAAAAACATCAGTCTCCCCAGTTTAGCAGTTAAATGAGCTAAAGAGAGAAAGAGAGAAAAGAGTTTGAAGGAAGTACCACTGGTCATGGTTTTTTTACAATATAGTCTTAAAAAATAGATAAGTAATTATAAACGATGTGAACAACTGAGTACTGAATTAAAAGAAATCATTAAAGAAAATAAAATAGGTGATTCAAGAGTGAACTGACAAATCATTAAATGAATACACTAAATAGGTGATTTTAGAATCCACAGCAAAAGGGTCTTGGGTTGCAGACAAGCCAAGTGTAAAAAAAAAATCAGAAAGAAAAAGGCTTTTATATTATACTCTATATTTCTATAGAATTATAGAATTATTTTTTTTACAAACAGGAAGTCAAACTTGACTTTAATAGGAAATTAGATCACAATGAGAAAATTACATCACAATGCAACCCAGATCACAAGGTATGGTTACCAAACAATGTAACCTAAATCACAATGTACAATTACATCATTCTGATATAAGGGTAACGTATGTCACAATGGGGAGATTGCGACATACAAACTACATCACAATTGGGTAAATCTGCTTGGGTAAATTCAGAAATAATAGAAATTCATTGGTTAAGAAAAGGGAGAGACTAAATTCCACTGATTTTCAGTGAATCTTTGCACTTGCTTTTGGGATTACACTTTGCTTGGAGGTTTTGCTTGTGCCATTTATTGTTGGAAAGATTGCATTCTGTTGGATTCTTTAAACGCTTTCTGACTGCAATAAATTGGAGATTTTTGCTTTTCTCACCTTGGACTCAAGACTATTTATTCTTTTAAGAAGTTCATTATTTTCTTTGATAATTTAATTAGAACATAATGGAAATTGGCTCAGCTTTTGAAACCCCTACGAATGTGTCAACTCAGAGGTGGGCTTTGTGTTCTGACAGTTCCTGGTTCCGGTTGACCTGATTATTGCAGTCTATCAATCCTTTAACGGATTTGAATAATGAAAATGTGTGTATTATGTGAAGGCCAGGTTAAAGATATGTGTATTTAATTTAGTTTTAAACTGGCAGAGTGTGTCTGAACGGTGCAGGGTAAATTATAAAAAATGTTAGGTCATAGATAAGTAAAGGATCTGCCACATGCAGTTGATTTTGTTATTCTAGGTATTATTAGATTGCCTGATTCCTGAGAGCAGAGTGGACATGGAGGACTTTAATAGGATGAGAGCTTACTCATGCTTTATAAGTAATTAACAAGATTTTAAAATCTATTTGATATTTAATATGGAGCCAGTGCAGTGTTAATTAAAAATTATTTCTCATCAAGTTTTTTATATCAACTACACAGTCGGTTAGTTTTTCAAATTGGTAAGTTTCGCCGGGTTGCGAAGAAATATAGAGCTGAGTGTCATCAGCAAAGCAGTGAAAGCTAACACCATGTTTCCTAATAATATTTCCCAGGAGTAGCATTTAAAGTGTAAAAAGTAACAGTCCTAGAACTGAGCCTTGGTGTACTCCATACTTTACTTGCGAGCGATATGATACCTCTTCATTTACTGCTACAAATTGTTGGCGGTCAGATAAGTATGATTTAAACCATGCTAATGCACTTCTGCTGATGCCAACAAAGCTTTCTAATCTATTTAAAAGAATGTTGTGGTCGACAGTGTCAAACGCACCACTGAGGTCCAATAGCACTAATAGGGAGAGACATTATCAGCTGAGCTCAGTACTATGATAGGATCTAAATCCTGACTGAAATTCCTCACAGATATAATTTTTCTCTAGGCAAAAAATTTAAATGTGGTGATACTACCTTAAGAGGTTTACTACTAAGAGGTTTGAGATCGGTCTGTAATTAACTAGATCTTTGGGATCAAGTTGTGGTTTTTCATTAGGGGTGTATAACAGCCAGTTTCAAGGTTTTGGGGACATATCCTAATGACAATGATGGATTAATTGTATTCAGAAGCGGACGTATGACTTCAGGAATTACCTCTTTTATGAGCTTAAGGAGTAGGTTCTAATTAAACATGTTGGTTTAGATAATTTGATGAGTTTAACCAAGTTCTTCCTCTTCTATAGTAACGGAGTGGAGTTGTTTCTCAGGGTATCTATAGCGCACTATCTGATGCGATACTGTGGCTGTGTGCTGCATGTTCACAATTTTATCTCTAATAGTAACAATCTTTTTAGTAAATAAAGTAATTCATGAATTTATTACTGCTGTGCTTTTGGGAAATGTTGATGCTTTATTTTAAGTTAATTTAGCCAATGTATTGATTAAATACTTAGGGTTGTGTTTGTTCTCTTCTTGGAGAAAAAAAGTAAGCAGATCTAGCAGTTTTTAAAGCATTTTATAGGATAGGCTACATTTCCGCCATGCAATACAAAATAAATTTTCTTCTCCTTTCAGCTGTTCCCTTTTTTAGGGGTTGCCATAGCGAATCATCTGTCTCCACCTAACCTTATTCTCTACATCCTCTTCACTCACACCCACTAACTTCATGTCCTTGTTAATCGCATCCATATACCTCCACATTGTCTTGTCTAGATTTATTTATAACATCCTCCTACCAATATATTTACTATCCCTACTCTGTACATGTCCAAATCACCTCAATCTGGCTTTCCTAACTTTTTCCCCAAAACATCTAACATGAGTTGTCCTCTGATAAACTCGTTCCTAATCCTGTCCAACCATTTCACTCTCAAAGTGAACCTCAACATCTTCAGCTCTGCTACTTTCAGCTCTGCTACCTGTTTCTTCCTCAGCGCCACTGTCTCTAAACCATATATCATAGCTGGTCTCACCACTGTATTTGTACACCTTTCTCATCTGAAAACATTATTGTCCTGCATACCTGCCTGACCTCGTCTGTCAACCGATCCATCAACAGAGCAAACAAGAAGGGGCTCAGAGCTGATCTCTGATGCAGTCCCAACTCCACTTTGAACTCCTTTGTCTGACCTAATGCACACCTCACCACTGTCCTGCTCCTCCCATACATATCCTGCACCACCATGACATATTTCTCCGCTAGTCCTGACTTTCTCATACAATACCACATATCTTTTCTTGGTACACTGTCATATGATTTCTTCAGGTCTACAAAAACACAATACAGCTCCCTACGACCATCTCTGTACCTCTCCTTAGCATTCTCAGAGCAAAGATTGCATCTGTAGTGCTATTTCTGGGCATAAAGCCATACTTG
This sequence comes from Bagarius yarrelli, assembly GCA_005784505.1. Classification (NCBI taxonomy): domain Eukaryota; kingdom Metazoa; phylum Chordata; class Actinopteri; order Siluriformes; family Sisoridae; genus Bagarius; species Bagarius yarrelli. Next base: position 1,178,984 of record VCAZ01000158.1, read on the forward strand.
GGTCACAAAAATGCACTACCCTCCTTAACCTTGCTTCCACTACTCTTTCCATACCCTCATTGGATGACTCATCAACTTATTACTCTGTAGTATTGCAACTCTGCACATCACCCTTGTTCTTAAAGAAGGCACCATTTCACTCCTCCTCTATTTCTTAGGCATCTTCTCATTCACTAAAATCCTGTTAAACAATCTAGTAATAAATTCCACTGCTGCCTCTCTAGACATTTTGCCTTTTCTCTTTTCAATCCTTTCAAAGCTATCCTAACTTCGCCTGTACTAATCTTTTGAACTTCCGGCTCCCTATTGTTTATCAATTCAATTCAATTCATTTTAGTATTTTTATTTTAAGCGCTTTTTACAATAGATTGTCACAAAGCAGCTTTACACCAATGAAGAAATTATGAGATAAATGAAACAGAAATCAGTTTGTCTCTGATGAGCAAGCAGGGGGCGACGGTGGCAAGGAAAACTCCCTGAGATGGCGATAGGAATAACCTGAGAGGAACCAGACTCAACAGAGACCCCATCCTCATTTGGGAAAAACAGTAGCGGGGATTATGTGGTTACATTTGTGGTGTGTTGTGAACAATTTTAAATCATTAGTCCTTAAAGAACAGCTTTATGTCTTTATATCAACGTCTTTATGGCGAAGTGGGACATCCTAGGTCACCTGGGATGTATCACCGCTGGGGGCAGGTCACAGGGAAGGGTCCAACAGGTCCGGGGTGGAGCAGATGGGGTATGGATCACCGGCAGCTCCGTTGTGGCATATGTAACTCAACAGTGTGAGAGAGAGGGAGAGAGAGAGAGAGGAGAGAGGGAGGGAAAGGAAGACAAAAGAAGGAAAACAGTTTAAGTGACAATGTAATCACATGGTTTGGTTTAATTAAATGAATATGTAGAGTGCAAGGATGGACTCCGGCAAGCTAAACTAGGTCAGCATAACTAAAAGGAGAACCAGAGGGAAACGCAGACATGAGGGCCCCTGATATGTTAAGCACCCGCCGTCATCATCAACAGTGATCAATAAGAGAGGGGAAGACAGTATCTAAACCTACCAGTCACCATAATACTCAAACCAATGAGTCCCCGATGGCCTATCGCATCAGGCCTTGATGAGATGTATAACTGTGTGTCATCAGCTTAACGTGGAAACTGATATCATGCTTACGAATTATGTATCCCAGGGGCAGCATGTAAAGAGAGAAAAGAAGTGGGCCTAAAACCGAGCCCTTGGAACACATACTTTACAAGGGAGCACGCAGAATAACACCATTTAAATCAACAAACTGGTAACGATCGGTAAATAGGACCTAACCACATAAAGAGCCGTCCTTTTTTTCCTATATTTGATTTTCTAATCTGTGTAAGAAGAATATCGTGATCTAATGGTGTCGAAAGCCGCACTAAGGTCAAGTAATATAACAAACGATACACAGCCTTGATCGGATGCCAGTAAGAGGTCATAGCTATTGAGACAGTGCTGTCTCTGTGCTGTGGTGAGGCCTGAATCCTGATTGATAAAGTTTGTGTATGTTATTTCTTTGTAAATATGAAACATAGCTGCTGCGCTACTACCTTCTCTAGGATTTTTGGAGATAAACGGAAGTTAGATATCGGCCTGTAGTTCGACAGCTCATTTTGGTCAAGGTCAGGTTTCTTAATTAAAGGTTTAATAATGCTAATTTAAAAGATTTCGGAACATACCCCGTGCTGAGTGAAGAGTTAAACTATTTACAACTACTGCCGGTACAATCTGCTTAAAGAAGTATGTTGGTATAGGACTAATACACAAGTTGATGATTGGTGGAAGGATGAGTGGATTAGGTTGTTCTCTTCCAGAGGAGTAAAATTTCTAAGTTCTGATCTGAGCGGTTATTTATTTTCTTTTACACTGGAGCCACGGTATCTAACATATGCGTAATGCGACATCTATGTATTCATTCGCCTGCTCGAATTCTGTTGGATCAGACGGAGATCCTTGCAGAAGTCAATTCTGGAAGATAATTAATAAGCGCTGAGCAAAAGTTGATGTGTCAAGTGTACATCTACATGTGCATTATTAGTATGAACGCATTTTTAAACGATATAAGATGGGGATCAGAAAATAATTTCACACTGAGGAGTTGGTTACTATACTTATACTTATTCCGAAGAGATAATATAAATCTGTGTGACCTGCTTTATGAGTGGGTCCTATTTACACACTGATTTACTCCCAACTAAGTCGAGTAAGACATAAATGCCGTTCTCAGCGGGTCGTCTGAGTTTTCAAAATGAATATTAAAGTCTCCAGCAATTAACGCTTTATCAACGGAGAAACCAGGTTAGACAGAAAATCTGCAAATTCACTAAGAAATTCGGAGTATGGTCCTGGGGGTCTGTAAATAAGAACTAGGAGAAATCGACTGACTCTGCTTATTGTTTGTCTCTGCAGATTAAGGTTACTGTAGAGACTTCGAATGAATTAAAATTTTGTCCATGTTTCTGTACGATAGTTAGATTATTTTGTAAACTCGACGCTCTCCTTCTACATTTGGGCGAGCTGATGTATGTAGCTGAATGCTGGAGGACTAGCTTCATTTAATGCTACATACTCATTCGGTTTAGTCCTATGTTTCTGTTAAACACAAAATGTCAAACTCCAGATCTGAGTCATTTCATTAACCATTATGCTTTAGAAGTAAGAGATCTAATATTTAACAATCCTAGCTTCATATCAGAGGTGCAGGCTGTGTGTTCAGTATTTCTGAATTTACGAATATCTATATTAATTAAATTACTAAAGCGAACTTTGGGTTTTTCTATATCTATATTGTTTAACTCGGGGAACAGACACAGTCTCAATATTATGAACCCTGAGTGACGACCTGTGCAGTAGCGCGTCGGATGCTGTTGGTCTGCTGCTGGCCGGGATCTGGGTATCAACGATTACTAGTCCTATTCTAAGACTATGAGCTATGTGCAAGAAGGAGAGGCTCCTTCCAGGGTGGGATGGACACCTCCCGTCTAACAGCAGCTTGCCCTCAAAAGTTTTCCAATGTCATGTCCCACACTGTTTTGGGCGCACCACCTGACACACGTTCGTGACCATAACCGCTTAACTAGTCACTACTCGATTGGTAGGGGCCAGAGCATAATACGCATCTGAAATCGCATTCGATAATTTAAACATCTAGAAGAGCCTATAGTTTCTGATGTAGATATAGTTTGTCTATGTATGTTTCATTCATTGTCTGTGCAAGGTACTGTACAGAGCATGAACTGCATTTTCGCTTCCTATCTTAGTAGTTGGGGTCAGATGCAGGGTCAGCTATGATACGCGCCCCTGGAGAGGGGGTTAAGGGTCGCTCAACCCAACGTGTTGGACTTGCGAGGGGGCTTGACCCAGGTGTTTATGGTATCAGATTTACACTCACCCTAACCATCGCTATCAGTTTATAGATTTAATTGGTGATTATTCTGCGTGCTCTCATATCAAATATGGTGTTCCACAGGGTTCGGTTTTAGGCCCACTTTTTTCTCTATTTACATGCCTCCTCTGGGCAACATAAATCATAAGCATGATATTAGTTTTCACAGTTATCCTGATGACACAGAGTTATATGTCTCAGCCAGGCCAGATGCGAAAGGCCAGTTAAATAAAGTTGAGCGATGTGTAAGAGAATAAGATGTTAAGTAACTTTCATTTGCTTAATCCTGATAAGACAGAGGTTCTGGTTGTAGGACCACATGTAACTAAAAGTAAGCTTCCTGATTACACTTTAACCCCAGACAGTCTTTCTGTTTCATCAAGTGCAACAGTTAAAGAACTGTTCTTAGTTTTCTTCCTTTTTCTACCTTTGATTTCTTGTTCTTCCAGACCAACATCTTCATCTTACACACCACCATTCTATGCTGTCTGGCTACACTCTCTCCACCCACAATTTTACAGTCACTAATCTCTTTTAGATTGCTTCGTGTACATAAGATGTAAAATTTAATTTATTTGTATTCATTTATTAAGTTTAATTTTAATTCATTTTTATTAATTTCTTCTTTCATTTGAGTTCTTTTTTATTGGAGTTCTTATCACATCTTGGTATTTGTGTTTGTTCTCTCACTTTTCTCAGATTCCTTTTCCTTACTGTGTGTTTTGGTGTGTTGATGTGTTTTAAGTTATTTTTTCTTTGTTCTCCTTTCAGTCTGTTTGCACCTGTGAGGTGTCTTTACAGAATTTGCTGCTCGCTGGATGGGTTTTTTTGTTATGTTAGTAAAATTGTTTTTAAAGCGCTCAAACCACTGCCAGGTGAAACACCTAAGATTAATGAGGGTCACATTTCACTGAATTCTGATGAGAACATTAACTGAAGCTTTGACCTGCATCTGCATAATCATCTCCACAAGACTGTGTGTGTGTGTGTGTGTGTGTGTGTGTGTGTGTGTGTTTTTTCTCTCTCTCTCTCTCTCTATCTCTCTCTGTTTCTCTATCTCTCTCTCACACACACACACACACACACACACTCTCTCTCTGTCTGTCTGTCTCTCTCCCTGTCTTTGTCTCTCACTTTTTCTCTCACTGTCTCTCTCCTTCTGTATCTCTTTTTCTGATTTTATAGCTTCACTCATAAACGTATAATTGCTCGTCCTAACTCGAGCGAGACTGTTGTCAGGGAAACCACCAAATCGCAGCTGCAAAGGCGTGAGTACGCTCCGTTCTTTAGCTGAGCAATGTCTTCAGCATCGATCGATCTTCAACAAACAGCTTTCTGCCTTTTGACTGGCGACAATCTTCTGACCTCGAACTGTCACAAACCTTCCATTAAACTCCTCCCTGATGGTTTATTTTCCTGAGACTAAAACACAGAATTTTCAGATCAACATTAAAGTTAGATCAACATCAGAAAACAATCCTTCATTTTCTTCTTCTTTAGAGGTTAAAACTAAGGCAAAGAAACTCTCGATTCCACTTCACAAAATCAAGCACAACATTCTTAATTTGGAAAATATTGAATACTAGAAACAGGGCACAGCAAGAAGGCACAGGTTCGATTCCCGGGCATGGGCCTTCTGAGTGGAGTTTATTACAGGTACTCCGGTTTCCTTCCACAGACCAATAACATGTATGTTAGGATGATTGGTGATTCTAAATTGCCCTGTAATGGACTGGCGACCTGCCCATAGTGTACCTCTCCTACCTTTCGCCCTTTCAGAGAGCTGGGACAAACTCCCACAGATTTGAATGAGGGAATAAGCAGGTATTGAAGCTGAATGAATGAATAAATGAATTAAAACTAAAGTAAAGTGTGTGAAGTTTGTTTATGTTTAATGTTTGGTTTCTTGTTCATGTATGTTCATGTTTTTATGTTTTGAGTGTGTGTTCATTGTTTACTTCCTGTTTTGTTCTTTGTCATGTGATATGTGTTCCCCATGTGTTCCAGTCGCATGATTGTCCATGTGTCTTCTTCCCATTGGTTAGCCTTGTGTATTTATAGCCCTCAAGTTTCCTATTGTCTTTGTCATTAATTTCTGTTTGTCCCTTTACCGCTGTTGTGAGTGTGTTTATATAATTCTAAGTGTTCATATCCAGTCAAGCTAAGCTAAGTCGCGTCTAGTTTAGTTAATGTTTATTGTTTTGTCTAGAGTTTTCTTTTGTTGGTTTGTCACTGTGTAAATAAACTGCAACTTCGGGTTCTAAAACTACACTCGCTTCAGTAGGATTCATTACAGAAATCTTGGATTTTTTTCTTATATTTTACAATTCCAGATTTGTGTAAATAATAAATAAATCACGGCTATGATTTTGGTACATTTAAAACAAACGTACTCAGAAAAATGTGCTCGAGGACCGAGATCAGATTTTAATAAATAAACCCTGTAAGCATTAGTGCAATAGCTTTTTCTAATTTGACATTCTCCTGATTCAGGTGTGTCAGGAGCTGATGAGAATTAATCGTCATTATTGCTAACATTTAAGACGTGTCCTGATAAATAAACCATAAAAGTGGATTGGAAAACCTGAGAACAGCTTTGACATCAACTAAAGAAAAAAATCCAGCAGATTGTAATGAATGAAGGTTTTTCTCTGCCACATCATGGAGGCAGCGAGTTCTCGTTCGTTGCCGTGGGATCCACGTGTGCTGAAGAGGATGATGTTGTCATGGCGACGGCTGGGTGCTCCGGGGCTTTAATTTCTTTATTGGGAGAAGCTCTCATGTTCTGAGTTCCTTCACTGTGAGCACACACTACAAGAGTTAAGGGGAGAGAGAAAAAGAGAGCGAGAGAGAGAGAGAGAGACAGAAAGAGAGAGAGAAAGGGAGAGTTAATAATATTATTAACTGTCTGTAATGTTTCATAACATTATTTTTTTCTCTGTGTCTTTCTCTCTCATGATAGAGAGAGAGAAGATTTGACTTTCACAATCTTTTTTTAACATAAGTCATGTTCTATGGTTCAGATGGTATCCATTTAGTCAAATAAATAGATAAGAGTTAAATAAATAAATAAACACATATAAATAAACTTAGACAATGACAGTTAAAAGACAGGGGTAGGGGGTAGGTGTAATCATTTAGCCTAGTTCTGGTGTAAAGTACAATCCTTACTTTTTTACTGAACACAGAGCTTCTTCACAGCACCATACAGCCTCAAAAATCTTAAGGTCACCTATACTTTTGTAAAAATTAAAATCAACAAAATTTCTGGATTTTAAAAGTCTTGAGAAGATTCTAATGGCATTGCAGTCTGTATTTTGACCCACTTTGTTTATTCTGCTTAGGTATATTGCCTTTTTCGCTTCACTAAAAGTAAGATTAATTAGCTGGCACATACCTTCTGCTCTGGACATATTTAAAACCAAAAATAAAATACGGAGTAGTAAAAGTCACATTAAAAAAACAGCAGTGGATAAAAGCATGAAAACCAGTTTCCCTTCGTAAACAAAATCAGCAGCTATGTAAAATACCATGGTTTAAAATGCAAATAAAGGGGTTCACAAAGATAATACTATGTAAAAAAAGGAGTACAGAACCGGTGAGATTAAGTTTACAGAGAAGGAACCTTTTCCGAAGCTGGGCATTGCTCCTGACCTCCTTTAGATGAACATGTTTCTCTGCTGTTAGTGTGGACCTTCAACAATGTAGGAGCTGGTTGGTGATTCCTATGTGCCAGGTTTTTCACTCTCGACAAGTCTGTCCCTGCGACGTTTACCAGCTCCCGGAGTGTGACGATCTTTGAGGAAATCAGAGCTATAAACAGTGTGGGGGTTGGTGGCACCGAAAATGTCCAGACAACTCCCATAGACCAGGTGGTCCACCAGCAGCCAGTGTAGTGTCCCACAGACCTTAATCTTTTTTTTTTTTTTAAACATATTTTAAATAGTCAACGATAAAATCTGGTAATCTAGTAACATCCAGTGTTTTTGTGTTTATTAAAAACAAAGTTTTGTCCAGTCCCAGTCCTCCCACCATGTGCAAAAGGCCACTGGCTGCTGTTCTGTTCTGTTTTCTGGGCCCGGTTAGGAGTCTTTGAATAAACTGGAGGTGAAAGGGTGCAGTTCTGCTAGATAAACGAGATAAACCGGCGAGATAAACCAGCCCTTGCCCACCTTCCGCCCTGGGTAGATGAATGACACTTTGTGAAACCCAGTGCAGACCATCCCAAAAGAAGTCCACAAGCAGAGCCTAGATGTTAGCTAGCAGGTTTGGCGGTGGATCCACGCATGCAAGCTTGTGCTATAGAAACAACACTGCCAGGTTGTTGATCACCAATGCTTGCCCCCTGTAGGACATCTTCAGGACCAGCAGCTTCCACCTGCTCAAATTTATGACAGCCCAGGTAGACACCCAAGTACCTAAAACATCCTCTTTTCCACACCAGGCCTACCGGGAGTGTAGGCTCCTCACCTCCCCACTAAAACTGCAACATCAGTTAAACCATTCACATCAGCCTGGGATCCTATCACCGCCAGGTCATCTGCATATGCTAATGTAGGGCTGAAAAAAATTAGAGTTCTGCTTTCCTGCCCCAAAAATACGATGGGCAATAAAAGGGCCATTTGGCATTGCTGAAGGCACGAGGTGTGATGGTGGGAAGTGGTGGCTCATGGTTAGGTTTGGTTTTACCATCCAAGATTGTGTTCGATTCCCAGCTCAACCAAGCCCCATGTTGGGCCCTGAGAAGGCCCTTAACCCAATTGCTCATTGTAAAATCAGATAAAGTAAGTCGCTCTGGATAAGCGTTGCCAAATGCTGTAATGATCAAGTCCTTGAGACAACATGTGTATACATCGGGGTGTGCTCATTTTAAACAGTGGGTGAAACTGTAATTTGCTGATTTGAATCAGTTTGAATGTCTCACATTTGGTTTTTAGTCACGTGGTCAAGGAAGTCAAGTCAAGTCACCTTTATTTATATAGCGCTTTTAACAATCGGGATTGTTCCGGTTGACCTGACTATTGCAGCCTTACAATCCTTTAACGGATTTAAATAATGAAAATGTGTCTATAATGTGTAGGCCAGGTTAAAGAGATGTGTCTTTAATCTAGTTTTAAACTGGCAAAGTGTGTTTGCCTCCCAAACAGTGCAGGGAAAATTATTCCATGTTTAGGCACTAGATAAGAAAGGATCTGCCACCTTTAGTTAATTTTGTTATTCTAGGTATTATTAGATTGCCTGAGTCCTGAGAGCGCAGGGGACATGGGGGACTATAATAGGATAGGAGCTCACTCGGGTAATGAGGTGCTAAACCATTTAGGGCTTTATAAGTAATTAACAAGGTGTTAAAATCTATTCGATATTTATTAGGGAGCCAGTGCATTGTTGACAGAACCAGGCTAATATGATCATACTCTTTCGTTCTAGTAAACCTAGTGCTTTGTTTTAGACCAGCTAGTTGTTTATTACGTGCAAACAATAATCTAATCTAATCTAACTAATAGAAAATTCTGCATTTGACCTCGAGCGCATAGGCATGGTTGGATATATTTTAAAATGATAAAATTTATTTTTACAAAGCTAGAAATGTGGCTCTTAAAGGAAAGATTGCTGAACTGAGCCTTGGGGTACTCCATACTTTACTTGCTAGCGATATGATACCTCTTCATTTACTGCTACAAATTGCCAAAAGGTTTCTAATCTATTTAAAAGAATGTCAAACGCAGCACTGAGGTTCGATAGCACTTATAGGGAGAGACAACCATTTTCAGCTGATAGCAGCAGGTCATTTGTAATTTTAGTTAGAGCAGTCTCTATGACCTGTATCCTGACTGGAAATCCTCACAAATATTATTTTCCTCAAGAAAAAATTTAATTGTGATGATACTACCTTTTTAGTATCTTAGACAGAAAATGAAAGTTTGAGATTGGTCTGTAATTAACTGGATCTTCGGGATCAAGTTGTGGTTTTTAATGAGCGGCATAATAACAACCAGTTTAAAGGTTTTGGGGACATATCCTAATGACAGTGATGAATTAATTATATTAAGAAGCGGACTTATGATGTCAGGAATTACCTCTTTTAGGAGCTTAGACAAAATAGGGTCTATCATACATGTTGTTGGTTTAGATGATTTGATGAGTTTATAAAGTTCTCCCTCTCCTATAGTAACGAATAAGTGGAATTGTTCCTCAGGGGATCTAGAGCACACTATCTGATGCAATACTGTGGCTGTTTGCTGCATGTTCACATGTTTATCTCTGATAGTATCGATCTTGGAATTAAAGTAATTCATAAATTCATTACTGCTGTGCTAATGGGAAATGTTAACACATTTTTTTTAGTTAATTTAGCCACTGTATTGAATAAATACCTAGAGTTATGGTTGTTCTCTTCTAGAAGAGATAAAAAATAATCAGATCTAGCAGTTTTTAATGCATTTCTGTAGGATAGGCAACTTTCCCCACCATGCAATACGAAATACCTCTAGTTTAGTTTTCCTCCAGCTGCACTCCATTTTTCGGGCCGCTCTCTTTAAGGCAAGTGTGTGCTCATTATACCACTGTGCCAAACTATTTTTCCCTTATTTTTCCTAAGCGTAACGAAGCAACTGTATTTAAAGTACTATGAAAGACAGTCTCTATATTTTTTATTACATCATCAAGTTTTTCCGAGCTATTGAATATGCTGGGAAATTGGGATAAATTTGGAAGAGTACTTACAAAACAGTCTTTGGTGGTAGAAGTAATGGGTATTACATACTTGTAAAAAGTTTTAGAATTTACAGTTCTAGTTATCTAAGTTTACAGAGGACTTGAAAATGATCTAAAATATCATCACTTTCTTGCAGAATTTCAACATCATTAGCATCAATTCCATGAGACAGTATTAAATCCAGTATGAGTATGATTTGAGTGGGACCTGAAACGTGTTGTCTAACTCCAATAGAGTTCAGAATTTCAAAAAACGCTGAAGAGGATGGTAACGAGTGCTCTGGATCTCTTTTTTTTAATCTTCCGGTGCTAGCCCCTTTTCTGTTCCTCTCTCTCTATCTTTTTTCAATTGGCAAACATTTAAAAATCGAAACATGGTAACCTAATTGAGGCTCTACACTACATAAGCTGTACTCGGCTAGAGAGCATAAGAGAGGCGTGAAAATCCTCAAACTCCAGGAGAACACAGCAAACAACTCTCTGGCAAAGATAGAAGGTTTAGCAGTTTCTGTTACAAAATAGGCCATACAGAGGAAAAAATGCTGGTCACTGGGTAGGGTTAGACCTCCACCTTATTTTCTGAAATAAGGAAAATCACTTTTTAAGGGCAAAGATAATTGGATTACATGTAAAAAGTCATCCTTACCTAAAGCTCTTAATGCGTTAACTGCATTGGTTATGCAAGACATTCAGATATTGACTTCACTTGCTAGTGGGTTAGCAGCATAAGTTTAATGTAAAAAACATCCAAATTTCATGATTCTGCTTGTAATTTTTTATTTGTTATTGTGCTAAAAATTATAGTTGCTTGTGCTACTACATGTAGATGTAGGCTGGTAACTGCGGGAATAAAACTGCAATAAAGCAATAAAACCATGTTCTGATGAAGATATCTCAGGAAATTGGTTACACATTCCCTAACAGTCCCATCTGGTGAAGTTTCAGGTCACAAGAAACAAATCCATGCACTTAAGTATTTTACGACTCTTTTCCCCTCAGTAAGGTCTTCAAGGTATATTGACAATAGACTCAAGGAAGCATTCTGTACTCAGAGTTTCCCATTATGCTGTGTGTCTCGATTTCCAGGTATTATATAGATTCTATGACTTATAGATTATATAGATTTAATCCTGTTGATCATGTTATGTATGTTATTTGATATTTTGTATTTTACTGTTTAATCATTGTTTACCTGCCTGGCATAATAAATTGGTATTTATTTATCTAAAATTCTTCAGAATAACGTATTTCCAGTAGATTAAAGAGGATTCCTTTGTTACCGCAAAATCATATGTCAGGATAAGACAAACTGGAGTTAATAGTAAATGGAGCATGGGGTACTCCCAGATTAATGTCTATCACCTGTCTTAGAAAATTGTATGCACGTGGCTAAATAAAGGATTATTTTGTTCTGAGCAAGCATGGAGCTGCCAGACAAAATTAATATTAGCAAACCCTACAACCTCTGACTAACTTTGGACTGGCAGTTTTGTGACCGTGAGAGGCCTTGCCTTATATATTTGTATACACTAAAAGGGGCACATAAACCACCAATTACCTTTAGTACACTCTCAATTTCAATGTAAAACACCTTGATCAAGGCTAGAAAACCAGGATTGAACCCAAAGCTTTCTAGGACCGTATTCATGCACAACCCCGTCAAAAGCCTTTTCCTGGTCTAGAAAAAAATCCAAGTCTTTAAGTCTTTAAAGCCTGGAGACCTCCAAAATATCATGATTAAGTATATATTTTCAAAAAACAACCTGTCAGACCACGTAATCTGGTTAAAGTGAATGATCTGCTCCAACCTTTGTCAGTCTCGACCGGGCGCCAGTTATTCGGGAGCAGGGTCAAGACAGCTCTCCTGCAGCTCAACGGAAGTTGACCTCCTCTCACACGTCTTGTAGACCTTATCAGATTCTGCCCTATTGCTGCCCAGAACGCCTCGTAAAAACTGGTGCCCAGCCATTCTCCATACCCTGGAGAGCCTCCTAAAACTTGGCCAGTGTCAGCAAACACCACCACTAAACGATGTGTTGTGGCTAAAAATCACCAACCATCCCAATTTCTTCACCCAATCAGCAGCATTACTGATGTCGCTGTGGGTTTCCCGTAGCATAGCAAATCTATGCGCTTCTGCTTTATTAGCTCATATAGCTTTACTCTTTTTCCGCGTTCCATTTATATTAAAACTTGCAACATGGATCTCGTAATAAAACTGACCACACACTGTCCTCAACTGTATCAGTTCTCCTTATCGGCTGTGTAAGCTGAAAATGATCAGACCCTCTGCTACCCCCCAAATATACGATGGGTAATTAAAAGGGCCATTTGGTGTTCCTAAGGCACAGAGGTGTGATAGCGATCCAAGGCCTTTAGGACAAAACATGTGTATACATTAGGGGTCTGCTAAGGGTCACTTGGTTTATACAGTGGGTGAAGCTGTAATTGGTCAGTGGAAGTCTCACATTTGGTTCTAGTCACATGGTCAGGGAAGGGATAAAAGAGGATGCAAATAGTGCTCGGTCTCTTCTTTTTTCCGGCTCTTTTTTCCTGCTGGCTTTTCCTGTGCTAGCTCTTTACCTGTTCCTTTTCTTTTCTTGCGCTTTCTCTCTCCGTTCCCTATCTTCTCCTCTCTTTATTTCCCCCTTTCTCTCCTTCTCATGGTACATACATACAAGGGTACCAATAATGTCTATGTTTACTCTTCTTCATCTATTTTGTAACAAATTCAAGTGTAAACCATAGAAACCATTGTCATTAAACCATTTCAGTTATAATTGTGTATTAACTAGTCTGTACTTAACTTAACATTGATGTGCTAACTGAAGCAATACAATATAATAACTTAATAGCAACACTCTCCCACCCTATTTGCTATATACCGCGCTATTTCCAGGCGTTGTGGCAGTGGCACTGGCAGCAGTGGGTGGTATATAGACAAGAAATTTACAGTTTTTATACCATTGTGCTTATAACGTTTCTTAGTCCTTCGGCATTCCTACAGCTTGAACCACCCTTACAGCTAAGCAAGGCATTTCTGAGGTGAATGTGTCGGTAGTGGAGCTCTGTGCTGAAGTCTGAGCTTGGGGCTCTCTCTCACTAGGCCCTGGTGCAGCAGCAGTTACGGGGCTTTCAGCAGCGGGCTCAGCTGTAGCCTCAGGGGAAAGAGCTTCAGCAGGGTCAGGTGCGATTTGCCCCGGTCGCTTAGAGACACCGAGGTTGCTCTGTCTTTTAGGACAGGCAAGGACAAAATGCCCTATCGGCCCACATTTGAAACATTTCATTTTAGCATTGTGGAAACAAAGATGTTGTTATAAAATTTAAAAGCCACGTTCAGCTCGTCCAGACCTTTATTAAGAACCATAAACATCGTTCTGCTGCAAGACACCAAGTGCTTGACCAGTGGGGACTTACAACTAAGTGGGAATTTTTAATGGGGGAGACAGTTCGCTGAAATTATAGAGAAAAAAATGCCAAAAATGGCAACACGCCAATCGCACACGCGCATGTAAGAGAGAAAGAGAGAGAGAAAGACAAAGAACAAGAGAGGAAGAGAGAAAGACAAAGAACAAGAGAGAGAGAGAGAAATAGAGAGAGAAAGTGAGAGAGAGAGAGAGAGAGAGAGAGAGAAAGAGACAGAGAGCAAAATCGCAGATGCTGCTAACTCAGTAACTGAAAAATAAAATATACAGATGTTTAACTAATTTAATACAGTTCACATTTTTAACACATTTTAAAATGTAACTTTTTTACATGAATGCATTAAATAAACCTCAAAATAGACAGTTATAGTAGCGATTGCTAAAACATTAGCATCGGTTTAAAAATCTACAAAACAAAATAGTTAAAAAAATTTCTTTATCTAAAATGTTGATCACATATTAAAAAAATTAAAGCGAATTCTTTATGAACCACACATCACTACAGAGAAACAAACAGGAAGAAAAGAGGTAACCTGCAGATTTTTGGTGCTGTCAGGTTTCTGAAACAGAAATGCAAAGGAGACTCGTTCTTTATGGATTAGTGGATTTGGGCTGATTGTAATCAACTCCAGAGTGCGGTTATCATCTGAAGTCGCTGATTAAATACAACCCCAACATAAGACGTGTACAGATTACAGGCCACCTGCTGGCGCTAGGATGACTAAACTGCTTTAAACTCTTTTATCAGGGAAGAGGACAGATGTTAATTTAATTTTAACATTCTTTGATTTTTTTATTTAATTTTTGTATTTCTACAAAGCTAATTTAAGACCATGTCTAATGTTGAAGTGCTCTAGAAGTAAAATTGAATTGAATTGTGTGTGTGTGTGTGTGTGTGTGTGTAGATAAGTGGTTACACAGTGGTTAGGGTGTTGGACTGTTAATTGAAAGATCGGGCACCACTAAGTGTGTATGTGTGTGTGTGTGTGTGTGTGTGTGTAAGCCATGTTCACAACCAGTGATGACTAATGCTAAAAAATATTTGGAGGCTAAAATATTGAAAATTGATGTTAAAGAATGTAATAAATGTATTATGAATCAGTAAATTTGAGTTTAATGTGAGTAATTAATTAAACACGTTAATTATTTAAATAATTCTGCTAATCATATTAATAGGAGATAAAGACTCTAATACTAATGCTGTCCACTAGAGTAAAACAAAGAGTAAACAATAAAAGGCAGGGTTTACATCATGTCCAGCTGAGAAGGAATGAGACTTGTTAAGAACAGACCAATCACATAAAAATACTAAGAATATAAAAATAGCAAATAAAAGATATTGGTTCACTGACAACAAAAGTGGAGGGAGAATTTAAAATAGAGACCAATCACATGATTTTTTAAAAGTTTTTTGATCTACAAACACACCTTCATTTTTGTCCAGTGCCGCACACACACATATGATTTTTTAAAACAACCTGAATTCCAGAAAAAGAAATTGGGATGTTTTTTTTCTTATTTGACTAAAATAAAAACTATTAAATCACATGACCAATAGTTTATTTATAATATAACATAGAAAACATAACAAATAATTCAACTATGAAATTTTACACTTTCATCTAGTAAATGAGCTCATTTCAAATTTGGTCTCAGAATAGTTGGCACGGGACAACAGAGGGGTTAAATACAATAAATCTTGAAAAAATTCAACTGGAAGAACAATTATTATATAATTAAATTAATTCTCATCAGATATGTTACATAATAAACTAATAAAGGAATGTGTTAGAGAGTCAAAGTCTCTCAGAAGTAAAAATGGACAGAGTCTCTCAGAAGTAAAAATGGACAGTCTCTCAGAAGTAAATATAGATTCTCCAATCTAAGAATGAGTGTAAAAAGATTGTGAAATATGTTAAAAACAGGTTTCCTTAACCTCAAATACAAATACAAATACAAATCTCATTATCTATATGCATAACATCGTCAAAATATTTAGAGGAACTGAAGAAATCTCTGTCTGTAAGGGACAGGAATGAAGACCCTTGTTGGATGTCAGTGGTTTTCGGGAGAAACCGCTGTCAGTAAACACAATCCGCTGTGACATCTGCAGATACCAACTAAAGCTAATAGTGCCGTCGTGTCCTGTGTACCAAAGACTTATTTAAAATGCACTGATTCAAAGTGGAATAATGGAAAAATATTGGCTTATGTGACTTTTCCGGAATTCTGAAGATATCTAACAGTGGAATAGTATGAATTGATTATTTTATTTTGGTTTTAATTTGCGATATATATATAAATATAACTTACTGTTATATTGTAACTTACAAAAGTAGATTTCCTGAGGGTTTCTGGCACCACAGAGCCCCCTATTGACCGGCCGGCCCTGGTACTAATAATACTAATATCAATACCAGTAGCATAGAATTAAAAAAAAAATTATCATAATTATTATATGTTTATATCAGCATATAATCACATTATTAATGGGTGATATACAGATTAATGCTCAGTGGTGAAGGTGTTAGACTGCTAAAGGTTGTGGGTTCAAGTCCCAGCACCAAGCGGTCATTACTGGGCCCCTAATCAAGGCCCCAAACCCTCAACTGCTCAGATGGTTAAAAAAACTGAATGAAAATTCAGGTTTTCTCTCCTGAAAATATCAACATCAATCATGAAGTCTAGACAGATTTTGAAATACAGAATCTCCAAAATGTCTTCACAGTTGATTACACACACACACACACACACACACGGGGTCGTGAGCTCGCACCTGCGACATGAAAAGAGTGAAAGAGAGGGAGAGAGAGAGAGAAAAAAAGAAAAGACAGAGAAAAAGAGAGAGACAGAGAAAAAGAGAGAGAAGGGAGAGAGAAAGAGAAAAAGAAAGTGATAGAGAGAGAGAGAGAGAGAGAGAGAGAGAGAGAGAGAAAAGCAAAGCCATCAAACACTCAAATCAAAACGAGTTGGTGTTTATTAGCCACAATTCCACATTGATCCACTTTTCAGAATCCACTACAACGACATGACAATTGAAGGCTGAGACATCAGCGCTGTTCACCAGGTGGGAACAGGGATCATGGTTACCATAGCGACAGTGTGCATGTAACCACTCTATACTTTCATACTATGATGCGCGCATCATATTTCCTCCTCTTTATCATCACCATCATCATATATCGAAAGACGTGTTAAAATAACAGAAATACAGAAATACACAAACTGATGCATGCCAGAAATGGCAGGAATAAATTACACCTTTCCACACACACATTAGCTTGAGGAGATCCTGAAGCAGTTCACATGGATGGCTGCAGGGGAGGGGGGTTATGTAGAAAATTTTATCCTAACGTAAAGTAAAAGCTGAGCGAAAAAAACCCAAATGCTCCAAGGGGACTGCATCTTAAAGCTTTAGTGATGGGCGTAGATTCGGTTACCATGGCAACATCGCAGCCACTCCTGGAATGTTGTGTGTTTTCTGTTTTCCGATCAGTGTGATTAGCCTTCGGGTATTGAAAATGTAATGGATTGACTTTCTGTAAATATCCATCTGTTTTCATCTGCAGAGATTTTGATGTTCAGGACATGAATGAGGAGAATCAGGGAGATGTTCCAAAGGTCCTTAAGCACCACCTTGTGTTCTAAAGGTTGTGATTTAATGGAATAATGTAAAACCCTGTTTTATAGTAAGAATGTTACTTTATTGCTGTTTCACAGGTTCACTGTTTAAAAACATTTTACATTCAATTGTTCATTAGTGATTGTTTATGAATCACTTCATTAATGTTTATTTTGGATCATTATAATCAATACAGTCTAAATTTACTAATGTTGTTTCCTGATTCAGCAATCATTTTAATATCGGACTCTAATTTCATGTTGAGATTTAATGTTAATACAGGAATCGGCAGTATCAGTAAATTGTTCCAGAATTAATAAGTTTTTAGTCTTAGACAATCAGAGATTTTTCAGTATTTACTTAGTTAAAATTTTTAGTTTGTTTGTGGACAAAAAAAGAGGCAGTCTGATCGACACACACTGATGACATCAGAAGGTTATGATTGGTTGATTGAAATGTTGATTCAGGATCACATCCTACACCGTAGAATTCAGGTCCACTGGATTTTTTCTGGTCTTTCCATTCCTTACTAAACCTATTACATCTTGAACAGGCGGAGGCTATGTGCACCTTGGGTTAGAATTCATTCAAAGGTAATAATTAATGTAAACTTTAGAACCTGCATTCTACATACAGTATGTAAATAACGCGATATTAGAGTTTTTCTAAAAAAATAAATCATATCATCCAATTTGTAATAATAATGAAATTACAATAATAATAATAACCGTTATTTTTTAACAATTAATTAAGATACATTTTAGATTAAAATGTCTTATAGATTTATACCTAAAATCAATACGAATCAATTCGATCTAATATCTTTATATTTTTTGAAGGTTCTGAAGGGTTTTTAGTAGAACGACGGCGCCATCAGGTGGATGGCTCAAGTTAAGTTGGTCATTTTTATCCTTTCAACAAATAAAGATGTGCATATATTCATATTAAAAAGTAAATCGTTATTTAACTTATAAGAAAAGTAGTAAGGATTTAATGAAATCATTTTATTAACCATCAGTTTATCAGTGCCTAATCGTGGTCATGGTGTTGGTGGAAGAATCACTTATTCACCACAAGGGGACGATAAGTATCGCTTTTTCTTCAGGGGAGAAGAGTTCCGATTATTAATGTAAAATTTATGCAAAATATAAAGTAAGGGAGGATTTTTTTTTAGGGTGCAGCGAAATTTAAGTTGTAAATTAAGTTGCTAAACAAATAAAATTTGTTTATAATTAAATGATGAACATGCATCTAAATACAAAATTACATTTTATTGACTAATTTTGATTCAATTCTGTAATAAAAAACAACAACATAAAAAAAACACTCTTGAATAACACAGTTAACATTAGCATTATTACACATTATCCAAAAAAAAGAGTTCACAAGCACTCGATCACAATGACTTTTATTGTAAAGGTGGCATATTCCAAAATATCCCAAGAATTTCTCATTATTTATGTCATAAATCAAAGATGATAAACAGCTAGAAAAGATTGACACGACACTTTGGTAGGAATCTCGAAAACTCAATTTAAAACGAGCAAAAAACACATGGAATCAAAACAAAACAAGAAACACGGAACGTTACTTAAAATGTTATGTTTTAAAAAGATGTGCTTTATTTTAACATACCATAAGAGACATGTGTAAGAATAAAATCAACTTAGCAAATCGTTATGCTAGTTAGTGTGAAACCAGGATGCTGAGATTTCGCTGTGAATAAAAACATGAGGCTTTGATCTTGTGCTCTGGTTACATCTCTATAGATGAAAAATGTTAAATAAGTTTTTATTAAAAGATTTTATCTCTATTATGCACAATTAAAAATAAAGATTGGTGCCAGCAAATTTTTCTCCTTGGTTCAGTTTTAACGCTGAAAACATTTAGCAGCAGGACGCTTTTAGCAGCAGGACGCTTTTATCCAATTTTACAGGTAATTTCAGAGAAGCTAATCCAAACATCCAAAATCCTTTAAAACCTAATTTTGATAAGGGAGGTGGTCGCACAGTGGTTAAGTGTGTTGGGCTGCTAATTGGTAGATCAGCTAATTGGTGGATCCCAGCACCACCAAGTTACCTGATTGTTCAGTTGGATAAAGACGTCTGCCAAATACCGTAAATGTAAACAATAGTCTAAATAATAATTTTATACAGTAAATGTGATTTTTGTGTTAATGCGTAATGCATAATGAGTGTTAATAATATTTCAATATAATGGAATAAAATAATTTTTATAGATACCCATTATATCCCCAAAAGTTTTGGATCATGTTTAACACATCTATACGTATTCTACTTATATTATTCCAGATGTTTCTCTCACTCTTCCTCCTATAATCCCCCCGGTCCCTTTGTACAGCCTTTCCACTACATCATGTGACTTTGTAGATTTCATGTGACTTTGTAGATATATTCACATCGCAGTATGTCTTAATGGAGAGCAAGGGATTTGTCATGCTGGAACAGGGGTTAAGTTTCACAGTTCAAAGGAAAGTGTGTGACTCAGAGTTTGGGGAACAGTTTGGGGAACACACATTAATGTGGGGGTGCTGGTAAAGTATCCACCAATTTTGGTCAGATTGTATATATTTATTATTTTGCCTAAAGATTAGTGGTTTTTGAACTTGTTTTTTTCTCTTGCATTTCTTTTAAAATAACATCTAGTATTGTAATACTGTTAAATATAAGCAAACTATTTGTCTTTATTTTGTATTAAGGGGTGTTTCAACTTTTGCACACCAAATTGTTTCAGAATTATTTATTTTAGTATTAAAATACAGACAAGAAAATCTAATTGTGAGCCAGGAAACTCAAAATAAAAACACTTGGCCCATCATGTAAATGTACTAATGTTTTAAGTTTTGAACGGAACTGACGAAACATTAAGCCACTTTCAGAAATAAACACAGACTACAAATCAGAACTTAAATAGAACTTCAACATCAACTCTATACATTTCTCTGTGTCTTTTATATCACAAATTACCACTAACTACATTCTAGTGAAAAAAAGAAAATGTACAAAAATTACCAAACCGCGCCACAACCCTAAAAGAGGTTAAAAGAGGCCTCTGAACCGGAGAAAAAAAGAGTCGCGTTCAAAGCTGGATCCTGAAAACCCACCCGCCACCCCCAACAAACCCGGCCAACACCAACCCACCCTCATTGTATTAAGTCCCTTTACACATTTCCCTACGGCACCTAGCAGGGATGGACATTACAGGCCCGGATCTCCTTCCTGTCCTTGCAGCTGGTTAGCTGAGTGCTCTTAAATCTCTTTTGGCTGTCATTAGCCTCTCTTGGATCCCCCCGCCACACAACTTAGTACAGTCATTCCATCCAGACCAAGGCTTCATTTTGCACCCTAGGGAAAATAATAAGGTATGAAAAAGCATTGGGTGAAAGTTTTTGTCAAGTAGAGACACCCCTCAACCAACAATAGGGTTACTCTTCAAAAAAGCAATCAGAAGTGGAAATATGGTAAGTGGATATAGGTAAACCCCCTTTGATGCGTTCTGAAGTAGCCCATTATAGCTTATAAGAGTACTGTATGCAAGGTTATAGGACGTTACCCGGACAAAACAATGATACAGAATATTTACAGTCACAATAAGTTTACTTAACAAAGTGATAACACTAAACTAAACAGGTGTGCAACTGGGCCAAATTAACACCAATCATCAGGTGGTGTTCAATAATGTCAAGCTGTTGTTACCTTTTGAAAAAAATATTTTCACTATTGTGACTCTTGTAAAAAAAAAAGGTCAAGGGTTGTCTATACAAACTAGCATGGTTTTGCTTAATTAAATATAGTTAACATCATTTTAGATGCTGGTAATAATTTGTTGAGAGACATAATGCGAAGGGCAAAATAATTGTGATTTCTGACCCTTACCTGCGAGCTCGTCAATCAGCTCCTCTCTTCCTTGGCTGTTCTTTCTTTTCTTTCTGGCTTCTTTGCGTTTCTTCCTCTCGTCACTGTCTGCACTGCCTTGATTACATTTTCGAATTTTGCACTTCTTTTTCTGGACGGTCTCGGGACAAACCTCGCCCCCGAACTGAGGCTCCAGATTTATCGTCCTTGTCCGGGTCATGTGACCCTTCCCACACGACTTATTACACTCTGACCACTCGGTCCACTCGGACATTATGCAGTCAGAAGCTGTGAAGAAAGATTACGGAAAATAAAGAATTATAAATGGTGAATTGAGTGTTTCTGTTCTGTTTGCAAGTTGGAGCAAATATAATTTTGCCCCTTGGCAAAAAATTATTTGCCCAGGTTGTTTTGCTGCCTGCGTAATGCTAGTGAAAATAGTGTATCACCAAAGTTTCCTAGTCTGATGCAAGACAAAAACTGTTTTTATACTTGAAATATTTGGCCAGTCAGCATGGAACTTCTTGGCAAGATATTAGCATTGGGGTACCACCGCTAGCACATGGACATGAAGTCCTTAACCCTCAACTGCTAGTTGTATGAATTAGATAAATGGAAGTTGCCAGAAATGTTTTTATTAAAAGGAGACCAAATGCTGCTTCAAACTTAATTTGACTCTGCTGGTTAATAAAAACATGTTTCATACTGCAGACTGTAGCGAAAGCGCTGCCCACCAATGTCATAGATTTCCATGTTCAAGACTAGCACTGGGAAAACACAGTCTGGTTCTCAATTGGGGCTCAGTTCTGGCACCCAATAGAAAAGTGGTAAGTTAGTAGTGCGTGCGGTAAATATGGCTGTATCGTGCCATAATTGCAATTTGTGTGTGTGTTTTGCTCACGGCATTCTGGAAGCATGCATTTCTCCACTTGTTCCAGCTCTTCGTTGCACTCGCCCAGCTCCACCGGGGATTTGAGGACACGCCGTCGAATCCGAGTTCCTTTACCGCATGTCACACTGCAGTCGCTCCATTCAGACCACGGAGATAACAAGCACGGAATGGTATCTGTTAAAACAACGTGCCTATCTTTACTGCAGGAAACTGAGCTGTCAAAACAAGAGTTCCTGTCTCTCGCAGTAAGAGTTTTACTCTTTAGATTCATTGAAGTGCATGAGCTTCGGTAGATATAATAAGCTGCTTTGCTTATAAAACATGGCACATGGTTTCACAGCAAGTTGGTAAAAATGTGTGAACGCATAGCAACCTACAGTGTTTATTTATTGATCATTAAATAGTATTAACCTGCTAAATCTAGCCACAGGGGTCACAAGCCAGTGACTTCAGGCAATTGTTGGTTAAAGAAGGAAAGTAGAAGGACGTGTTAATAGACAAAAAGAAATGAGGAAGTGCAATAGTAAAGGATGCTAGCCACAGGGGTCACAATCCAGTGACTTCCAGTGCCAGTCCCAAGCCTGGATAAATAGAGAGGGTTGTGTCAGGAAGGGCATCCAACGTAAAACTTTATGTCAAATCTAATTATGCGAATTATGATTCATGCATCAGAATTTAATACAGGATTGGTCGAGGCCCGGGTTATCAATGACCGCCATCGGCGCCGTTTACATACAGGGTGCCGGTGGAAATTGGGCTACTGTTGGTCAAAGGAGGAGAGGAAAAGGACGCGTGAATAGACAGAAAGAGAGGAGTATGGCAAAAGTTTAGGACTGAGAATAGGGATGCTGAATGTTGGAACAATGACAGGGAAAGCTAGAGAGCTGGTGGATATGATGGAGAGACGGAATATAGATATATTGTGTGTGAAGGAGAAGAGGTGGAAAGGTAGGCTTGTAGTATTGAATAGGATTCAGGTTGTTTTATTATAGTGTGGATAGAAAAAAGAAATGGGGTAGGGGTGATCCTGAAAGAGGAGTTTGTGAAGAAAGTTCTGGATGTAAAAAGAGTGTCAGACAGGGCGATGAGTCTGAAGTTAGAAATTGAAGGGCTGATAGTGAATGCTGTAAGAGAAAAAGAGGTTCTGGCATGTTAGATGAGGTAATAGTGAGTATTTCCAGAGGAGAATGGACATGTTGAAGAGGCAAACAGAGGTGATGAGGAAGTGTGAGGGTGAGAGGACAGTGAAGGACAGATAATAGTATACTTTACTAATAGGATAGAGATGGCTGTGGTAAATACTTTTTTTTAGAAAAGAGAGGAGCATATAGTGACTTATAAGAGCAAAGGAAGGAGCATGCAGGTAGATTACATCTTATGTAGATGAAGCAATCTGAAAGAGATTAGTGACTGGAAAGTTGTGGTGGAAGAAAGTGTAGCCAGACAGCATAAAATAGTGGTGTGTAAGATGAAGACGTTGGTCTGGAAAAAGAAGAGATCAAAGGTAGAAATGAAAACCAAGTGGTTGAAGCTGAAAATGGAAGAATACTGTGAAGAATTTAGACAGGAGTTGAAACAGGCTCTGGGCGGTCAGTTAGTGTTTTTAGATGAATGGCAAACTACAGCAGACATAATCTGGGAGACAGGAAGAAATATGCTAGGTGTATTATATGAAAGGAGGAAAGAAGATAAGGAGACTTTTTGGTGGAATAAGAAAGTTCAGGACAGTATACAGGGGAAGAGGTTAGCCAAGAAGAAGTGGGACATGAAAAGGACTGAGAAAAGTAGACGGAAATACCAGGATTTGCAGCACAAAGTGAAGAGGCAGGTGGCTTAGGCTAAGCAGAAGGCATATGATGAGTTGTACACTAGGTTAGACACTTGAGAAGGAGAGGAGGACTTGTACAGGTTAGCAAGGCAGAGGGATCGAAATAGGAAGAATGTGCAGCAGGTTAGGGTTATTAAGGATCGAGATTGAAAAGTGCTCACAAGTGAGGAGAGTGTACAAAGAAGATGGAAGGAGTACTTCAAATTGTTGAGGAATGAGGAAAATGAGAGGGAGAAAAGGGTAGAGGAGGTAAACAATGTGGAGCAGGAAGTTAAAAAGATTAGTACATACAAAGTTAGGATGGCTTTGAAGAGGATGAAAGGAGGAAAGGCAGTTGGTCCTGATAAAATACCGTTGAAGGTGTGGAAATGTCAAGTAGAGGCAGCAGTGGAATTTCTTACTAGATTGTTTAACAGGATTTTTGTGAATGAGATGATGCCTGAGGAATGGAGGAGGAGTGTAAGTGTGCCTATCTTTAAGAACAAGGCTGATGTGCAGAGTTGCAACAACTACAGAGGCAAAAAGTTGATCAGTCATACAATAAAGGTATGGGAAAGGGTAATGGAAGCTAGGTTGAGGAGGGTAGTAGGTATTTGCCCGGAAAGATCACTGATGCAATCTTTGCTCTGAGAATGCTGAAGGAGAAGTGTTTTTGTAGACCTGGATAATTGTGGTATTGTATGAGAAAGTCAGGAAGAGGAATCAGAGCCCCTCTGAGCCCCCTTTTGTTTGCTGTGGTGATGGATCGGTTGACAGACAACATAGACAGAAATCTCCTTGGACAATGTTTGCAGATGACATTGTGATCTGTAGTGAAAGCAGAGAGCAGGTGGAGGAAAGCCTGGAGGGGTGAAGGTTTGCTCTGGAGAGAAGAGGAATGAAAGTCAGTCATAGCAAGACAGAGTGCATGTGTTTGAATGAAAGGGAGGAAAGTGGAACAGTGAGATTACAGGGTAAAAAGGTAAAGAAGGTATAGGAGTTTAAGTACTTGGGGTCGACAGTCCAGAGCAATGAAGAGTGTGTAAAAGAGGCAAAGAAGCGAGTACAGGCAGGTTGGAATGGGTGGAGAAATGTGTCAGGAGTGATCTGTGATCTGCGGAGAATATCCACTAGAATTAAGGGGAAGGTGTACAAGACGGTGGTGAGACCAGCTATGAGGAAGAGACAGGTGGCAGAGCTGAAGATGTGGAGGTTTTCTTTGGGAGTGACAAAGTTGGACAGGATTAGGAATGAGTTCATCAGGGGGACATTTTAGATGTTTTGGGGAGAAAGTCAGGGAAACCAGATTAATGTTGTTTGGACATGTACAGAGGAGTAATAGTGAATATATTGGTGGAAGAATGTTAGAAATAAAGCTACCAGGCGGAAGGCAAAGAGGAAGACCAAGGAGGAGGTATATGGATGCGACAAATGAGGACATGAAGTTAGTGGGTGTGAGTGAAGAGGATATAGAGAAAAGGGTTAGGTGGGGACAGATGATTGTAGGTGACAGCCAAACAGCCAAAAGGAGAAGAAGAATCAGTATTAACCTGCTGTATAACAATTATAATTGTTATGCAGCGAAAGTTATATAGCGAAAATAAAATAAAAAAAAACGTTTTAATGTCAGGACAATTATACCATCCATCCATTGTCTATAGCCGCTTATTCCTAATCAGGGTCACAGACTATTTAAATATTCGAATTAATACTTTTTTCCAGCAGTTTTACTAATATTATACCATGTTTGTTTCACTTCCTGTCACTGATGTTTTGACATTTTGCTAATTTCTTAAGTTTTAGTTTGATAATTGTAATAATAAAAGTGTATAAATCCTTATTACTTACGGCACTCGGGCATCATGCACTTCTCCACCTCAACTACTGCAGTCTCACAGATGGATCCGTCAGACGGGGGCATTTTAACCATACGCTCTCGACGCTTCATGCCCAGCCCACAGGTGGCGCTGCAGGCGTCCCATTCACCCCATTCGGTAACAAGACAACTGCTAGGAGCTACACGACAAAACAAGACATTTATTCACAACATTTCCATGACGTTCTAACGTGACGATCTGTACTGCAGATCAACACATAAATAAATTAGCACATGCAACAGAACACACAATCTTATTTCTATTGTATACAATACGGACAGGAATTTATACAATTAACCTAGTCTCTTGCTATAAATTTTTCTCAAATGCTGTTTGTTTATTTTTTGTCCTCCATCTGCTTTCAGACTAGTTTATATCCCATGGACTGTTTTAGATTCATGGTGTGTGTATTGTGGTTGTGGTTTACTCACAGCAGTCCTTGTTAACAGTGCACGGCTCAGTCTCCTCGGTGGGAAGAGTACAAGCAAAACCATCTTCAGGAAACTGTTTAACGTAACGCTCTCTGGACCGAACACCTGTACCACACGACATGCTGCACGGCGACCAGGTGATCCACTCTGACATCATACATGTCGATGCATCTGCCAATCACAGAAAAGCACAAATAATATAAAATATACATATATTAAAAAACTGATATATGGAAAACAAACAAAGATAAATATTTAGAAAAATACTATAAAAATATTAAATATTTATAGCCTACTATTAAAATAAAATTAAAAAATCTAACTAAAATTTAATTAAATCTAATTGCAGTAAAAATATATGATGGGAATATTTTCATTTTAAATATTATTAAAAGTTTGAAACAGTTTAATAACAATTCTATATTATTAAAACTAAAATTATTCATTTATTTAGCAAAAATTAAATCTAAGAAATAAAATTTTATTTGAACCTAATTTATTTAACCCTAAGATTATAGGTTGTATTAAACATGTGGATTCCTAATTAAAACCAATAATTGCGATTAAAAAATTACCTTTTTTATAATTTAAATTTCTATAGCATCATAACTACAAATATTAAATTTTAAATGAAACTTAAAAACTACAATAATATATACAAAAATATAACAATAATTAGACTTTGGTCATAGAATAGAATAGAATAGAATAGAATAGAATAGAATAGAATAGAATAGAAAATAAGTCTTTATCTGTTATATTTGCATCAAAGAACAGTAAAATTTGTTTTCTTTGCACATCCAAGCTTAGGATTTTGTGGTAACCATTGACAAATACTTTTGTTTTAGTGTTTGAGTGGATTTATTTGTAAGATTCATGAGCCAATCAAGACTCTAGCCAACGATAAGTTATAATCGATAGTTATAAGTTAAATATACTTGGACTCAAGTGAATTATTCCAAATTTTGATACCCTCGTCACTGCAGCCGGGCCCCATACACGGCTCGAAGTCCTGCGTGTGAGGACAGGGGACAGACAGGTCCAACTGGGCCTTCAGCATTCTCTGCCTCATCCGCTTTCCTTTCTCACAGGTGGAGGAGCTGCAGGCCGACCACGGAGACCAGTTGGAGTAAATACATGTCTCCGGAGTGTCGTCTAAACGAGTGAACACAGACCAGAGGCTAGCAATCATTTACATTTACAGCATTTGGCAGACGCCCTTATCCAGAGAGACTTACATTTATCTCTTTTATACAACTGAGCAATTGGGGGTTAAGGGCCTTGTTCAGGGACCCAACGGTGGTGGCTTGGTGGAGCTGGGAATTGAACCCACAACATTCAGATTAGTAGTCCAACACCTTAACCATTAGCCACCACTTCCCCGATCAGAGCACTTCCCTAATCAGAGCAAAACAACTTTTACGCAACACTGTCGAATCCTGGACCCTGATTGGTCAGAAGCTTTTAGGTTTTATTTATAGGTTTATTATAATCCCTTTATGGCCTTGCTCTATTAATATGGTTTATAATGTGGTTTATATCAAGGGAATGTCTGTAGCAGAAACTTTCTTGTAAGAATAAGGAAAGCATTGACCTTCCTCTTTCTCCTCCTGAGCGATGTCTGCTACGATGTCATCGACATTATCGGGCACGATGTTGCACTGCTCACCCTGAAAACCAATTCATGAAAACAAAGCCAAAGAATAGAGATTTAACTAGTAAGTAAAGTTTAATTAGTTAAGTGTAGCAAAAGCGATTAAACTATAGACTAATAATTAAAAGCTACTAGACAGTAAAAATGTAATGTGTGTGAAAGATAAATTGGTGAGTAAAAGGAAACTAGCAATTAAAAGATAAATCTAGCATGTGAAATTTACATTAGTGAGTAAAAGTTTAACTAGTGTTCAAAAGGCTAAATAAGCAAGTAAAAGATAGACTAGAGTTAGAAAGCTACAATAAGTCACACTTTAACTAGTCTGTAAAGGTTTAACTAGCAAAGCCAGGGCAGAAATATAAAGCTAAATTGTACAATTTTAATTAATTAAAACTAATAAAACTAGTGTGTAAAATTTAAACTAGTTATCGTGCAATAAACAAAAGTTAAAGCTAAATGAGCAAGTGAAAGCTGAACTATTGTGTAAACGTTCAATTAGAAATTTAGCAAGATAAAACAACCATGTCAAAATTTACCTAGCAAGTGAGGGTTAAACTGCAAAGTTATAGCTAAACTAGTGCGTGATGAATAAACTAGTATGCAAAAGGCTAAACAAGCAAGTAAAAAATTAAAGAGTAAATTATTAACTAATGTGTAAAGGTTAAACTAGCAAATCAAAGCAAAACTATTCAGTAAAAGAGTGTAAAATAAGCTTGTATATGAAAATTAAACTAGTAATTGTGCAAAAGTCAAGCCTAAATAAGCAAGTGAAAGCTAAACTACTGTGTAAAAGTTACATTAGAAAGTTGGCAAGATAAAATTAGCATGTTAAAGTTTACCTAGCAAGTGAAGGGTAAACTGACAAGTAACAGCTAAACTAGAGCCTAAAGGTGAAAACTAGTGTGTGAAGGCTAAACTAGCAAGTACAAGATAGGCTAGCAATATAGTGAAAAATAGAACTAGTATGAAAAGTTTGAACTAGCAAACTAATCAAAGCTAAACTAGCCCGTAGAAAGATAAGCTTGTGTGTAAAGCCTAAATTAGCAAGTGGAA
Organism: Bagarius yarrelli; assembly: GCA_005784505.1. Classification (NCBI taxonomy): domain Eukaryota; kingdom Metazoa; phylum Chordata; class Actinopteri; order Siluriformes; family Sisoridae; genus Bagarius; species Bagarius yarrelli. Next base: position 1,207,750 of record VCAZ01000158.1, read on the forward strand.
GATAAAAAAGGGAGTGAAATTTAAACTGGTGGGTAAAATTTTAACTAGTGTGTCAACAGCCTTTTTTGAAGATCTATAGATGAAACAGACCTTGCGGGCAATTCTTTCCACCACCACTCTGGCCACCGGAGTAATAGCTCCACCCTCCGGGTCGTAAAACGGGCTCTGTGGATGATCCAGGCTCGTAAGAGGACGAATCTTCTCCTGAGGAATCGTCCCCTTGTTGGAAGACTAAACAAAGAAAAAACAGGACAAATTTCCCGTACAACATTTATTACTTTCTGTCAATCATCAGTGATACTTCATTTATTCACAGGGTTTAAGCTTTTAAAGCTAATCTCCAGCAGGGGGCAGAATTATCCTAAGATTATTGTCTCTGAAGCTCTTAAACCTGGACAGCTCTACACATCAAATTCATTTCTCTTTTATCGATTCAGCTCTTACTGCTTTATTCATTTATTTAGAACCAGACTCTTATTTTTAGAAAAAAAAAAAAAGAAAGGAAAGGAAAAAAGGAAGGAAGTGTTAATGAGAGGTAGTTGTGAAACCAAGACCTCTGACCTCGTAAGTGACCCCGCTGTCGGTCCCGGCGTCCCACGGGATCATGTCCTGGATCAGTTTCTGCACCCACCCACAGTCCTTCGTGCAGAGATCTTCAGCAGAGAGACCTACGTTCCAGTCGGGACTCGGTCCAAGCATGGTCAAGAAGGACATCAGGTGACGAGTTCGGTCCACTGAGAACTCCGCAGAGGGAGCGGCTCGCCTGAGACATCAGACAATGCAGAGTTAAACAGAGAAAAGAGTTAAACAGAGAACCCGGCATCACGATGAAACAATAACAACTAAACGCGCAATACGGCATCACCACCAAACACAAACAACCAAACACATAACCGACATCACCACCAAACACAACAACCAAACAAAGAACATACATCACCACCAAACACAACAACCAAACACATAACCGACATCACCACCAAACACAACAACCAAACAAAGAACATACATCACCACCAAACACAACCAAACACATAACCGACATCACCACCAAACACAACAACCAAACACAGAACCGACATCACCACCAAACACAAACAAACACAGAACCGACATCACCACCAAACACAACAACCAAAAAAAGAACCGACATCGTCATCAAACACAGAACTAAAATCACCACTAAACACAACAACCAAACAAAGAACCGACGTCACCATCAAACACAACAACCAAACAAAGAACCCACATCACTATCGAACACAACAACTAAACACAGAACCCACATCACAATCGAACACAACAACTAAACACAGAACCGACATCACCACCAAACACAAAAAACAACCAAAGAACCGGCATAACCACCAAACACAACCAACCAAACACAGAACCGACATCACCATCAAACACAACAACCAAACACAGAACCCACATCACCACCAAAGACAACAACCGAACAAAGAACCGGCATCACTATTAAAAACAACAACCGAACACATAACCCACATCACCACCAAACACAACAACCGAGCACAGAACCGACATCACCACCAAACACAAACAACCAAACACAGAACCAACATCAGCACCAAACACAAATACCAACCAAAGAACCAACATCACCACCAAACACAAACAACCAAACACAGAACCGACATCACCACCAAACACAACAACCAAGCAAAGAACCGACATAACCATCTAACACAACAACCAAACAAAAAACCGACATCACCATTGAACACAACAACCAAAGAACCCACGTCATCATTAAACACAATAACCAAACACAGAACCAACATCAACACCAAACACAACGACCAAACAAAGAACCAACATCACCATTGAACACAACAACCAAACAAAGAACCCACATCACCATCGAACACAACAACTAAACACAGAACCGACATCACCACCAAACACAGAAACCAAACAAAAACCGACATCACCACCAAACACAACAACCAAAGACCCGACATCACCACCAAACACAAAAACCAACCAAATAACCGGCATAACCACCAAACACAACCAACCGAACACAGATCCGACATCACCATAAAACACAACAACCAAACACAGAACCCACATCAGCACCAAAGACAACAACCGACAAAGAACCGGCATCACTATTAAAAACAACGACCGAACACATAACCCACATCACCACCAAACACAACAACCAAGCACAGAACCGATATCACCACCAAACACAACAACCAAACAAAGAACCGACATCACCATCAAACACAATAACCAAACACAGAACCAACATCACCATTACACACAACCACCAAACAAAGAACTGACATCAACACCAAACACAACAACCAAACACAGAATCGACATTATCACCAAACACAACAACCAACCAAAGAATTGACATCACCATCAAACAACTACAACTAAACACAGAATCCTGCATCACCACCAAACACAAAAACCAACCAAAAACTGGCATCACCACCAAACACAAACAACCAAGCACAGACCCAATATCACCACCAAACACAAACAACCAAACACAGAACCATCATCACCATTAAACACAACAACCAAACAAAGAAACGGCATAGACATTAAACACCACAACCAATCACAGAACCGGCATCACCACCAAACACAAACAACTAAACACAGAACCGACATCACCACCAAACACAACAAGCAAACAAAAACCGACATCACCACCAAACACAGCAGTCACACAGAGAACCGACATCACCACCAAACACAACAACCCCTTTTTTTATTCATTTATTCTTTTTTCATTTCATCATTTTATCATTTATTGTTTCAGAAAAAAGAAAAGAAGCTGCTTAGGATGGACAGAGCATTAAAGAATTATATAAAAGTTATAAAGTTAAATGTCTTTATTTATTTATAAAGGATTTATTTCCTTCATGCAGATTCAAGCTTTACACTCGTTTTTTCACTCAACATCTGGCAGCAGAAAAACAGCACAAAGTTTACGAAGGACACACAGTACTAAAGTCAAAGAGAGAGAGAGTAAAGGGTGAGGGGCAGGTGGGGAACACAGGACGATTAAAAATAGAGGGCAGAATAACAAATCAGAGAAAGAGAGAGAAAGCAAGAACGAGAGAGAGAGAGAGAGGCAGAGAGAGAGAAACAGAGAGAGAAATAGACAGAGAGAGAGGAAGACAGACAGGCAGAGACAGAGCTAGAGAGAGAGAGAGAGATACTAATACGCCACATTCTCTGTGAATAAACCTGGAATTAGTATGAACTAAAATTGTCTCTGAGGCGCTCCTTGTCTGTCTGCAGCATAAAACACACATACACACACACACACCGCATTACACCTCAGGAAAACCGTGCATCTAATTTAAGACTCCTCCTGCTTTCACAATTATTTTATTTCACTGTTATTTCCTGGTCTGCAAGTCAGAGCACTGCCAATCAACTCATGATTGTAAAGCTTGTGGAAAGTTCGAGCAGCACAGCAGCGGCGCATCCTTCTGCTAAAAATACCTCTATGAGTCACAGATAAACAACAGGATACAGGAAAAGAAGGGCAACCGAAAATTGAAGGACAGAAATAAAGAAAAATTAAGAACTTTAAAGTCACAACAAATCTGGTGCTCTACTAGAACCTGCTGCTAAGCGCTGCTTCCTAATTGGTCAGAAGATGTTAAGGTTTTTGTTGTGGAGCGAACACACTATCATACATTGATACGGTGCACACAGCACACAGTGATACTGTGAACATTTACAGAAGAAATGTCCAGTTTTAGTGCTTTGTAACACCCAGTATAGCGTGTAAAAGCTGTGACATTATCATTAATATTTTATATATTTACATATATTCATTCTTCACACACACACACACATTCAGAAGGAAAAGGAAATGCTTACACACTGAGAGGTTGCCATGCGGGCCACTGAGCCTTCATCTTAATGACCGTCAGCACCTCGTCGCCCTGCAAGGAAACACAGAACATAAATTACTGTATATAAATAAATAAACAGTTAGAAACCATACTTTCTGTCTGTACTCGTGACGCGGTGCGGCAAGAAAGCCGGCGTTTCATTCCCTCTTTGCTGAAGTTGATGAATGGAACAGATTTTAATTTGCCGCGGAATAGATGACTGCGTGAGATGCTCATAAATTTATTGTAAATATTTAATCGATTGCTGGAAGCATTCTGCTGCATCATCAGGTGTGTGTGTGTGGGAGTGGGAGTGAAATGACCAAGCGCTGACACTGGAGACTTCGTACAGAAAGCAGATGTTTATTCGTATCTTCACATATCAGCTGTTGCTATAGAAAAAATTCCATATCTACCGAGCACATCAATTAGAATAAACATTCCGACCAACCATAGATTGTAAATCTCAGGGTGGAACGATGTCAAATATAATTTATAGGTGAATTTGTTTTTTTGATTATTATATTAATTTAAGCGGTCTGTCTGGATTAAAGGTCAGATCGAATAAACTGGTGAATTGTGGGTAGTATTCAGGGTCACAGTAAAGCCCAGTTCACTTCAGTTCCTCTAATTGTGAATTCTAGCTGCATTTCTGAGCTGCAGACGTTGAAAATTATCTTTTATTCTGTGCCTTAATGACACGGCGGAACGAAACAGGAGTGCTGAACCCGGAGCTGTGAATTGAAGAGCATTACGATTTTTCACCGCGCTCCTGCTGACCGCTTCGCTACACAACAGAAAGGCGCTAAACGGGACGTCGGTGTCAGATGAATAATTCATGAGAATCTGGACGCCTTTGACAGCCTTTACTTTTCTTACACAAGTGATTGAGATGATGTAGCAAATATGGACGGGTCTCTGCATATTTATTTGGCATATAAATCACAGGGACTTGGCAACCTCAAAAAAACAGTTTGGGGTTGGACAGTCAGGTTTACCACCGACAGTGAGGATTTGAATGCTTCTGTTTGACACACGGGTATAATGAGAGATTTCAGTAAAAGACATTATGCAGCGATCCGGAGTGCTCTCTCTCTCTCTCTCTCTCTCATAGCCTTCTCTTTTCTTTTTTTCTTCTTTTTACTTTTCTCTCTTTTTCTCTCAATTTTTTTCTTTTTTCATCCGCTCTTCTTTTCTCCTCTTTCCTATAGCCATCTCTCCTCTTCTTTTTAGTCTCTCTCTCTCTCTCCTAGCTTGTAATTCTCTTTTCTTCTAGCTTTTTTCCTTCATTTCTCTCTCTGTCTGTCTCTTTCTCTGTGCGCATGCGTTTGTTGAGTGAGTGTGAAGAGCGTGTGGTGAGTGTGTGCGGTGTTTGCCCGCTGTGGCAGGAGCAATTGCTTTTTTAATCTTTTCTTTCCTTTTTTTTGATATATGTGGTGAAATAAGTTTTCCCTGTGTGGTTCTCAGGCGTTGCCAACCAGGGCATCGTTGGAAAGCATAGCAGCCAGTTCTATAAAAAAAATCGCTCTTGGAATTAAATCAGATCTGATTAAACATGTTGTTTTTTTCAAAAGATTTATTTATATGATCTTAAAAGATAACAGAACTGAACAGAACCTGAATCTGAAGTTTAGAGTTGATGACTTTTATTACACTTTCTTTGTAAGCACTGATGTTACGAAGTGCTTTAGCTGTGTTAAAATCATCTTGAGCGTGCTTGTCCAGATAAAAATGGTACAAAATACTAGTGAAAATTAGGGATGAGCAAACAACAAAAGATGTTTCTGACCAAACCCAAACTAAAGCTGAGACTCAACTAGTCCAGTGCCCCATTCACAGACAGAAGAGGTGAATCAGGCCATAGTAGAAATAAATATAGAGAATGATTTAGTTGCCCCTGTTGAAGTCAGAAATGAGTCCAGGGCTGATGAGAAAATGGATGTTTCACATGTAAGTACCGGGAAAAACATCACCTTCACAGAGTGCCAATTTAATAGATAATTTAATGATGGATATAGAGCAGGCTGTTTTCAAAGCACCTTGAACGGAGAAAAAAGAGAAATGTTCAGAATCGAAACACATAGAAAAACTGAAAATTAAAAGAAGTCAGATGTTGATAATGATGGAAGTGAAAGTAATTTCTCCGATTCTGGTGCTTCTAGTTGTTTCTCAGAATAAATGGAAATGTGGTGGAAATGATACTAAGGAAATCAGGAACTGACAAAAAATCTGAGGGGATTACAGGTTACAGACTTTTTCCCAGATATTAAATGCTTTATAAAACATACTAAAATGTTCATGAATGAGGAATAAACAAAAAGGTGTATAAGTTGAAAAAAATTGTATCAAAACTACAAAATCAGCTAAAAAGTTAATGGCAGTGTTTTGGCTACTTTTGACATTTCATCCTTAAATGTGAAAGGAGCTAGAGACTGTATAAAATGCACAGTAATATATGAAACTATGTATTATCAACAAATTGATGTTTTACTGGTACAAGAAACACATAGTGATGTAAACTATGTTGTTAAATGAAAAAGTCATAAATGGTCATTTGAAGTGTTTTCTATTTTATTTGCTATTTGCTATTTGCTAACTCCCTGTTCTAATGAGGTAAAAGATGTTGTGAACACTAGATTAAAATTTGACTTGTTGAGTATCACACATTGGTTTTTGATTGTGTATATGCCCTGACTCTACCATTAAAAAAAATGATGTTTTTACATGTCCTTGCTGAAATTTTTAAAAAGTGTAATAGTTTTTTTATATAGTAATTATTTTAGGAGGAGACTTTAATTGTGTGGAAAATAACATAGAACCACATATTCCCTTTCGTAAATGACTTACTCAGATGATTGAAGCAAATGATTTACATGATGTATGGAGCAGTTTAAATGGGAATTTAAAACAATATTCATGGGCACATACCCGTGATAACATGCTGTCATTAGCAAGACTAGACAGATTCTACTGTTTTAAGCACCATCTCAGTATTTTTAAAAACTGCTTCATAACGCCAGTTGGTTTTTCAGATCATAGTCTAGTTTTATGTACAGTGACCTTACACTTTAATGCAAATTTACTAAGTGATGTACATTTTAAAGAAACGTTTATATTTTTGGGGGAATGAAAAAGGTCATTTTCAGTCTTTACAAACATGGCAGGGGTTTGGAAAAACAGGGTTTTTTGAGGAACTGCCAAAGGTCTCTGAGAATTCTAATAAAGGACTCAATTTAAGCCTAGGTGAACTGCATGAAGCTCTCTAAAGTATGAGAAATGGTAAGGCTCCTGGGTTAGATGGAATCCCAGTTGAATTCTATAAAGCCTTTTGGCCTCTGGTAGGAGAGGATTTGACAGCATATCTCAGAGCTGTAGGTGAGCCATCCTTACCCTTTTGCCAAAATGTGACTTGAGAGACATAAAACTGGAGACCTGTATCTTTGTTGTGCTGTGACTATGAATTGCTCTCAAAATGTTAGCTACTAGACTTGGAAGAGTTTTGGAGGAGGTAATCCATTCTGGTTAGTCCTACTGTGTACCTGGACTATCAATTTTTGACAACATCCATTTAATAAGAGATTTATTTGATGCTTCAAAAATTATGGGTACAGATATGGGTTTGAGTTCCTTAGATCAGGATAAAGCATTTGTTTGTGTAGAACATGACTATTTGTGGAAAACTTTACATTTGGGTTTAGTTCTGATTTTATTGGATATATAAAAGTTCTATATAATGACATTGAGAGTGTACTTTTAAATTGTGTTGTGGGGTAAGACAGGGCTGTTCTCTGTCTGGAATACTTTACACACTGGCAGTTGAACAATTTTTAAATAAATTAAAGATGGGGTTTAGTTAAAATTAACAAGATGTTAGTAGTAAAGTAGTAAAGAGGGGCACCAACACTACCAAATAGGTTTACCTGGAAAAAAGATGGTTTAAAATATCTAGGAGTTTTCATGGAAGATGAAATAATTGTCAATGAAAATTGGGAGGGGTTAATTAAAAAACTTAATGAAATAAGAATGGATTTGTAAAAAAAATTATCATATAGAGGGTGCACCCTTATCAATAATTTAGGGACATCTTTCTTATGGCATCGATTGGCTTGTATTGATTCACCTGCACATTTACTCAGGAAAATTCAATCCATCTTAATAGATTCCTTTTGAGAGAAAATGCATAGGGTACCCCATAATGTATTGTATTTACCAAAAGAAGAAGAAGGGCAAGGACTGGTACATCTGCAAAGCAGGACTGCAGCTTTTTGCCTACAGTTTATACAGCATTTTCGTACTGGCCCAGAGAGTTCAAGCTGGAGGCTAGTGGCCAGTATGATTTTAAAGACTGCTGCAGGACTATGCCTGGATAAGCCTCTGTTCTTGTTAGATCCTAAATAAGTCAACACATCTAGAATGTCGTTTTTTTACAGGAACATTTTTAAAATATGGGACCTCTTTTCAGTGAAAAGAACTGAATGTCATCTTCTATGTCATTTATTCTGGCTGTTAAAAGAACCCCTGATGTGTGACTTACGATTGGACTTTTTGGATGCATGTGAGACATTTAACTGCAGTATTTATTAAATCTTATAGATTATAACAAGTGAAAGTCTAGTCAAAGTGGCTGGCCCAAATTTTAGAAAAGCTGAGGATGTAGCTGCTTTGTTAGGAGTATAATCCATTCGAATTGTCACACAAATATTACAGAAATTAAAGTCTGCTGTTACTAAAGATAAATTATAAATGCCTTAAAGTTACAATGAGGGGGATTTAATCCCTAACGAGGAGGACCAGTTTCCAAATCTGCTTCTTTTACAAATTCTGATAATTGTGTAGGCTTTTTTTATGGAATCTAAAAAGGTGACTAATATGGATTTGTATAAAAGTAATAGGAAAATTTGTATAAAGCTTGTGTAAATGCTTTTAAAAATGACTACATGTCCTTTTTGTTTTCAAAGAGAGATCGTGGAGTTTTATGTACAAACTTTTATTTTGGGTTTTAAATGTTCTAAAAAGAAAAAAATAGTGTCAATTGCTTAATTTTATTTTGGGCAAAGCTTAAATGGCCATTTATGTAAGTAGAAGAGATAAAATTGAGCAAAAAATTGATTATAACATTGAAAGAGTGTTTGCAGCTATTATCAAATCAAGGCTTTTAATTGATTTTCGTTTTTACAAAGCTATGGGCTCCTTAAATATTTTTGAAAGAAATATAGTCCCTCAGAGGAGCTTTGTGTTCTGTTTTTGAAAATGAGCTTCATTTTGCACTCTTTTTATGAAATGGTTTGAAAAGGGGGAAATTTCGATGTGATTTCTCTTTTTTTTCTCTCTATATATCTCTTTTTCATTCTTTAATACTTGTTTCCTTTATCTTCTTTTTTTTTCTTCTCTCACCCCTTGCCTTCTGTTCTCTCTCCCCCTTTCCTTTTTCCTTCTCCTCCCTTTCTTGGTCGTGTTATTATGCGATGCCATCTGTCAAAATGCCATCTGTCAGCAGTGATGCATCACAAGTCCAGAATTATCCACACTCGCTGCCTCCTAGTCGGAGTTACTGTAGTTTATCCATCAGAGTCCCGCAATCTAGATTCTTTACCTTTTAATCTTTAGCTGTCACTAGACAAACGGTGTATACCTACAACTGTGTGTGTGGCAGGATACACTAAAGCACTCACAAGCTGAAAAATCTTTTAACATTGTTATTATATCATTTTTTTTGACAGACACACAATAGAAATTGTGTAGATAGTTGTGTAGATAAACTGTAGTTAATGTAAAAGTGCTATCAATGATGTATTTGTTTATGACTTAAAACTATAAACAACACATAGATAAATGTTACATCTTGTTATATAGAGACTATGCATAAATCCCCTGATCTCCATTAAGACATGCTGTGTTTGGATTGGAGTAGAACTCTCTTGTTCTGTACCCCCCGTCTGAACTCCAGACCTCCTCACCTCAATATTAGTGTCTGATCTTACCAGGCTTCCTTGATATTCTTAGGTTTTGCATACATGACAAGTTAAAGTACATTTAACAGGAAATTAGTGGCTCAGCAGTTAAAGTGTTTAACAACTAGTCAGAAGGTTGTAAGTTCAACTCCAAGAATCACCAAGCTGCTACTGCTGGGCCCCTTGAGGCAGGCCCTTAACCCTTAACTGAATGAGTTTAATGTGCAGTAGGTTGTTCTGCCAAATGCCATAAATATTAACATGAAGCTTTGTAATGCATTTTTTTACAGCATCATTCCTCTTTTTTGTTGTTTTTTTAGATATTTTTTGCCTTTATGTATAGGACAATAGGATGGGACCGGAAAGGACCCGTGCCGGAATCGAACCCGGGTTGCTGGAGCACAAATGTGCACGCGGGTGCCGGCGCCTCAATCCACCACATCACAGCGCTGGCCACGCAGCATATTTTAAGATTATTTATAATTTATTTTAGCCTAAAGAGAATCTACTTTTTGTGGGGGAAAAAACATCCAAACTTTGCTTTTAGTTTAATTTTAAACGCAAAAAAAGGTTAAAAAAATCTCATCTGGACACAAAACAAACGCTGCCCCCCTGTGTTATATCACACGCTTCTGCGCATTAAACATACTGTACGGATCACACGGCACTGTCACAGCAGCAGAAGCGGTGGTCTCTATACCATTATTTGATGTTTTTACAGAAATGGAGGCCAGGGTTGTCTATGTGGAGATATACGGCACTACAATGCACTCTGGACTGATAACCAGACAGCACAAAGCATCTGCAGCTTGTGCCCCGGCCACTTTCAAATCCATTTCGCTTAATTAAGGGGCCCAGAATTCATTTTTCTGAGACAAACACCAAAAAAAAAAAAAGCGAGACAAAAGCAGAGGGAAAGTCTCCCACTGTAACCATCATCATTTTGCTGAAAGAAAATGTGTTTGAAATCTGTTCTCAATGGGAGGTGGAAAAATGGGGCCACAATGACAGAAGAAGGAATGGATGTGAGTTAGAGTGAAAATAATTGTGAAAAAAAAACAGGAGGTAAACACTAATATCAGAATTAATGTTTGCCCACATTAACAAAAGGCTAAAACTAACTTAATGGATTCATGAATAAATAATAGAGATCTGTTAAGAGATCATCTGTTTTACCAATATTTGTCCTGATATTTAATCTATTTTCGAATATCATATATTTTTGTAGAAAATGCTGATTAGAGGACCAGAGTTCAAATCGCCAAGCTGCCAGTCTTGGGCCCTTGATTGAATATATGTGACAAACAAAGACAATTCTCAATAGCTACTCAATGTTGGCTAGTCAACATATCGTGCAAAAATTTTACCCAAATTCGCTAAAAATCAAGCTAATAGCAAATAGAAATAAAAGAGAAATAGACCGCCGTACATACAGAGCTCTAGGTGTAAAAGAAAATTGACTCATCTGTACAGACAAACTCGACGCTGGCATTTAAGATCCCGCCATGTCGCTGTAATGGCTCTTACACCCTGTCACTTACCAGCGACAAGAAATAAACCATTTAAATGTCGCTCTCTCTCTCTGGGGGGCATCCAGCATTTATCTACGTTTCGAGAGCTAACAGTAAAAGAATGCAGAATAACACAGGATTTCAAACAACCACAACAAGAATGAGAAGCTTCGTGAATCCATCTGCTCAAGCTGTAAGTTTTTACAGCTGACCTTTAAGCGAAGACCTTTAAGCGAAGACACTCCAGGTGTGAAGTGGGGATAAACTACAAATATTAACAATTATCTCTACCAGCAGATTCCAGTTCCTTTTTTATATTCGAGCTTTCACAAAAATGTACTTTGATTATGCAAATGAGACTCAAAATAAATATCTGGAAACAAAAATGCAGATGAATTTCATCTAGTATGCATCGTGCTCTGTTAATAAATGTTTAAAAATTCATTTTTAACTATTAACATTTTAGGAAATTCCACAAAATTAGGTTATTTTTTGCTTTACTGAAAACTGTGTACGGTCTAATGATTCAGTCTAGATTAGCTGTGGTCCAGTCTTTGTGTGATCCATATTTGTTGTGGCCCAGTTCTCCAGCATGGCTGTGGAAAAAGATCCAGCGCTGGACTACTACAGTTGTCTAGCATTGGTGTTGCCCAGTGGGTCAGCCATGATATAGTCTAGTCCATTAATTTGGGCATTAGCGGTGGTCCAACCTTGCTGTGCTCCAATTTTTGTGTGGTCCAGTTCTCCAGCTTGGGCATGCTCTAGTGGTTCAGTCTTAGTCTTATCTAATGGTTCAGCTTGGCTATGGTCTAGTGGCCCAGTGTGATCCGGTCAACATTTTGCCAAATTTCTGTAAGATTCCATAAAACAACAGAAATAATAAAAAAGACGCATTGTAGTAAGTGTGATTTCTAAGGGCTCGCTCATGTTTATTATAAGTTGGTGCTCTGTTTATATTTTTCTAAATGTCCACATATTTTACATAAATGTCTATAGTTTGCTTATATTTTATCTTACTTTACTGCCATTTTAGCATTAGCACACCAAAACAACTTTCCTGAACATGTAAATTTTATGTATTTGACAATTGTTTTTATAGATGGAAATTATTTTTAAAAAAGTGTTTATTTTTCAAAAAGAGAAGGCTACAAATGCAAGATATTAAAGTATGGAGCTGCTTCTTAAGTGTGTTTGACATTTAAAGAAAGTTTAAAAATCTGGATTTGAAATGCTAACAGGGCGAAATTTGGCCGATTTCCATTTCACATTAGAAGCAAGCAGAGATGAGACGGAAGGCAGGCATTTGTCTCAGAAGGCCTTCATCCAAACCCAAATCCATACTGACAGAAATGCATCTGTAAAATGTATCAATGTGTCATCAGATGTAGCAGGAAGAGAAAAAAGCATAATTTTTATAACACTTTCTTTTATAACACGTTTCTTTATAACGTTTAAGCAGCTAGCTTTAGCAATGCTTTCAGCAATTTAAAGACACTTCACCTTTAATAAGAACATCTCCAAAAGAGAACATGACAAGCCTAATATGATAATTCTGCTCATATTACGACGCTGTGTTATCTGAGGTAGAAAGGATTCTGACAGCTTCACACCGTCAGGAGTGTGAATTCGTTGTTGTCACCTTCTAAAAAAACTGTACTGCATGTGAATGGCTGTAATTACAGATGTGCTCCTCACAACATGTCATGGGTAAATGATGGGGAGAATATTTACAATTTTATATATATATATATATAATTTGCCTGTGTGTTCCTGCAGCACAGAAATCCTGCAGAAATGGTGATGTTGGGTTGAACGTTTGACAAATGTATTTTCTAAAGTTATAAATTGATGTGTGATTTTAAATCCAGACCGGTGCAAGAAGTTGGACGTGAAATACACCCTGGACTTCCATCTCTTCAGTATTAGTAATGAGTATTGCATTTGCTGCTTCGATATCTCTAAACTTTAAAGCAGCCCCGTGGATAAATGCAATCAAACATTAGACACAGTGAAAAGACTCCTCTTTAAGCACACTCTGCTCTGACTACAGTATACAATCCTGTCCTGCTCACCCTCGGCGAGACAAAGTGATCAGACCAGATCCACCCAGCCCGCTCGCTTAAGATCCAATCAGCAGCTCGATTTTCTCTTCAGCAGGATGTGTTTCTAAAAAGCTAACTGATGTAGACCCTTAACCTAAGGTTACCATTAAAGTGAAAACTGTTTTATCCAAAAACAAGTTAGGACCATTATGATTTAGATGAAAGATATTTAGTTTATTATTTTGTGGTCCAGGGTTAACTTGATCTAATCTTGGTTTGATCCAACCTTCTCATGCTTCAGTAGTCCAAGGTTTGTGTGGTCCGGCCTGGATGTTGTCCACTGGTCCAGCCTCAGTGTGGTTAAGTGGTCAAGGCTAAGTATGGTCCAGTAGTCCAGCCTGGTTGTGGTCCAGAGGTCCAGCCTGGATGTGGTCTGGAGGTACAGCCCAGCTGGACAAACCACTAGTCTGGATGTGGTCTAGAGGTACAGGTATGGTTCAGAGGTCCAGTCTGCTGGTGGTGCAGAGGTCCAGCCTGGATGTGATCCAGAGGTCCATCCTGGGTGTGGTCCAGCCTGGGTGTGGTCCAGAGGTCCAGCCTAGGTGTGGTCCAAAGGTCCAGCCTGAATGTGGTCTGGAGGTACAGCCCAGATGGACAAACCACTAGTCTGGATGTGGTCTAGAGGTACAGCCTAGTTTTGGTTCAAAGGTTCAGTCTGGTTGTGGTGCAGAGGTCCAGCCTGGATGTGATCCAGAGGTCCATCCTGGGTGTGGTCCAGTGGTCCAGCCTGGGTGTGGTCCAGATGTCCCGTCTGGATGTGGTCCAGATGTCCCCTCTGGATGTGGTCCAGATGTCCCCTCTGGATGTGGTCCAGAGGTCCAGTCTGGATGTGTTCCAGAGGTCCGGCATGGATGTGGTCCAGAGGTCCAGCCTGGATGTGGTTCAAAGTTCCAACCTGGGTATGGTCCAGTGGTCCAGCCTGGGTGTCATTCAGAGAAACAATGCTTTTAAACTTTCAATCTAAATTTACTTCCACTAAACCGTAGTGTGGAAACAATCCAAGCTTAGAACCGCATACCAATAACATAACTGTTATATTTTGTTACTGTACTTCTTTCATTAGTAGCAGTATAATAGTAATTGTAAAGAAAAAATCTGTTATGGCCAGCTGGGATTTTTTTTTACTGATATATGGATTGGAAATTGGATTTTCTTATATACAGGAACAATTTTTGCACAAAAATCACTTAAGTTTTAGTACCAAAGGAAAGTATTAAAAACACAAACAAATACTGTTGACAATTTTTAAACCTGATCTAATGTTTGCAAGGAACTCAAAACATTATCATGAAAAGCTAAACCCCGCCAATGCGACCAATTGTTTAACTTTATAAAAACCTAAAAAGTTTATTTTAGATGAACAAAAAATCAGAAATTCATGCAGATTAATCCACACTGGTGCATTGTCTTATTAAGATAAAGCAGATGAATGTGGGAAAGAGACGTAAATAAACTTGAGGACTGAAAGCAGCACTCTACGCAGCTCGGCTATTATGCCTAATGACCAGCGGCAGTAGGATTTATTGCCTTAATGACACTTCGCACTACACATCATTAGCTCATCCTACCACAAACCAAGTTACGTAATTACACCATAGAAATGCTGTGATATTTGATTGTTTGCTGTCGAGATTTAATAAAAGGACCTAGCATTCATATACAACTAAACTAATATTGCTTTCTGAAGTTAAAGCCTGAACTTTTTGATGGAGAGTAGATAAGTCTTCGCATCTGAGTGGATTCTCTCGAGCATTAAAACTCCTCCTGCTTAATAGACTCGCATTTTCTCTCTGTGTCTTGAGCCGCTTAGATAAACACAAAGGCGAAGAAGGAAATGTTGACAAACTCGTTTGAGAATGAAGCTTTTTATTTAAATGCTGTTGTGGGTATAAGAATAAACACGAACTAAAAAAAAAATAAACTCTTAATTATGAACTGATAGACAGACAGACAGAGAGACAGATGGCAACATAGATAGATAGATAGATAGATAGATAGATAGATAGATAGATAGATAGATAGATATACAGAAAGACAAAGTCAGACAGATAGATATACAGACCAGACAGACAGCGTGACAAATGCACAGATAGACAGACAGATAAACATATATAGATATTATTACTAAAATATAATACTAGTTACGATAATAGAACATTAAAAGTCTAAAATTGAACATTAAAAGTCTAAAATTGTATGAACATTTTAATTCCCCTGAATATTGTGGCGCCTGCGCCCTTAAACACACAGCAAAAATCCCAAGGACACTTATGAATATTAAAGCTGCTATAATGCCTAAATATTAATTATGCTGATGTTTATGCATGCTTTAATTTGCACTTGACCCATTAAACATGAACTCTAGATGTCAATTCCACCAGTGTGGCCTTAAGAAACTTCAGGTACTGGGTTTTCTCTCTCTCTCTCTCTCTCTCCCTCTCTCTCCACTCTCGCTCTCTCCTCTATCTCTCTCTCTCTCTCTCTCTCTCTCCTCTTCTCTCTCTGTCCTCTCTCTCTCTCTCTCTCTCTCTCCTTTCTCTGTCCTCTCTCTCTCTCTCTCTCTCTCTCTCTCTCTCTCTTTCTCTCTCTCTCTCTCTCCCCTCTCTCTCTCTCTCTCTCTCTCTCTCTCTCTTCTCCTCTCTTCTTCTCTCCCTCTACTCTCTCATCCTCGCTCTCTCTCTCCTTTCTCTCTCTTCTCTCTCTCTCTCTCTCTCTCTCTCTCTCTCTCGTTCTCTCTCTATTTCTCTCTGATGAGACCAGCCATGAAATTGGCTCAAGATGGAGGAACTATAAAAACAAACACAGCTTTAAATTAAATATCACCTTTGTGCGGGCAGCGTTTATAAAGGCAGAAAGTTGATTTGTGTTAATTTAATCTCTTTTACGTACTTTTATGTCCGATGTAAATTTATTTCAAAATATAGCTTAATAATTATTACAGGTTTGCATTTGCCACATACTAATGCTCATTAGTGCTCATTTAAAAACAGACACGCTGACAAATGACCATATATGGTGGCACACACTATAATCAGTGATATATGGCAGTTTTAATGTGCACTGTTTAAGATAAATAAATAAACCTTGTTGTTACATCGTTATAAGACAACAGCATGTCAGAAAGTATAGTAACCCATTTTTACAGACCTAAACCCTCAGTGGGTAAAGTGTTAGATTGCTAATTGGAAAATTATGGGTGTATTTCCCAGGATCACAAGTTGTCAACCCTAACTCTCAATAGGCAAAAATTAGATAAATGCAAGATGCTGTTGTCACAACTCCACTCTCCATCATCAGAGTTCTGATCAGCTCTTCTTCGCTCATTGTTTGGTTATTTAAACTAGCCGTATGTCTACCTGGTTGCGAAGTATTGTAGCTCTTGCCTCATACTAAGCGTTCTCTTGGTTTCTTGATTCTTGTTCTATGTTTTGTTTCCAGTCACGTTTACGGTTTGTACGTTTTGGTTTGTGTCCTAGCCTTGGTTTTTGTTCTCCTCGTTTGTTTGTTTTGCCTGCATTATGTTTGTGTTTCCGCCTTCCCCTTTCTTTAATAAAACTATTACCTGCAACATGAATCCTACTCAGCCTTTTCCTTTGCAGCTGTGGATAAAAGCATCTATCAAATACTAGAAATTGTTATATACAATTTGACACATAATACTTTTTTTAAAATTTTGTCATTTAGTGCAGGGGTCCCCTAATTTTCTTCCTGTAACATCCATATTACTGTTTCTTTCTTAAACGAGGGACGGGTCACTCTGAAAAAGTTCTGTTTTATTATTGATATATTATTATGATTTTTATTTGTATTTTTATTTTACCACCTTATACTAGATTTGTTGCTTATTTTGTTATAATTGTACAGACAAGAGATATATAGAACATTGAAAGATGAAAGATGAGACGGTCCTTCGGATTAAACTGAAAAATAATTAATAGTCAAAATTTACCGCATTCTTTTCTTACACGTTTAGACATTTGGTCATTTTGTGGTCTGTGTGAATTTTCTTGCTGGTCACCATGGAATGTTATTATGAATGTTGGTGGAGAACACAATAAATAATTATTCTACCTTAATTACTAAAAAGGGATTTTAGTTTAAAAGGCAATTAACAAACATAGATATGATATGAGGAAAATATTTCTAAAATATGTCTCTGACATTGTTTAAATGTAGGGGCCCCAGGCTGTATTTTGATGACCCCTTATTTAGAACAACTAAATAATAATTTTGGTAAATAAGTCAAAAAATCAGCTGGTCATGTTACTTAGAAACCGCAACAAAGAGTCTCTTCTAAAGTGCCTTAAAATCACTAACACTCCTTTAAATGTATTTGTTTACCAGAAACGCTGGCTTCTTTTTATATTCCTATAAGTAATTTGTCACTATAGCAACCATAACTAAGTGTAGACCAGCAAATAAACGAGAGCTTGGGTCTCATCACACCAGTTTCGTGTCTGTGCCACACTGCCGCAGCCAACCTGTCTCACTTCCTGTTTCTATATTTATCCAAACAGTCCTCGAGTTAACATCTCAGAGCTGTGTGTGATGTTGCAGAAAAGCTTAACAGGTTTGATAAAAACATAAATATCACAATAAAAAATCCAGAGGAAGAAAATTGACGCTTTTCCTAACCTGTATTATCCAGAATAATCAGGAACACATCCAAGACTCATGACATTGTTGACCCAACATACAGTAACTGCTTTCAGTTTTCATAGGGTTAAAAACACAGGATTTTGTACTGCCTCATGTCCACTGGTGCTCCGAATCCGCAATTAAATTTGTTTAACTCGTTCTCCAATAAATGAGATTCTGTTAATGCTCCCGTTAGCACTCTAATTGCATCTGCCTGCTGCTGCTATAGATCCTTCTCATTAAAAGCTGTAAACAAACTCAATTAAGTGCAGAAGCCTTCTAAGGTATCTATCAGGGTTGATGTTTAGATTGTGTGAGTTACACAAAAAAAACCATGTAAAATAATTTCAGAAAGCAGCGATTCACAGAGGCTAAAGCACAGGGAGACATAATAGAGATAATGTTGTAATTAGTTATATTTTGGGGTTTTTTTTGCATAACCAAAAATAATGATAGAGACCAGCAATTAAACATTAATCGATTTTTAACATTTAGTGTAATAAATGACACTAAATATAAATTCTAACTAAATTGAAATAATTATAAATAAAGAATTAAATATGAGCCAAAGTCGTTAATTCTTATATATATTCTTATATATTCTTATAAATAACTTCAAATATCAACAAATCCATGTTTACATATTATGTCATATACACGATTTTACACAGTACAACAGTGCATAGTGAACAAGAAAAAAATAGAAAAAAGAAAAATAGAAAAGTAATAGAAAATATTACTAAAAAAAATTAATTTAATTAATTATAGAATAAATAAAAATATACTGTTTGTATCAAATATATAAAAAAACGTGGAAACAAAGTGATTAAAAGTGAGAAAGACACTGCAGTGAAATCTAAAGCATTACTGTAAAAAATAAAAACTGTCTCAATACATTTTTTATTTGTCTCAATACAGTTCTCAGTTTAATTCTCATTTAATTCGCCTTAAACGTAAATGACTATGAAAGTGTTTAAATTTTTCTGTATAATTCCGCGTTCATTGATTTTACCGCTATGTTTGTAAAAGCCGCGCCACCATGTGTTATAATTGCAGCTGGATTAACCGCTAAATTTCCACTAGGTGCAGCTTCTTTAGTGAATATTGAGAGAACGGCATGGTGACGATTGTCGTCTTACATTGCGGCTGTTTTTCTTTTTCGAAATTCTCTATAAAATCTGCTGATTTCACACTAGACTTTCCGCAGTCCATGTATTATAACTCTCATTCGCTTTGTTACTTCAGGGACTGCTGTATGGTTTCACAAACTGTCAAGTAATTTTACTGTGGAATTGTTTACATAATTAGACTAATTTTGTTGTTATTTTTTTTAATTTAACAGTTCTTGATCTTATTTTATTTTATTTATTTTTTTTAAATAAGTATTTATTTAAATACTTTTATTTTGCAAAAGAAGGACTGGCAATGGTTTGGAAATCAATGTTTTTTGATTACCTAATAACCAATATTCCAATATTCCAATATTCCAATATCTCTCTCTCTCTCTCTCTCTCTCTCTCTCTCTCTCTCTCTCTCACTCACACACACACACACACATCATGCAAATAATCACGCAGATAATCAGCGTTAACATGCTGCACCTGGACACACCTCTTTATAAACCATGCAAAAAGCTCAAACAGCTCCTGTGCCAGATCACAGAGATGAACCATGTGACATTGATATGGACTTGAAGAAAGGAAAGTTTAGAAAAAGAAAAAGGTTAACATTTAGGGAGAAAACTGAGAGATAAAGAAAATATAGAGAAAAAAAGAATAATAAGAAGCTTTGTTGTTTAAAAAAAGCATTTTGTGATATAAAATTTCTTAGGTTCTAAATAATTAAGGCAATAATTTTAAAGTTTAGGGAAGTAACAAAAAGCTGTGATTTATTTCTTATAATTGCAATCTGGAGCTTTAAGTTGAAGTCACGTGACAACAGGTTTACAATCTTAATAGTCTTAATAAAATTAGATGGTGGTTGAGCATGTTTTATTATATTTAAGGTGTAAAAAGTTGAAGGGTTCCTGATGGGAAAACATATATGGTGGTATGTATGTATAAATAAATAAATAAAAACATTACTAAGCAAAGGCTTCAGGTGGGTTGGGAAAAATTTTGTAAAGTAATTTAAAAAATGTAAAATAGTTTTCTCAATTAGTTTATTAACTATAACCATAATTTATATTGTAACCTGTTCCATTCACCCAAAGAAAACTTTCCAACATTAGAATTAGAATTTTGCTTATAAAAACATCAAAACCTAAAACATCAAAAAAAAATTATTTTAGCTGAACAGCGAATCTAGCTGAAAGAAACTGGATAAAGGAGTTGATTGCGTTAACGCCACACAGACGGATAAAGGAAAAAAAAATTATGTGGCTGTAGATTGTATCTGGACGAGAAATCGAGTGTGTGCGTTACTTAATACAGAGGGAGTTAATGTACAGAAAAATAATAAAGGCCAGATTTTTTATTATTTTTAAAGAGAAAATTCATTATAAAAACTGAGACTAACTAACCTGGCATTTATGAGTTTGTACAATATTTATTTAAACGTTATATTAGCAACCTGATAACAGTTGCATAACTTTTTACTGTTATTTAAATGGAATTAAAATGGATTACACTGGGATTAAATTGTATTAAATAAGTAAAAAATGGTTCATTATAACGTACTGGTGACTAAATCAATACATTACTATTGAATTATATAGGTTAAAATCTTGTATAAACCTCGAATGTACAATTATTTCATTAGCATATTTTAGTAATTATATGAGATTTTGCTATTTGGTAAAATAGCAGGCTTTTAAGTTTTATTTACTGTTAACAATACAAACTAAATTTACAACATTTTTGCCAAATACCTTTTAAGATAGATTAAACCTTTTTTATAGACTGGCTGACTATCATCCTGTTTTGACTGCAGCACAGTTCAGAACACGTGATTTGTGAATGAATTACATAATCAAGTAAAAGTTTGTCATTTGTCTGTTACTGTGGAAACATTTCATGTTATTCAGACGCAAGAAACGATCAATTTTATAACTTTACCAAACATTAATTGTGTTTGATTTGTACAGTGAAGATGATGGTGTGATTTTACATTTAATTATTTAATTTCTGTATCTGAATCTCCAGAAAAACATAACAGTTTATTTCATTTCCATCTTTATTAGTCCTGATGAAATGAGTAGCTTCTGCAGCACAATCACAGTTACGTGTATCTGTATTTAACTAGGGTCTAGGCGTGAGCTGATGACATCATCGTTTTATAACGTAATGTAAGGATTGGCTGTACACATGAAAATGCAAAGGCAGTGTTTTAAGTTTATCCATTCTAAGACTCGTTAAAAAAAAAAAAAGCGGTTTCTTTTTGAAAACAAAGGACAAAATACCTACATGATACAAAATTTTTGCTTACACAGATAAACGCGTCTCTGTGTGTACAGGGCCAAAGAAAATACACCAATATAAATTTACAATAGGTCACACTCGCCAAATTAACATCCAGTTGTTGGGAAATTTATCTCATGATCAAACTTAGCTTTTGAGGGTTAAGGGTCTTGCTCAAGAGCTTAACAGTGGCAACCTGGTGGTGCTGGAAATCGAACCTATCGAACTCCTTATTCTTTAAGATACCACTTCTATTTTTACCATTTGTGGCCGGATCCAGTTTAACTTCTAATTATTCATTTTGTTTTTGTGTTATTTATTTTCACACCTGAATTAAGTTGTGTAAAGTCATTGATCAGAAAAGGGGTGTTTCTTATTAAGTAGAATTCATAGACTGCTGCCTTAATATTTTCTAAAGGTTGCTTGAGGCACTCTGGAATACAAATTCATAAATAAAAAAATAAATAAATACAATTATGTGTCTTGAACCAAGATGTATGTCGTACAGTACAAACTACTTTTAGCCAGAACTTTCCTGTTAGCAACTTCTGAACTTCCGCATTAGTAAACAGTCGCTGTCATCCTTGAGGCAGGAGAAAGTGTAGAGAAATGTGTAGAATTGTTTGGGGATATTTGATGGACAGCTTGGTTACAGAGTACAGCATAAAGCTTGCACACTAATAGCAGAGAAAACATTGCAGCAGCTTCAGGGATGTCACAAACACTGAGACGTTTGGCATGTGGGCAGTTGGCAGAGGTGATTAACTGAGGTGCTGAGGTGATTAAACTAGTGTGAGGCTTTTGACATGTGACACGATTGTTACCGGCATGCCGGTGGTCTAATCAGGACAAGTGGTGCTAGATATGATAAAATGTACAAGAATGAGAAATAAGTTGGATTCATAAAAAGGAGGAGAGGAAGGAAAGACAAACAACAAAAAAAGTCCCTATCTGTCCTACATTGGGGAAATTTCTTAAAACAGATCCCTGAGGGACCTCTTGAGTAAGGGAAGCAGAGGACCATTTGTGTATTTCTGGATGGAGATAAAAATATTGTCTGGCTAAGGTTAGAAGTAAACTAGAAGAAAGCCTGAAAGACCAGTGGCCTAAGAGCAGAAATGGGAAAACATTACTGCAGTGAGACATAACGATGTGTGAAGCAGAAGTTGATTATTGACTCCTCTGAGACATGCAGCCTCAGTGGTGCAGTGAAAACTGAGTTTACACCTAAACCTAAGAAAAAGGCTTTTAGAAGAAAATTAAAGGAGGATTCCGACTGACGGCATGATTAGTAAAGAGGGAGAAAAGAAGTGCAACCTTAAACAAAAATACCTTACATTAGAAGAAATTAAAGACATTAAAGGGTAGGACAAACACTGAAAAGCATGACATTAGATGCAAGATAGAAAGAAATGAAGGCTGAAATAATGAAAGGATGGAAGGGAACTAGAACCAAAAAGGGTGGACAGTAAAACGAAGAACAGACACTGAAAGCACAAACATTAGCGGCGATGAACTAAGGGTATTGTTCAAATCAGGTATATAAACTGAATAAAAGGAACAAAAAAGAAAGGAGATTAAAAGTAAGGACAAACAAACACTAAAATAATGAACTGGAAGCAAAAAAGGAGTAAAATAATGGACACAGAAAGCAAGAAAGACAACTGGAAAGAAAGAGAAGAAGGAACACTGATAGAAGGAAAGAACACAAAACATTAGAAAGGAAGAAAACTGGGAGAAAAGATAAGAAATAAAAAAGAAAAAATCATTATGTATGTGACTGACAAGCTGTGACAAACTTTGATGTCTAGATGATTCTCAAAATGTGAAGTGTTTCTAGAGTTCACCGAATACACTCCAATAAAAGAGAACAATAAACCAGCAACCACTTAAACATTCTAAAGCTGATACCTTGGTAGCAGACGCCACACCAAATCTTTGGAGATCTTCTGGAGTCTGTACTTCACGTTGCAGTAATTGTGTTGGACTGCTAGTTAAAAGATCGGGGTTCAATATTCAGCACCATCTAGCTGCCACTGCTGGTCCCCTGAGCAAGGCCATAACCCTCAATTGCTCAGTTGTATGAACATAACACGTTTTGGATACGTTTTGCCAACTACTGTAAATGTAAAGTCACAGTGTTTGTGTTTTGTAGATCTAAAAGATGGTTCTAGATAATATCAGGCAGGGGCTTTAGATGTAATAGCTTATAAGTGGATATTCTATGTATAAAAGGACACTTTATCTAAAGGTAAATATCAACCCTTACTGAGCAACACCAGCTGCAGTCCCTTTTGAGACATTGCTGATTTTAGACCCAAGACCTCTAAAACTGATTATTGTCCTAAAAAGACAGTTACTGACAATTACCAAGCAAATAGATCATTATAAATTTATCTCATTAATATTTAGTTTAATCTTCCTGCACTGAGGCATGAACTGGATCAATTTCAAGAAGACTGTAATAAATAATCTGCTGTTCTTGTTTACCGGAATGACATTGTGGATTTATGTAAACTGCGAGTAGGAAAACACTTCATTTACCTCAGAGTGTCGATGACAGGAATGCTTATTTCATTTATGAAGATTAGTCCAAGAAAAAACTGACACTATATGATGCTTGGAGTCAAGGAGGTTTTTTTTGTTAAAATACTGCTTGTTAAGCAAGAACCGGCCGCGCCTGCACCAAGATTTGCACTTCTGCCTCCCGAAGGCTGAATTGAGCACCAATTTTTTGGATAGTTAAGGAGCACATGACAGTCAAGTGGGTCAGCTTGATAACGTCAAAACCAGCATAGCTAATCATAGCATGCACTTCTTTATTTATTCACTTCAACACCTGTGGGGGGAGGGGTGTCAGTTCAGCATGCAAAGTCAGGTATTTTGATTAAAGTTTGGTGTAAATCCTGATCTCGTTCGTTCTGCCTCAGAGGACCAGCACCCAATCTAGACGACATTTTACATTTCTTCCATTCAGCAAAAGCCTTTAGAAACTTGCATTTATCTTAATTTCTATTTAACTGAGCAGTTTAGAGTTAAAGGCTTTGCTCAGGGGCCCAGTAGTGGCAGCTTGGTGATTCTAGGAATTGAACTGACTATCTTTTGATTAGCAATCCAACATGGCAACCTTAATCACTGAGCAAACACTTTTAAAATGCACCCTGATTCCATGGCAGCTATGCAGCTGGCTGGGATATGCCTCTCCTCTTTGTTGACTGATTCCTTCTCAAATTTCCTCCCCTTGTTCTGTACCTTTTATCCCACATTAATTGTAATAAAGAAAAACTATGTAGTAGCTTGGTGGTTAAGATGTTCACATCAGACTATGCAGAGCATAAGAGTTGACTGCACTTGAAGGGAGGGTGGTAGCTTTGCGGATAAGGTGTTGGACTGCTGACTGGAAGATAACTTTTAGCACCACCAACCAGCCACTGCTGGGCCCCCTCAGAAACTGCTCAATGAATTAGATGAATGTAAATTACTCTGGACAACAATTTACTGCACTTTACACTACCACATATCTCCCTTATGTGCTTAACTCTTTCAGTGTCTATCAGTGTATCAGCTTCACATTCCAGTCAAGCCACGTAAGGCCCCAATCTCTATTATGGCAGTGTATAGCCGACCCATCAGACGGGGCATTACTCAGCAAACAATCCCTATCACAGTTTACGTGGGAGCTCTCCACATAGAATGAATGTCATTCCACGTTATTTCATCCCCCAAAAACCCAGTCATTCTGCGTTATCCCAGGCTAAAGACACACAACCCCAGGATCTCCTGGAAGACTAAAGACATTCTGCAATGGTCTACACACTGTCTTACTTACTGTCTATGCCCTGTTACAGCTACGCAATGCCTTACCACTTAGATCCAGCGTCCAGAACTATGAGACTTAACTACAGTCCCTTTTGAATATTATTATCTTCTCAAGGTGTTTAGTAAGACCAATGCCTCTGTTACCTCCCCATTGACTTCAGGATTGCGCAATCAAGCTTCTTTTTAAAGCCTTTCCTCCTAGAAGCAGGATATACTCCCTCTTTCAGCCCGAAATTCAAGCTATGGAAGCTTACATTGATAAAGCATTGTTTTTGGGTTTTATCTGTCCTCCTGAGCCTCCATCCTTGGATTGACTACTGTGGGGTGAACACCATTACAGTTGAGTATCGTTATCTATTATCACTGGTCCCAGCGGCTTTATAACAGTTAATGGAAACACGTATCTTAGGATGGATCACTAAGCTGGATTTGCGCAGTTCGTAAACCTTATTCGCATTAGAGAGGGTGACGAGTGGAAAATGGCATTCATCACTAACTGAGGTCATTGTAAATACCACGTTATGGTCTTGCCAATGCCTCTGCCGTCTTCCAGTCGTTCATTAATGAGATATTCCAACATATACAGCACGTCAGAACTGTGTTAACTCGCCTCAATGAGAACCATCTGTTTGTAAAGCCTGAATCATGTCACGTTTCTGGGATCAGACAACAGGGGGGAGCCATGGAGCCATCCAAGGTGAAGGCAACAGTGTAAAGAAGCTTTAGCGCTTTTTCAGGTTTGCAAACCCATCACTTCACTTTTAAAGGAAAAACCCTTCGAACTCAAGCATTTAACAAGCTAAAAGCCAAGTTCACTACAGCTCCTATTCTCCAGCATCCTAACCCCACTGTCCTATTTATAGTAGAGGTGGATGCTTTGGATTGCGGAATGGGAGCAATTTTATCACAACGGCAAGGCACCCCAGCCAAGCTACATCCTTGTGCATATTTCTTTCGTAAATATAAGGAGGAGTTACACCCCCGGAGCATAACTATGATGTGGGTAATAAGGCCATTAAATAGACTTTGGAAGAGTGGAGGGGAGTGTACATCCGTTCCAAGTTATTACTGATCATAAGAACTTAGAATACCTCAAGACGGCAGAGCGACTAAACGCCAGACATGTATTTTTAACTAGGTTTTACTTTACAGTGAAATACCACCCAGGCACCAAGAATAGCAAGGCAAATGCACTCTCCCGTAGATACAATAGTCTCCGAAGAACCCACAGCTCAGACCATATCCTCGACCCCAAAATCATTATTGCACCCATTCGTTACGAGATTCTAAGGGGGGGAGGGCAGCAAAATGACCCTCCGGCATGCCCACAGGGTAAAGTTTATGTGCCTAGGTGCCTATGTACTCAGTGGATATTGTTACTTATCTCCCATGCTCCCACGGATACACTTACATTTACATTTGCAGAATTTGGCAGATGCCCTTATCCAGAGCAACTTACATTTATTTTATTTATACAGCTGAGCATTTGGGGGTTAAGGGCCTTGCTCAGGGGCCCAGCAGTGGTGCCTTGGTGGAGCTGGAAATCGAACCTACAATCTTCGGGTTGGTAGCCTAACACCTTAACCATTAGCCACCACCTCCCACTTCTGTATTCATCGTGATTGATCGTTTCTCCAAGGCCTGTCACCTCATACCCCTTAAAGGTCTTCCCACAGCTTTTGAAACTGTCATCCAGTTGTTTGTTCACTTTTTCAGAAACTTCAGTATCCCTGAAGACATCGTGTCTGATCAAGGCCCTTAGTTATCACCTGCAATTTAATGGACAAGTAGAACGGTTAAACCAAGAGCTGGGCTGATACCTGCGGTCCTACTGCAGCAGAGCACAATCCAGGTGGAGCGAATTCCTCCCTTGGGCTTCACTTCCAGCGTCAGTTCTGTTTTTCGGTTATTTGAGCCAGCATTTTCAGCAACACTCAGTGAAGTATTGTTAGTTATACTACTTACGTTTTCTATGTTTACAATTTAGTCTTGTCATTTTGGATCTGCGTTTTCAGATCTGCACTTTCACTATCTTTTATAAAGTTTAACCTGCATTATGGATCCTTCTGCATCAGGTACGTTACAGGAGAAATCTCTCCTGGACGAAGGCCGGGAAAAAAAGTTTAGCCTTTTATTCTGAATTGAAAGACTTACAATCTAATTGCTTAAATCTGATTGGTTTTAACTGACTGCTTTGGTAATTCTAATATTCTATCAGCCATAAATATATATAATCAGTAATACGATGAGATCTTTCTGTAAACTGAGTCCCCAGTGTCTGTGAATTAAGGTGTTGGACAGCCGCTCAGTAAATCATAGGTTTAGATCCCAATACCATCAACCTCTTAGCCCCGACAGCTCAGTTGAATAAAAAATAAAATGAAGGCTTGCCATTTAGAAACTAGGTAGCTTAGTGGTTGAGAAGTTGCACTGCTGATCAGAAGATGGCAGTTTAATTTCCCAGCTCTACCAAGCTACCACTGCTTCAACCCTCAACTCCTCAGTTTAGGATAAATGAAATGAAATGTAAATGAAATGTAAGTGTAGTAACTCAATGACAAAAGATATTTTCCAACACTTGATTTTTTAAAAACTTGACGAGGAAACTGCTGTTTCTGGTCGCTATAACATAAGAAGAAACATGAAATCGGATATTTGTGGAAGTTGCACAGCATTAACCGGATATAAAATATCAGTTGTCACTGTAAAGTAAGAGAAATAAAATGCTTTGAGACGTTTTAACAGTAACTTAAATAAGGCCTTCCAGACGTTTTAACAGTAACTTAAATAAGGCCTTCCAAAAATTTTTAACCTAAACTAAATAGACAAACGGCAGTGTATGAGATCAATCTTTAGTGATATAGACTATGTGCTTTAAACGGACCGTTTTTGATTTGACAGAATAAAATACGACTGCTCTCACTTGCTCTCTCTCTCTGTTTGGCTTCAAATTGATTCAGCGACCAAGCACAAAGCTAGTGAGTGAGCTTACAAGCACCAGTGCACTCATTCATCAGCACTGTACAACTGACAATAAAGAGAGCTTAAGAGCACAGAGGAGGAGATTTAGCATGGGGTAAGATGTGATAAATGCCCTCGTTGGCCTAATTTGTGCTGTCTAGATCTATTTATAGTTTCTTCCTGCTTGGATTTTAAAATGGGTCAGCATTTCCTGTGGTTTCTGCATCACAACACGGACACACAACTCTTCCTAAATTAAACAAATGTCTTTTCCTTTACATCTTAAAAAAAACAGTTTTGTTTGAGAGATTTAGACTCTAATATTATCAGATCTTAGCAATCACAACGTCTTCTTTTACAATTAGTTTACTTCCTCACACCTTCACCAGCTTTAATGAAGAGCTGCAAATCCTGATACCAGACCTTTCAGGAACAGTTTAAAGTCTGAACTACTCGAAAATGTAGATGACTCAAAGCTTGTATTATGTGAGCATGTGAAAAACCCTGAACCTAAAGTAAAGTAAGAAAACAATTTTCCAAGAGAAAAAATAGAAAAAAGTAAATAAAAAGCAGTGCTGGTATATTTAAACACGTAGGTTTGATTGAGAAATATGGTTATTGCAGCTAGTTAGGAAGTGTTAGTGTTAGTTCAGTGGTTAAGGTGTTAAACCGCTAATTGGAAGATAAGGGTTTGATTCCCAGCACCACCAAGCTGTCACTGTTGGGCCCTTGAGCAGGCCTTTTAACCCTCCATTGCTCATTTAAAAAAGATAAATCCAAGTTGCTGTGGATCAATTCAGTTTCAGTTTTATTTCAGAACATCTACCAAATGCAAATGAAAATGTAGTTTGATATCTATGGAACTAGCCATCCAGATCAGTCCCAAATCCTTGCAGGTCTCTAGTGTTAACCAGTCATGTCAGTGGGTGGAGTTTCCACCATTTTTTTCCACTAATAATCATATATACGAGGAGTTAGTGAGGGACTGGCAGCCACACTGTTTAACTTATTTTCTGATTGAACGTTCCCAGCGGGTTCTGCATCCTGCCATTGCAAATGCCAGTTGGTTTAGAACCGGTGCAAGCAGTCAGAAAGCAAGGACGATCATGTTTTTTGTTTTCTGCGATCCAGACAGAGGGTAAAGCTTGACAGAGTGGTGGCTCTGAGGACATGGTGTCTTCTCTTATTCCCTTCACGTTCAACTCCCATCACAAACCAGCAGCACAGAAAGTGGAGTAGACGAGATCCATGTGAGCCACTGGCCTTTACACAATTGCGATAATTTACATTTATATTTCTGGCACTTGGTCCAGAGCAACTTGCAATTGGTTCTTTATCCAGAGCAACATACATTTATCTTATATATCTAGCTGAGCAGTAAGGGCCTTGTTCAGGGGCCCAGGTTGGTGGTGCTGGGAATAAAAACCAATGATCTTTGGTTCAGCACGCCAATACCTTAATCACTGAACTACCACTTCCACTTGATCAGTGTTTGGTTTTTTGGCAATGAGTGCTGCTTGGCGGTCAAGAGAAATTCGCATCAACAATTGGTTGCTGGGTGACAGTAAAGACAAATAATTGGACATTGGTCCATAAAGTAGATTTCAGGTTTGTACCCCCTGCTGGAGTCTTTCTGTGTGGAGTTTGTATGTTACTCCCACAATCTAAAAACATGTTTGTTTTTGATTGGTGATTCTAAATTGCCCATAGGAGTGTGTGTGGTTGATGGACTGGTGATCTGTCCAGGGTGACCCCTGCCTTTCACCCAATGACAGTTGGACTAAACTCCAGCGGATCCCTGGTATTTAAAACGTGTTTAGTAATTGGTTATAAAGAACAACCGTCTTCATTTGTGATTGGCTGTTGGCAAACAAATGATAAAAAAATGGTTTACATTTATGGCATTTGTCAGTCGTTCTTATCCAAAGTGACTTACATTTATCTCATTTATATGACTGAGCAATTAGTTTAATTGTATTCAAATTTGATAGCAGTGGTGATCAGTTATTGGTTGTAAGGATATAAAGGATTAGTGATTTTTTTTTTAGAACAACGGTAATCAGTGATTGATTGCTTGGAAACAGCATTGAGAAATAATTTGTCTTTAGAAACGAATTCTCATCAACAATGTTTTGGAAGAACATTGACTATAAAAACACTGATTTAGTTATTAACGATCTGAGCACCAATTTAGCTAGAACATTAAAGCCTAGCGTTTCGTTGCAGTAACTATGTACTGAGGGCTCTTAGTGCTTCTCCTTTTGAATATCTTTTTAGAAATCTTCCTCTCAGATTGTTAGTGAATGAGAATTTAGACAGAGATTTCAGGCTGCTGAAAAATGTCAACATTAAGAGATAGACATGGTTTTCATAACGGTGTGGCTGCAGCGGTCTGTGGGCTGGAGGAAATCTGAGTTTTATTTTTTTGTAGTGTTTTTAATCTGCTGCTGCAGATGTTTAATTGGGCTTAAATGACTTTACAAAGCGCATTAAAGATTCAGAAGGACGTCATTCACTCACACTGTTTTTTAACATTTTTTTCCGTAGATATTTATAGTAAACCTTTATTACAGCTCTACTGCTCAAAGGCTGAATATTGAAATAAAAGCGGATTATTTCTTTAGGACATAAAAGTTTAAATAGTTTTAATGCCAACTGAAATGTTTTGTTTCAGTATTTTTATTATGGTATATAATCTATTCTATGAATTGTAGCTCCAGGGCATTTCCTTTTTTTAATTAAAACATATTTAAAAATTTTGTCTGCATCCAGACATCGGGTCATGTTCAGAATTTTTTTTGATTTATTGTATTTTTTTAATACAAATTAAAAATAACAAGCTTATTTATTTTTAATAAAACATTTAAAATTATTTTCCAATAAAAGACAATTAAGGTTTTTGAGCAATTCAATAATCTTAATAAATTACAACATTATTATTAAAAAAAGTGCTTTTATAAAAGTTAGTTTTTTCCTTCTATAAATTCACACTGCATCTGCACAGAGTATTAAATTACCCTGCTGGACACATGGGGCAAATAGACATACAGTATCATGGTCTATAACAGACTGACACAGTGAATCAAATAGGAAATATGTCCCTGAATTTCTGTTTGGTTTTTTTCGATGTCTCTAAATGACCTTTTAGGACATTAGTTTTATACAATAATCACATGTATAATCAAAAAAAGAGGAGTCTCAAAGAAATGACTTGGCGAGCAGACCAAGGAAACAGAGAAAGACTGAAGAGTTCAGAAAATACTTTGCTTTTGCTTTTACATAAAAAATAAATAAAGTTGTGAAACATCTTTGGTTATTATAAATTCACTGTTCTCATTTCTCTTATAGCAGCTAGAAATAGTTGCTACCTCATCAGACTCGCTTATTTGAAGGTAATTGTAATAACTTAGTCAGCAACACACTCTTCCAGCCCCCAAGGGGAGCCCTTGCCCAAATACTGAACGTCTGCCATGATTTCTTTCCAGGATTAGCTTTTTTAAGCTAACACGATGCTACATATGTTTTGTATTTGTTTACACAAACACGATTTTGAATTAGGTCTTTGTGTGTTTTACTGATTTTCTAGTTACATGTTGTCTGACCAGCTATCTGCATTATGTAAACTTAAAAACTTAAATAAAATAAATTAAAAGTTTGTCATAACTTCATATGCTCTTATCAGACCTCAGGTAATTCATAATTATGTGTGTGTGCTCTTTACGCTTCAGAAGTCGACTAACGTAGGTTTCCATTAAAAGTCCCCTATCAAAACAGCAGCTATGGTAAACAAAGGATCAAAGAGTTTTGCGCGGTTAAAAGATTAACTTAAACGAGCAGAGCAGGTTTCTTTGCGTCTTAAAGAAGTAAGAAAGCCTGTGTTACAGCACAGAAAAATGGCTTCCAGTGACAACAACCGTTATCAAAGCCAGACCGAAGCTTTATGAGCCTAATACACAAAGATTCTGATCATCCTATTCCAGATTCCAGGTCTCACTCTTCCTTCTTTTATCCCCTCCGTTTTTCGGTGTAATCTAGTAATGTAGTCCACCGAGACTCTACCACGATGTCTACCACGTCACATTCCTCATTCCCTCCTTTCCAAAGAAGTGGCAAAATGGCAGATGAGATGAGGGGATGGGGAAGGGGGTATCCAGAGATAGAGGTGACGATATAGAGAGCTTCACAGCGAGGTCTCTCTAGGGGTAAATTCAATTTAGTTCCTTTCTACCTCATTCACACTCCTTTATCGTTCAATCAAAGGAACTGAAATCCGAGAGCTTGCTGTGGCTTCGTTCCAATTCAGCCTACACAGCAATCTGGATTGCTTTTGGCATCCATAATATCTCTGGATGTGTTCTTGATTAGAGCGGTGTTTATGCTGTTTAAAGTTCAGCTCTATTAGAACTGTGCATCTTTAGTTGTTTTATAGTTTTTTGATTGGTAAAACATTCTAGAATTTGGTAATCGATTGGTTATTTTTTATTTTATCTAACTGACAAGTTAAAGGTTAAGGGCTTTGCTGAGGGTGCTCAGCTTGGTGGTCATTTTTGCAAAGTAGGTGCAGCGAGAAGACCTACAACTACAGAGAACCAATGGTAGAAGTGGGATTTAAACCCACAGTGTTATCTGGTCTTCAAAGCAATAATGGACACTATGCCTACATCAAGTGATTATCAGTTGTTAAAATCACCTTGTGAGGGTGGCCGAATTATTTCAGGTCTCATTCTCCCCTAGAGGCTTGGGCAGCGATCTGAATATATTTAAATAGAAGTTACCTGGTAAAACATGCACCAACTAACTGCCAACCCATCAGAGGGGCACATTTACACACTAAGAACAGTTTAGATTTTAGCCTTTAAGACTGAAAGAGGTATCCAAAGAACCCTCCAAACCCATAGGGCGGATACAGTACAGGAACCTATAGGGTAACCACCATGAGCCTCTTTGGTGTAATGCCTGTAACCTAAATTGCAAACCTGCAAACATCAAATCTTGCTAAGCAAAAGTATCTACAGAACATGCTAGATAATAAAAAAACAACAGAACTCACATGATTAGTCAACAATGGTCCTGACGATAAAGAAAAGAAAGCTTTTGTACTAGAGGAACGTTTTCCACTGCAACCCAAAGCCAAATCTTCTCCATTGCTAACGATTGCATCTACCTATTGCACTTTTTAAATAAACAAGAAAGCTATTTTGTTGTGCTTTCCTGTTTTTGGATATTAATTCTAGCTCATAATAATTACAGTGCAAAAAATCAATGTGAGTATTTCAAATCAAACCGGTTGTTGATTCAGACAGTCAGTTATGTCTCCTTCATTAGAGGTAGAATGATGTAATAACTGTAAACTCTTTAGTCATAGAAATGTCAGGCTAGTTGCTAGCCCTATTTAGTGCTAGCATCATTAGTTTTTTTATTAATAGTAGTGTAAAAATTTGTTCTAATGCTAATTCAAAAAATCAGAAAATCAATTGAAACTATGAAAAAAAATTAACAACTAGCTAGTTACACAACAAGCGAGTCACTATAATACTCCACAAGACGCAGTATGATGTATTTACAGAATTTTTTTTATTGTTGTTTTGCTAACACTGGTTATATTTGGAATCTTACGTGTAACGATGTTTTTGGATGTTATCAGACAGAATCTTGCAGCATTAGACCAAAAAACATTTTTTTTTACCAGCAGTAAAAAGCTTGATAAGGTGAATTATAAACAGCTGTTTTATCCAGTAAAGACATTCGTCCAGTTAAATTCCCGTTATAGTAAAATGTAGCTAAAGTTACAGAATAACCATTGACCCGGAGACTGTGTACTGCCCGATTCAGTGGTCCTGCTTTTCAGTTCCATGAGTCTCCCTACCTTTTGTCGAATCTCTTCCTCCATCTTGATGGGCGAGCCAAACTCAGCTACCTGCTTCACCCCTTCGCTAGCGTAGCCTCCATACTCCCACAGAACATAGTTTTTGGAGTGTGATGCTCCAATGATGGCTGACCAGTGATTTGCTCGTCCTGCAGGGAAAACGGGTAAAAAAAAGTCATGATTTGAATCAGTTAATCATTTGAAAATTAGAAGAAATTACAAGTTTAATGGAAGTTTCACTATTACTTATGCTGTGTTAGTCACATGTACTGCTACTGTTACTTCTACTGCTACTACTAGTAATAATAATAGTATCAGGGCTTCAAATTTCTACACTTTCTTCTACTACAATTAAAACCAGGGTTACTGTACAGGTAGTTCCACAAGTGTTGTAATATTACTGCTATTACTACTGAGATTGGTTTTATTACTAATGTTGTTATTAATATCACTACTACTACTATTATTTATTACTAGTTCTACTAATGAAACTACCACTAAAATCATCTTTACTGCTGTCAACAAATATTGCTACTACTGCTATTGTTACTAGTATACTAGTATTATTACTATTACAACATGTGTTATAAGCATTATGAACTTATACTGAGTAACAGTATTGATAAAAGTTATAGTAATACCTGCAGTAACCTGTAGTACTAGTAGCTGTAGTTATAATCCTACTATTAATACTGCTAGTTACAGTGTTCATATTACTAGTACTGCAACTGTTACTTTTAATAATTCGGCTGCTGGTTAACATTACTACAAAAAGTGGTAGTGATGGTGATAAAGGTAACAGAAGTGATAGTTGCAGTTCAGGTGAGTAAGACTAGTAGGTAGGTTTATTAGGGTCTTGATTACTAGTCCTATTATTAATTCCAGCTAAAACTGATCAGATGGAGTAAAATGCATTCTTCCTAACTGGGATTTTAAAGCCTCTCATGTCATTTTATTGGGCTCCATGAATTATTCCAAACGTCTAGTCTTCACTCTACATGTAAAGTTAATCTCTTAACCCATTTCATCAGCGCCCGAGTCTCTCAGCCGTCAGATCCACTATCCAAACTCAGATTTTCATATTTCATGTCAAACAACGTGCAGCTCTTTTTTATTTCATAGCTTAATACCCGTGAAGAACAAATAAGTCACTTCAAAATTGCAAACAGCGTCAGTTCAATTTCCATACGATCAAGCCGGCCGAGTTAGTTTGTCATTTCCCTAAAAGTTTTAACCTAGTTAAAGAACTTTATTTTATTTTAACACGGTTTAGATTTGGCCTTTTTTGTCTTGACCTTATCCTATCACGTACAGCATTCCAGGAAGTGCTAAAATGTCACGGAGATATATTTGAAGGATAAAATACGTCAGGAATTGACATTCACATCCTAAAAACTCGGTGTCCGAAAAGACGGATGATGGAAAGGGAAAAAAATCAGACAAACGGCAGGTGGCTTTGTGCTGCCCCTCCCCCATCGTGTGCCATTTCCAACAATTCCTTTGTACCTGTTCCACAGAGCAACTTTTCTTCTTGAAGTGAGTGTATATTAAGTAAAATCAATGACCTTCTGCAGCTTCTGAACACACACACACACACACAGGCACGTTTCACTTTCCTAAGCTCATAAATTTCAGTGCCTTTATCTCGTATCAGACTCTGTTTTAATCAGCATATCGATCCGAGTGCTTGCGCTCCAGTTGTCTAGAGTGTCAGTAATTTCTTTGCCTTAATTTACTCCCAAGACCGCAGTTTCAGAAGGTCAAACCTGCCACCAGGGGCAAAACTGGGCATATTAACTTTAAAGGTAGAGGTTTCAAATCATTTACCCAAGTTGATTTCAGGAGCATGTTGGTGGGTCTAAGAACAAATCTATTAAAGAAGTAAATAAGTTAAATAAATCAACACTGAAGGCTTTTACACAGCTGTATTCAGGGGCGCCTCTAGTAATTTTAGGCCCTATAAAAAAGTATGATTTTGGGCCCCCGACCACACCCATTTCACACTGTTACTACTAATAAAACAGATCGCTGGAGGCCTCAAAATCTATGGGCCCTTAGAATCTGTCACATGCTGTGGTAGAAGGGAGCAGGAGGATGAAGTAAAGTGGGTGCAACAGAACTTTAAAGAAACAGGCAAAGAAACAGGCAAAAGGAAAAAAAAGATCAAGCCTTGGAACAAAGGAAAGAAACTAGGGAAGCGATTAGCAAACAGCATTAGCATTTAGCATAAGGCACAAGGAGAGTCAAAGAACAGACAGGAGCCAAGGAAAACAAGGAAGAGTACCACATTGGACCATCACAACATTAATAAAATGCTAAGATTGAGACAAACAATTTATGTACAGGGACATGAGAGACGCCAGCATGGTCATGGGGAAGAAACTGAGACCGTGGCAGAATCATTCTAACTTTCCCGATCTTAGCAGCACCCTCTGGCTATAAAAAACAACTACTGCTTTTTCACCACTGCGTTAGTCATTGTTGGAGTACAATCTGGAACTGGGCTGTGCTTTTTTACTGATAAGATGCCCAGATCCTGGCCCAAAACCAACCTCAAAACCATTGCTGGTCTTGAGTGGGAATGGATGACATCAGTGGGAGGAGCCATAACAGAGTGCAGTCTAAGAAGTGATAGAAGTGATAAGTAATAAGTGATAAGAAGTGATAAATGAACAAGAAGAATTAAATCGGTTTGGTGATGGACAGAAGAGACCGATTCCCTCCTCACTATCAGGACAACCGGCAAAAACTAACAATAACTAGAAAGTAGGGTGAGGGGGAAAAAATTATGGGAATGACAAGCAGCAGTAAACCGAGCAGTCAACTTCTTTTCGAAGAATAGAAGAATAATGAGATATAGTGAGCGATTTTAATCACATGTTGTATAGTGAGTTCTGTTCCCTGCCAGTGCAGGTGTGAGTCTTGGCTTGCTCCTGACCCGGTGGAAGCTGTTTCTCTGACAAACCCTAGATCCAAACTGCGGCCTCTGATTACAAATGTCTTGAAACTATATTTTTTAATTTAATTTTTTGGCCATGAACATTACAAACAATGGGGCAAAAAGGAAAGCCTCTAAATGTGGTGGACTGGTGCTCATTTTTCTAATTACTATATGCAAACACTACAAACCAATACTCGATAATGGGAAAAAATATCAGTAAAATTGATTAATCAGTCGATCTCTACTGCAGAAACCCTGCATAAAATCCATGAAAAAAAAGAACATGAACTGTATCCTAATGCTAATGCCTTTGAACTCAGACTCACGGGGGTAGTCTTTAGGGTGCAGTTTTTCGGACCAGTTCCCATAAAAGGTGACTCTGTACTTAGCCGTTCCGCAGGCGCAGCAATCTAGCAGAGGCTTTTCCGTGACCTCCCCATACAGTGGCTCTGAGGAGAGGAAAATAAATAACAGCCAGGTTATTTACAGGAAACAAACAGACATTTTGAAGAACATAATCATGCAGGTTTAAAATTAAGATACCCACGTACAGAATCAAGACTACTGCAGAAAAAAGTCTCACCATTCTCACATAGTCGCTTAGTCAGAGAGCCTTCATCCTGAAATGAGATGATCTTTCTCTGGATGATGCTCGCCCTGCAAAACCAGAGCAGAAGAAAAGTCAGGAGCCGAGCGCAGGAGAGAATAAAGGAATGACTCAAAAAGATCAGATGGGTAAGGAAAAATTTATTTTAAAAAAAAAGGTAAAAAAAAAGAAGAAATGATTAAATTAAATTAAATGACTGGAAAAGAGTAAAAGAAATGATTAGAGCAAAGTAAAGGTATTAACTAGTAAAGATTGAAGAAAAACAACAAGATTACTGAAACTACAAAAGGAATGGAGATATAAGTGGAGAGGACATACAGAAGAAAGAGACGAGGACAACCGAGGGGAGAAGAGACTAGGGGGGACCATCACAAGGAGAAAAGGAAAAGAGGATAGATGGAGAGAAGGAGAGATGAGTCATTAACACACCTCTATCATCTCTCCTCTGTTTATTAACACACCTGCATTATCTCTGTTTTTTTTTCTTTCCTGAATTCCTAGTAGCAGCAGGAATTCATGCTTGTTAATATTTGATTGCTCTGGACTTTCTGAAGTGTTCTCCATCTCAATTACTCTTCACCACACACACACCACACAGTCTTCACCACACACAATCACACCAGCATTTGCATAGACCTGCAAATATCAATATTGTAATCGTGTTATTTTAATTTTTTTTTAAACAGAACTGAATTGTTTTTGTTGACTTTTTCACAATAATAAATGAAAATTAGAGGAAAATTCACCAACATCTAATTTTTTCACACATCCGTCATCCAATAATGCAGCTCCAACTGACCCACTTGAACTCAATTTTGTCAGTACATACACACTGTTTGAGAAATTTACTGGATAATATGATATAGGATTCTCATCCAGCTGGTATTTAAAACAAAGTCCATACACAGGCACTTTTCCATTTCAGGGACTTTTTACTGACATTCTTGTTACTATTAAGAATAAGCCACTTTACTGTCACTGCATGTCGTATGACATTAATCTCTAAATAATCTCTTATCTTTGCTGTAATGTACTTCATATTTGTGACTTTTGACACAGGACCCATTTCCTTTTCATTTGCAAACACGGGGTGCCCAGTACCAACTTCATTTTGACAACTTTCAAAAAGCTGATTACAGTTGCAGTAAGTGATTTTGCAGACATGTTTTATGTTCAATTTTGATTAGCGCTGCTGTTTTAACTCAATAATATTGTTTTAAGTTTAGATGCTTTGGCTTATTTTAAGACAGAATATGAATTCTTAAATAAAGAGTAATTTTCCTGTTTAGTAACTTTAGATTTAAGACGCAAATTATGAAAAGCAAACTGTTTAAAACATGATTAACAAGTTTTAAATACGTTTTAATGCTTATTTTAAGACATTTTGTTCTTTTCCTTATTTCAGGAAATCTCAAATCTCAGTGTAATTATGTCACTGCACTGGCAGATCATTTTACTTGTTTCTATTCTGTATCTTTCTCATATTTAGATGGATATTTTTTTGCACTGCATAATCAACCAATGAGCAGATAGGACTGAAAAAACCCAAGAACACTAGTAACCAAAAATAAAATAAAAGCCACCGACAGACATTACATGGTTGTAAACAAAACAAAAAGTCTCCATCATGACTATCATGATCAAACCCAGCATGAATTCTTTCCCCGGATTTACTTTAAGTTTTGCTTTACAAGTACAAGTAAAAAAAACACATCTATGTATATCAAAAACATGCCAACAGCCTCAAAAAGCAACCTCTCAGAACTTATTTATAGTTACAGCATTCAGCAGCCATTCTTATTTAGAGCAACGTATTATTCATTAAAGCCATCTGTGCAGTTGAGGGTTAGAGGCCTTGTTCATGGGCCCAGCAGTGGCAGCTTAGTGATACTGGGAATTGAACCCATAATCTTTTGTTTATCAATTCAACACCTTAACCACTGAGCCAACTGATCTCCTATGTATTTCTGTCACCATTGTGATAGAGAAATTTTATGTTATGTCCTATAACACCATTGGATTTACAATAAAAACCGTTGTTCTCTTATTATTCTGATCTCAACTCATTTCATTTTATTTGTTTGTCTCAGAGAAATTCCCACGACAATTCCTGGTACCCCAGATGGAACTCCACGTCTGAAGACTAGTCTCAGAGATCTCCCAGATCGGTACAGCAGGCACTGCTGCCCGAAGTTTTTACTTAGTCCAACTGAAAAAATTGGCAGTTGGTGAAAGGAGATTAGGGGAATCACAGAGACTGTGTCAGTGGCGGAGTCCCTCATGGCAAGAATCCTCCTGAGTTAAGGTAATAAATTGAAGCTGTAATTTACAATAATTATTCCTTTTGGAAAAAAGAACGATTGAGTGACTGAATTTGGGGAAGTAGAATTTAGGTTCAAGAATTCTACTAAAGTGTTTCGAACACTTAAATGCGCAGTTTTTTATTAAGAAGCTGTAAGGTTTTTTGCAAGTTTTTGTAGGAGAAAAGCGCCTCGAAGCGGACACGCTTCCTGAACAGGTGTCTGTATAGACGATTGAACCAAGGATTAAGGTAAAACAAATTAATCACTTATCATTTGCGAAAAGAGTGGAGATCATGGATAATGGGCGCAGTAAAAATAGTGATAATTCAATGACACTTAGTAAACATCCAAATGTACATTTCATGTTGTGGCCCTCAATCCGTCAAACAGTGTAAATTGTGGATGGTGTGTGGATTTCCAGAGAAGGCCAATTTCAATGAGAGACAATTAGAACAGTTAAAAGTTAAGTTGCTTGAGTATGACAAGAAACAAAAGGGAAAGAGGGGTAAGGTTGTTTGGGAGGCTTATAATATGTGGTTACTGAATGTAATTCACATGTAAGGAAAGTGAAAAACAGTGAAAAAAAACCTGACACATCTACCTCAGCTGACCTCACCGCTGGCAACAGAATCCCCCTGAAGCTCTGGCTCAAGATCCACCCCAAGACAGGGTCTGCAGCATGACAGACCAAGATTCCACCCCCCTACGACTCACATCAAGTCTTTGCTGGCACTTCCGATGATGACTGCACATCAGCAACAGCATCTCATGACCATAGTGGACTGGAAAGACCAAATGACATTGATGCAGACCTGGTCACCCCTTATGAAGCTCATCTGAGAAATAGCTCCCTCAATGGACTGAGAGAGGACATTGCTAATAGAGTAAGAAGCTCATGTATCACCTGGGACACGGGTAAACTGATTCTGATCACCCAACATGTGATGCACGCCAAAAAGTTGCTAAGAGGAAAAAAGAGTGCCTGTGCGACAAAGCAGAATAACGCTGCTCATATTGCACACTTGACCATGATACAAGCGGTCCACATGCAAGGAGAGAGAGGGCGTAGCAGAGGTCGTGGAGAGGTGAAGTGGAAGAGGAAGAGGCGAAGGAAAAGGATGGGGGAGAGAGTTTGAACGACGTCTTGGACAGGATCGATGCTTTTAACTGTGGAAAGTTTGGACATTGGCGAAGAGACTACTGTCCAGAGCCATGCCAACCACGGAGAGGGGGAGTCACAAACCACTTCTACCCTGTATTGCAATGAAGAACAGCTTACAAAACACAATTTTTGTCCTGCTAATGAGAAATCATCTAAGTCAAATGTGTCTATTTATGCTATGTATACTATGGCCGTCTTTAAAAACATGCCAATGCTTGGATTAATTGTTGAAGGTAAACACATTGGGTTTCTAGTTGACTCGGAAGCAGGTACTTCAGTGATCCAAAATGGTGAATTTCTGACAAACGCCCCCTAATGACCACAGGAGCCACAAGAGAGAAATTCCTCTCTGTGCCTCTTGATTGCCAGGTTGAAGGCACTGATATAGTCTTTCGATTTCAATTTTTAATCTCAGGCAACTGCCTAGTAAATTTGTTTGGACTTGATTTAATGGGTCAACTCTGTATAGTAATTTCAATTTCATGGTTCATCCATTACACAATCAGATCAACTTCAATGTGTTAAGTATGATCCGAGAGACCTGCTCTACGTTTACGAGTGGAAACTCATCAAAACTTCTGTCCCTGACATAAGAGAGAGGAACTAATGTTAAAAGTCAAAAGTAAAGTCACACACACGCACAAAGCGTACATGAGGCCACAGGACCTTCACTGCACCGTACATGCCCACACAGGGCCAGGCATAGAGTATGAGAAAGACTGGTGTAAAAGTTACTTGAACCAGAAAAGTTGTTATTTAAGATGATGTTTTGGAATGAAACTAGAGCAGTT
Source organism: Bagarius yarrelli (assembly GCA_005784505.1). Lineage (NCBI taxonomy): Eukaryota > Metazoa > Chordata > Actinopteri > Siluriformes > Sisoridae > Bagarius > Bagarius yarrelli. The sequence goes on from VCAZ01000158.1 coordinate 1,249,696, forward strand.
GTGCAAGTTGACTTGTCTCATATTTTTGTCCTTACTGGCCATCCACACCCCTTCCGAATGATACACCGCACATATCCCTCGCCAAATCCTCCTCAGACACATGGAAAGATTTAGTTTTGGACTAAAAATCTGTTGTGTGACAGACTGGACCCCCACTGACGACAAAAATGTATAGTTTAGCAACAATACCTGGTATTACAGTAGCTGGTTTTTAACTCCCTTTTGGAGGCCGGAGACATAGTTTCCAACGAGTGCGCACTCCCATTTTTTCGGTAAAAAAGATCAGAGCACCAGGTGAGCCAGAAGAGATTTTACATAAACACCACCTGAGTGTAAATATTTTTCAGTGGGCGACCTAGCAAACGTTTTGTTTTTTTTTGTGTACCTGTGTACAAAGATAGCCAGTACTGGTTTGCTTTTTTATTTAATGGAAAAACACGCATTTACTCGTCTATGAGAATGTTTTTGTGAATCACCTACAAATTACAATGAAGCGCTGAAAACGAGCTTGGAAACTCTCCAGGATCTGTTCTTTTACAGTATGTTAATGATTGCTTATTGGCTGCACCCACAGAAGAACAGTGTTAAAAAGACACACTCGCATTGCTCTGTCACCTTGCCAAAAAGGTTACAAAGCAAGCCTGTCCAAATTACAGTTTGTACAAACGAAAGTGAAATTTCTTCGGAAGATTAAAAAAAACTAAAGTTTTGTAGAATTGAAGCCATTAAAAAAAATAATAATAATTCCTAAAATAGTCACAAAGAACACAGTTGGTGTCCCTTTTAGTGATGTGTTCTTACTGTTAATTTTTTAATCCTGATTATGTGTTAGAGGCATCGCTGAGTGTGATTGCTCACGGACAAGGCCTGCAGATGCACACTAAATTAACCTGAACAAAAGAGGCAGAAGAAGCCTTCGTCCAGTTAAAACTAGCGCTTTAAACCACCCCAACATTGGCCATTTCATATCCCAACAGACGCAACAGTTGATGGGAAAAACATTAAAGTAAAGCGATGAACTGTTCTAAACCATACACCATACAGCTGTGGTGTCAAGCTATTTTTTTTTTGTCTCTTTTTTTAGCCTCTGTATCTCACCGAAGCCCTTTTTCTCTCAGGTGGGTGGCAGCTATACACCTCGCTCTCCTCCTTTTTATGGTTTGACCTTTAACTGGATATAATGCAGCAATAAATCCATGATTTCCTCCGTAGCTGAATAAATGGTGGGGGTGGGGTGGGGGGAAGCATAGCTGGGTTTGAGATAATATCAGGAGCAGATGATAAGGGTGGGCTAGCAGGGCTATGCTTAGCTCCTCCTGTTTACCAAAGATAACATTTCACATGGAGGGTTTGGTTTTCGGCATTCACTTCACAATTATTACCTGTAGTTTTTACTGTAAAACAAATAATTCTGTACTTTTCAATTTTTTTACTTCTATTTTATAATTTTTTGTAGGGACCACATACATTTCTTTCTTTAATGGTGGCGGTCGGTCTGTAACAGAAAATGACATGAATAAATGACTTTTTGTATCATAATTTTATGTTTTTTTAAGATCTCCAAATTATTAAAAGCAGTGACAGAGTGCTGAAAAAATAATCCTTAAATAATTCATACCAGATATTTGATATTAACCCTCCATCTAATCTCACCACTTGAAACAATCAAATATTACACATGGCTGAACATCAAAGAGAAGTAGATTTTTTTTTTTTTCACACACCTTCATACAGCACAAATAAAGCGTCTTCCTCTCCCGAACAGCCGTAATTGTCCGTGCTTTAATTCAATCTCACCCCAATTTTATACATCTAGCAGAAAAGAGCTTGCTTCATTTCTGCGACCCAGCAGGCAATCAGACGCAGTAATGGTTATTTAACATCCAATTTAAATTCTATCAATGGGACGTTATTAAGGCTAGATTCACTTTCCTGCATGTACACGGCTGGCGCTAAGCGCATTTGCGTGTGTGTGTGGGGGGGGGGTATCTTATCAGTCCAGCGCTCATGGCGTCGAAGTATAAAACTCAGAAAAAAATGTACATCTATAGCTACAAAAGTTGTAGGAAAAGTGCTGCCTATGTCGATTCTTACCTAATCTTAAGGTTAAAATTCCATTTAGTTTTATTTACACATCAGCATATGAATGTTCTCTTTTCTGAATTTTCATTTTAAGAATTAAAATTATGCAAAACATTTGTGAATGGCGGAAGTCACACGTACGTCCTGGAGCTGTTCAAAACTCCTGGAAAGCCATACAAAGGTAATCAATAAGAGTTAACAAATTATATAATTAAAAAAAAACTTTTTATATTTGTATTGAAAAATTATTCATATCCAGTTATTCCTCGAAAAATGTGTTAACCAACCTTTTATACATTTTAAAAAATTCTACTTTTTGTATTTCTACTTTAAGCTTCCATAGGGGGTTTCAAAAATGACCTGCATTCATTTACTATAAAATGTTTTGGAACCTTTTGATTCTTATCTGCGACTGTCAGGAATATATATTTTTGGACCATATAGACTATGTTATAAATTTCACAGCTTATGAAGAATATTTCACACAGCACAGCAACAATATTAAGCAGACTCAGCAGTGGCAGCTTGGTGGCCCTGTTAGTTTAACTTATGATCACTTAACATCTGGACCACTGAGCTACAAAGTTTCCTCATCTAATAATAATAAGCCAAAGGAAGTTTCCGAAATCAAACTGAAACTTCTACTGCAGTAACCTTCGTCTCCAGCCCTTGACTCTCTGCTGGGGCTCCACCAGAAAACCTTAATATTGTGTTTGAGTGACCCGGTGTTTAAATCTGTCTTTAGTAAAGTCTTTGTTTATAAAAGAAGTACCACTTAGTGAGCCTAAGTCTCTGCAGAATCTTTATGCTCTGCCTTTCCTCCACAATACACAGGACTTAACACTGAGCAGCATAACCACACAGTCGGAAAGCCCTCTGGAATAGACATGAATTAGCATAAATACCACCATATAATAAGCATTTAATGTTCTGTAATCTGTATTTGGATTAGGAATGTTCTAAATTCGGCTGTGGAGTCATTTATTTATGAATTCATTTTTTTTAGATTTCAAACGCTTTTTTTCAAACGCTGGACGATTCACATAAATACATCTCCATCGAGCCAGTGAGAGAAAAACTGTAAGACGATATGAAGGAACCTCAAGAAGAACCAGACCTAAAAGAACTTATCATGGTAGTTTCAGTCCTTTAGGTTTCTAAGTGGTTCCTCAAAGTGGAAGGATCTGGAGAGCAGAAAGACTCTCTGGAAATCTCAGGAGGTCTTAACTTGTTGGAGCCTTTTTTTATGATGGATAAAATAGTGAAGATTCTGATAGGCATCTCCTAAAAAAAGCAAGCTTTGTGTGTGTGCGTTTGTGAGCATCAGTCCCCAGTGGTTTTACAGGTAACAGGTCACAAGCTCTAACCTGACGAGTGTTTACTGCCGACTGACACAAAGATCTTTCCAGAACAAAAAACCCTGATGTCTTTTTGTCTCTTCGGGTGAAGCGTCAGGATATTTCCATTTATTTATTTATGACATTTATTTAAATTTATACAGCTGATGATTTTTTAAGGACAATGACACCCCATCCACCGCCCCCCACAAAACCCCCCACCCCACCCCACCCCACCCCCCGCCCAACACCACCACCGTCACAACCAAACTGTCCTACATTTACAGCATTTGGCTGATGTTCTTATCCAGAGAGAGATTTATCTCCTTTATAAAACTGAGCCATCTGTGGTTAAAGGCCTTACAGGTGGTTAAGGGCCCAGCAGTAGCAACTTGGTGGTGCTGGAAATCAAACCTGATCTTCCAATTAGCAGTCCAACACCTTAAGGACTACACTACCAGTTTCCACATCTTATTAAAAACTAAAATACTGTTATGTAAAATTCTTTTACAATTTCATAATATGATAAAAAGTCAAAATCTGCCTCTTACTTAAGCAGGATGCAGCCGCTGCCCGAAGGGGGCGCCGTCCAAAATACTTGGATTTTGGTCCTCCTTCGAGGGGTGCTCTCGGTCACGGCAGGGGGGCAGTGAGTCATAAACTGTGTGTCCTCTTCATCGATAATCTGTAGAAGAAAGGCAGGAGTAAAAGCATATAAACTAATTTAAAAAATAATAAAGCTGAGATTAATATTTTACAAAACTTCTATTTGAAAGTTCTTTAAAAGCTCTTTTTTATAAAAGTAATATTTAATTTTGTTTTTGCTCCTGAACCTCAGCACACAGCGTCTCCACATCAGGGCTATAAAACACAGGATTGTAAGCTGTCGTCTGTAAGGCGTGAGCGATGTTTGTGTTTATATAGTTGATATTAGAGAAGACCTGCTCACATACGGATGTGGATCTGAAGATCGACAAAACTCCAATTGTATACTGTTTCATGTTTATATAAATGGCTGGGATTCCATGTTTCGCATGTCGGCGAGTGTTGCATATCGGCGGTTGTGACTGCTGGGTTTAAGTCCCGTGCAGGGGCCTTTCTGTGTGAAGTTTGCATGTTCTACTTGTGCTTGTGTGGGTTTACTCGGGTACGCCGGTTTCCTCCAACAGTCCAAAAACATGTATGTTAGGTTGATTGGTGATTCGAAATTGCCCTTAGGAGTGAGTGTGAGTGTGTGTGTGTGTGGCCCTGTGATAGACTGGCCACCTGTACAGGGTGTACCACTTCTGTCTTTTCTCTTTTAGAGATGGCTGGAATAGACTCCAGCAGATCCCTGTGACCCTGAATTAGGGAATAAGCAGGAATAGAAGATGAATGAGCACTATAGTATTTAAATTCAATATTATTAAAAAAACTTACAACCTAAAATAAAACACATTTAGGTTAAATACCCCTTTTTTTCCAAAACCACAGCAGCTGTAGAATGAAAGAGCCACATGCAGCTCTGGAGCCACGGGTTGCCGACCCCTGACATAGGCCAAGTCTAATTTAATAAATCCAAAGTGACAATCATTTCATTTAAACAACTGAGCAGTTAAGGGCATTCTTGAGGGCCCAGCAGTGGCAGCTTGGTGTTTACGGGAATAGAACCCATGTCCTTCTGATCAGCAGTTCAACACCACTGAGTTTATCAAGGCAAGAACTGATTCCTAAAAGTAAAGCGTGACTGCTGTTGCTATAGCAATGCGACGTATCAGAACGAGCACATTTTGTCAATATCAACCTAATAAGGAACTGATTAAGAAGCGATAACGGCGTCTTAAAGAAATCGACGACACCGTAAAGTCGATACAGACGTAAAGATTTCCGTAAAATTTTTAGAATGCATCCCGTCACAGCCCTAATGAATCTCAATTACATAAAATCAACTGAGTTTTAAGTCATGTGTGTGTGTTCATCGCTATGACACCTTGTGTAGGAATGCACTAAATGTTCCAGGTGCATGTCAGAGCTCCAGGCTGACCTTTGACCCCTCGACTTTCGACTAGCTTAAAAAGCGCAACCCCGTCGGTGCAGCTGAATTAACAATACGCAAGCGGTACAAAAGCTACCAGTCGAACACAAAGAACGTAATTGCACACGTCAGCTGCAAATAAAGTGCTTGTTAGTATCGCAGGCACGTCGCTGGAGGTCCGCCTAGAGCAAATCCCTCTGCGCTCAAGCATGACGAGGAATAAAATCAAACGCCCACAAAAAAACCCCAGACGCTAACTTTTAAAAAAACGAAAAAACAACAACAAAAAAGGCCAAATTACTGCATTGTGAAGGAAATAATTAAAACTTTTAGTAAAAATGTATATCGAAATAATTGTTAAATGAAAAAAAAAATTTGACTTTTTTACATTTTTGTCCAAATCGAACACAGATTCTGGAGATATGTAAGAAGCAATGTGAGAGAGAACAAATATTGTTATTATAATGTTTTCCCAAAGTTTACTAAATAAAATGGAAGCTCTCACTGTCTTTCGTAAGCCGTCCAATTTAAATCCTATAATTTAAAGTATTTTTATTTATTTTCAAACATGAAATCCTCTGCATCTTAGCGCTAAGACTCGACTTAAACGCACCGTGAACAGGTGAAAAAATAAGAGAGAGACAGAGAGAGAGAGTGAGAGAGACACAGACAGAGAGAGAGAGAGAGAGACAGAAAGAATTAGCATTTCTTTCTTTAGTTATTAATATGCATTAATTTATTGCTTAATTAGCAGTGTGGCTTCTTTTTCTTTCTTTATGTTTAATTATTCAAGTTTTATATATTTATCTCCTGTTTGCTTCTATAAGATTTTTTTTTTAATTTTTTTTTTTTTTAATTCCCTGACTACTTTTGTTTGAAAAAAAAGCTAGATTGTGGGCGTAAACAGTCAGGTGTCCAAATTTAGGAGGAAAAAAACCCAAAAATATAATAAAATATGTCTTGTCTCTTGATTAAATAACTGTCACACTGTTACTAAACAACAACACACTTAACCCAAAATTTGTGTTCATGAAGTATTTCACGTTGTCATTACTTATTCTTTATTGTTCTTTAAAAAAAATAAGTCATTAATTAATTAAATTAGATCATGTTAAGAAGACACTACGCAGTATTTTAGGTTTTTGTAAGAGAGGGGAGGGGCTGTGATTACATCTGTTACAGAGAGCAAAGCGCTGTATGAGGAGTGTGTTCTGACTGCTGGTGCACGAAGACCGCAGCGTTTAAAAGCAATGTGAACCGGTGAGTGTGTGTAAAAAAGTGTTTATCTGTTAATTTATTAGTGACAAAATGATAAACAAAAAAAAGGAGTGATGTTAAATTCTAAAAAGTTACTGTGTTGAAATGTTGCTACTTTTTTGTGTCGGTTAACATTTAATCATATAAACTCTGTCTGTAAACTGTTAGATCACCGTATTTCTGTCCAGGTTTCTATCACTTTTATCGTTTTAACTGTCAGAAAACACTGTCGTCACAAGTGTGGGTCGTTACTGTTAGTTACAGTGGCACCCACCGAAGGTTCTTTTGCACCGGTTTCTAGTTCGTCAGATCACCTAGTCAATACGTTTTTTGTGTCAGGTTTCTACAAAAAAGTTTGTTTACAGTACTACAGCCGTCTGGAGGGTTTCTGTGGCAGCTTCTTTATGTCTCTGGGACAGTTCTACAGCCTTATTTCGCATCAGACCGTTTATACCGTTCTCTAGTGTGGGTTCTGTTACTACAGCTTTTATTTCTGTCAGGTCACCGTTTATACCGTTGTCTAGTGTGGGTTCTGTTACTACAACTTTTATTTCTGTCAGGTTACAGTTTATACCGTTCTCCAGTGTGGGTTTATGTTAGTGCAGGTTTTTATTTCTGTCCGATCACCAGTTATACTGTTGTCTAGTGTGGGTTCTGTTACTACTGCTTTATTTCGGGCATTCAGTCACCGTGTTGCTATTCCCCCTCACGTTCTACAGTGTGGTTTTTACAGCTTTTATTTCTGTCAGGTCACCGTTTATACCGTTGTCTAGTGTGGGTTCTGTTACTACAACTTTTATTTCTGTCAGGTCACTGTTTATTTCATTCTCTAGTGTTGGTTCTGTTAGTACAGCTTTTTATTTCTGTCAGGTCACAGTTTATACCGTTCTCCAGTGTGGGTTCTGTTGGTACAGCTTTTATTTCTGTCAGTTCATATTAGCATGAGTCCATGCATTTGCCTGTGCTTGTGGTTAACCCTAACTTATACTCTTTGGTGTAATGGTACGAAAATCCTACTTAATGTGTTTTTTCGTTTCTTTTTTGTATTAGTAATTTAACAAACTGTTTAAAAGCTGCTAACATGGAAGTTACAGCAGAAACGTTCTTTTCCTTTCCTACATCAAGATTGCTTACGCACATTTACTTCAGTTAATGCAGCCCACAATACAAAACTGTGTGAAACTGCGATATATGTGACTTATTGGTTAAAGTTAATCAGGGTCTAGTGTCCATATAAAGAATGTGACGTGAGGGTTAATATATAAATTACAATGCTATTTTTTGGATAACCAGTCATAACATTAAAAAGGCTATTTGTTTAAAATTATTCATCGTTATTTAATGTTAAATCTCATTTATGTGCTCTGTTGTTAGGACTCTGATGATCAGTCATACCAACCCCCTGAACCTAAAATCCTTCTTACTGAGCAAGGTATTTTGTATCTTCTCTTCACCTCAAACCAGCCTCATCTAAAATTATCATCGAGGGAGAAGTTGTGATGGAATGCATTAAAGACCTGCCAAAAGCTTTGTGCATTCTCTTTGGTCTTACATATTCACTGCATCTCAACTACTCCAAAAACAATGAAGAACATGTTTCAATTCATACAAGAAGTTCTCATCATGTTGGGCCACAGAATGTTCAGAATGTCCCTTCGCTGCGGTATATGCTTCAGAGTTTAGCTGTGTTCTGTTTTTAAATTTTTTAATTGTTGCTCTATTAATGTGTAAACATGGTCATCTGAAGTTTTAGTCCTGCCTCATTTTTATGCTTATCCAATTCCAGTCATTCTCATAGACATATACTGTGTTCCTATTGTAACAAACAATTTACAGTTAACAAGCAAAAATGTACTTAAAAGTAATAAAAGTAATTTACAATTTACGTATTAAAGTAAATTTTTACTAAAGACTCCTAATGCAAATTTGCTTGTCTGCTGCACCCACTAAAGGTTCTATGTTAATACAACTTAACCTGTTTAGTTTTACCATGTGTAAAAACTAAAATAGTTTCGTGCATGTGGTTTCCCAGAAATGTCTAGAAAAAACAACTAATTTGGGTTAATAGTGTAGTTTATCTAATATTACCATGATGGAGGTGATGTTGATGATGGTGCCGTTCCTACATTACCCACAAAACAGCATTGTGGGTAATGTAGGAAACAGAGAGCCCAAACGTAATAATTAATCTTTTTCCCTAAATTTCTGGTAATTCCAAGATTCCTGGATAAAATATAAGTTTTAGATTTGAATGTTTGAATAAACATAAATTATTTGTTTTTGCACCCAAAGATAAAAGGCAGAGCCAGGGTTCACTTAAATCTTTTTTTTTCTTGTGTGTGTGTGTGAATGATGTCCTACCTGAAAATTTCCAGCGTAATCCTCCTCTTTTTCTCCATTTCGTCCTTCCTTTAAAGCGACAAGTGTAAAGCCTCTGAAGTATGCGGGATTGGCGGCATACAGCGTCACTGTGATGGCAAAACATACCAGATAAGATAATATGTAACCATAAAAAGCACATTTTATTCAATACTTCATTGATCTTGATGTATTTTTATACATTTATTGTTGTTCAGTCATACCGGCTCATATGGGGTTACATCAGTACTACATTTGCACATTTCTCTTATTTACATCTCATTTAAATAAAATGTTATTTAATAAAACTTTAAAGATTATTGAACAGACAAAAATTTTTAGTCTCACTTTAAAATACACCTTTCTGTTAATGATTTATTTGTTTTTTAGTATCTAAAAGAATAAAAATCGATGCAATTAATTAAATAATGAATACATGTAAATTAATGATGAAACAATCTGTCTTTCTCTTTCTTTATAGCGTTTCTGACTAAAAGTTTATTAATTATACATAATTTAAATCTGGCTCTGGAATAAATAATAGATGTAACATTATTTAAAAAATATAATTATTTATAGTAAAGTAAGCCTCTAATTGTTCATCTTCATGAAGCAGCCTTATCCAGGTAGGGAGAAGAAGGAGGAGGATGATAATGAGTCTGGAGACAATCTGGGAAAAAACGGCTATAAGACGTTTGTTTTCACACTGAACATGATTAAATAAAGGTTCCACACTAGGAGTGCAAACCCCGGAATGCTCGGGTCGCTCTGAGCTCTCAGATCGATTCCAGATCAACCTGCTTTCTCACCACCGACCGACGTGCTCAGATACTGTCAGGATGGTGGGACAGCCCTGCTGGTTTGGGTCTCAGTCACAAAAAGTCTAAAGATTATGAAGGTTGTGTAATAAAGTACAAGTGAGCACTTCTTTCCTTTATTTCTGACATTTGGCAGACACTTCCATTCAGATTGATGGCCTTTGCTCAGGGGCCCAGCAGTGGCGATTTGGTGGTCCTGGGAATTGAACCTGTCATCCTCTGATCAGCAAACCAACACTTTAACCACTGAGCTACCAAGATGAAAAAAATTGTAGAAGAACTCAGATGAGGTGAAGGAATTTTCTGTTCGGGTTCTCAGGAATTAAGGACTGCTTACTGACTAGCAGACTAGTTACTTTATCCAACTATTATTACTTAAAAAATATAATTATCATTATAATTATTATAGTAGCTAACGAGCATAACATACAGAATTATGTTTCTAAGTTTGAATTATTTAGATAAGGAAAGTTCCTTATGTTCAGTGCCTGCTAAAGAAATTCTGACTATTCTAGATAAAGCTAGTTAAGGCATCATGGTCGATCTCCCTTAGCATCGCAGACGTCAGCTGACAAGAGGTGAGAGCCAGACCTTGCTCAGAGCTTTCAGAGAAAATGGCAAAGAAAGGATACTTAACGATAGGAGCCCGAACAGAAAATCCACACCGGATAAAAGTGTCAGAAGAAAACATCAGCAACATCACCTAAAACTCTTTTACCTGGACGATGTAACCAGGACAACTTTGCATCATCCTAATTTAGACGTTTATCACTAATTACATCATGCATTAAGCAATTCTTTCGACTTTCCTTAAACTGCTTCGTTCTAAGACATGTGATGATAGAGATGAGGAGGAGGAAAAGGAGGATGAAGATGGCTGTACCTCTGTACGTGGTGCCAGGCTGATAGCTCTCCGGTTCTCCTTCGACACGGAGCCGAAACTCGCTGTACAGCTCCTTCCTCGCGCCGTGCGCTCGTGTAATCCAGCTGCAATATCCGTCCGATTTGGGCGGCCGGTCCCCCACGGGCTCCTCGGTGAACGCGAACGCGGGCGCGCCGCACTGGGTACCGACTGAGAAAAATAAGAGGAGCGGGAAAGCACGCGCTGCCGCTCCGGCCATCGCGCGAGAGAGTGAGAGCGAGAGCACGAGAACGAGTGCGTGCGTGTGTGTGTGTGTGTGTGTGTGTGTGTGTGAGAAAGAGAGAGAGAGAGAGAGAGAGAGAGAGAGAGAGAGAGAGAGAGAGAGAGAGCAGTAACGTAAAGAATGAAGTTGTTTAGAAAAGCGGATTGTTGTTCTTATTCTTATTCATTGGCCTTTTTTGCACACACACACGCACGAAAGAGAGAGAGAGAGAGAGAGAGAGAGAGACCGGTCTGATCCCCGCCTTCCATGCCGAAACGGACAGCAACGGAATATAAATTGGCGCGCACCGATTCACTCAAGCGTTGTTCACTGCTTCTCGCGACGACGGGCGACGACTGGGATTCCCCGAGCTAAAGACTCGACTTGAGCGCGTTACGCAATGACTGACGTGCGACCGAAGTTCCCAGACATTCAAGACTTCTTCAGTTAAAAAGGATCGGAAAGAGTGTTCAAGTTCATGATGCAAACTTTCATATCTGTGGCACCTCACCCTTCCTGCACACACACACACACTCTTTACTTCACACTCTTTTGTTTTGCTGTCCAGAAATACAGCTAGCGAATGTTCACACGTCACAGCTCTCATGAACTCTGCATTCTGATTTATGACAAGCTGTTGAATATTTCATATTGAAGAACAGGTGTATGACGAAGTTGTGGTTAATAGAAGGAGTTTCCAGTGCTGCTGCTTCATGACAGTCAGGGCTAAAGTCATGTTTAGGACAGAGGGTGTAGATTTGGGTACAAAAATGTGAAAAATACAAATAAACTACTTTTAAGGTTGACAGCCAATCAGAAGATTGTGGGTCTAATTCCCAACTTTAAACTGCAACTGCTGGGCCCCTAAGCAATACTTCGCTGTCACCTTAAGAATGAGTTTTTATTTCTGACATCAAATAAAGGAAGTTATTTTTTTTGCCACTATTTTCTTAAACTTGCTCACTGCAGATAAAAACAATTTGAATTTTACATCCTGTTAATCTGAAATTGTTAGTGGCTTTTAAACAGTGTCTATGGTTAAAAGTGCGTGAACTGAATGGGTTACAACCCTTTATGTTGTGAGATAATATGGATATAACGAAGCACAGAGATTTGGTAATGTAGTGTAGGAACAGTGCTGCCTTAGATGCTGAGATGTTTGCGAAATTATTGGTTCTACGACCACCAAGCTGCCACTTTCAGCAGTGGAGGGTAGAGCAGCCAAAAATACAAGCACCACAATTTATTAATGACTGAATTAACAGTATGAATGTTTATTACTTTCTTAATCAAAAAAAGGCTGGTATGATGAGATTCCTCCGTTTGTGAGTTATTAGTTACTTTGGATCTGATTGAATGAAGAAATCCAGAAAAAATACTAACAATTAGCACTACATAAAATACACATAAAAAAGTTTTAATAGAAGTGTGTGTGAGTTTTATAGTAACTTACAGTAATATTAAAGCGTCTATAGTTACAGAATCTCTCTAATAGTCATTATTATGAAACTTATTATAAGATACTTTCTATAGGTGGATCTGGAATTCCGCTACCACTGATATCAGCACATGTTTTTGGTCACATTAAAGACGCCACATTATGGAACTGTGTGTTTCTCTCATGGAGTGTTAAACTGATTGAATGTTGAGGTCATGTGTGTTTCTGTCTCTACTGATGTTCTCACTTCTTCTCTCTGATTAGTCTTTTATCCGAACTTTAATAAAAAAGTGTTTTTTTTTTGCGTAAGAATTTCAGACGACTACAGTATATTTCCCCATCGATTATTTCATCCCCATTATTTCATCGCAACATGATAAACATCAATTATTAAAACTACATTTACATCGACATAAAAAAGTAAGTAAATTTCTGTAATAAAAATTTAAGTGAGGGTAAAAGTAAAAACAGTTAAACCCATTCTTAAAAGGACATTTTAAAAAAAAAATCCACTCAAGTTAATTTAATAAAGTAAATATCATTTGGTTTGGTCTGGTAATGGCGGTTCTGTGGCTCGAATAGCCATATCTGATCCATCAGATTTCAGGAAGCTCACTGATGCGGCTCATAGCTGTATAAGGAGACCAGGGAAAAAATAATTTCAGCATTGTTAAAAAATAAAAAACTCAGGTCAGGAAGTCACACAGCTGGATTATTTCTTTGTAATAAAACGAGCTGCTGAACTTTAATGATCTGTTCCGATCTTTACATCGACGAGCTGTTTCCCGCTCAGAAATCACCTCCCTATCATTCTTCCTGTTTTTATGTTCTCTTTCCTGTAACCTCACCAGACACCGAGACATGGAAGTAAAGAAGGTCATAAATGATGTCCAGTAAATCGAACTCGGTTCTCTGAGCTCGTATGACAGCTCGATAGCACTCTGAAAGAACTAATATAAATTGTTGGAACTGTTTCGATTTTAACTATGTGTCTTCAGATCAATGCAAGGGAAAGCAGATTATCGATTACCGATTATGCTGATAACTACTGATTAGACCAAAAGAACACAGGATGCTTATATGTAGCAATTGAACATTGAACTTGGATTAAAAATAAATGATTTTTAGGTAATTTTCTTGTATTTTAAATATTTGACTCATCCCATCAATTTTTCAACTTGATTATTGACTCTAATTATTATTATTTTACATTTGCCCTTATCCAGAGCTTTTCCTTGTTATACAACTGAGCAATTGGGGGTTAAGGGCCTTGCTCAGGGGTCCAGCAAGGGTCTGGCTGGCAGGCAGGGGGAAATCCCAAACCCAGGACCACATTCAGGAGCTTAGTAGTCAAACAACGTGGATTAAGGGCCTGTGCTCAGAATCCAAACCCACGGGTCCACACCTGGCCTAAAAGTTGGAGTCATCAAACAACGTACCCACTGTGCTATCACTTCCCCTTTAAGTGGTAGCACTACAACTTAAAACAACATTAACAATGCAATGCCGTAATTCATCCAAAACAACATTAAGAGACATAAAACATTCCAAACAAACATTTTACGTATTATTTCATTAAAAAAAATTCATTTCATAAAATAACAAAATTATAAAAATACATTCCAATTCTTCATTTTTGGTTTTTTTTATAGTAACAATGTAACTGTAGATACATTTGATGAATAAAGATTATTTAGGTTACAATGAAAAAGTGCGATGGGAAGATACCAATGCACCTGGTCTTCCTACCACTCCACTCTCAAATTAGATGGTCTCTCTCAACATCTGATTAATTGAACACACCTGATCCAGGTAATAAGCAATGAGCTGGCGGCGGGAGTCAGAAAACAAGCAGAAAAGAACTTGAAAAACATGGGTTGCTAAAATTATGGAAAGGAGTCTCCACTGTCAACAATTTTGTTGTCTCTGTAGCATGAATCTTTTTAAAAGAGAGGGAACTTTTTGAACTGCTGATCGATGAGATCAATACCCAACACAACCAAGCTGTCACTGCTGGGACCCTGAGCAAGGCCCTTAATCCACTAGTGCTCTGTTGTTTAAAAGAGATAAATGTTAGTTACTCAATTTTACAATAACAGGCAACCTATAAAAAGACAAAAAATTCTTATGTTTAATGTTGTTTATTGTTAAATTGTAGTTATTTGGAAACTGCTGTGGTTTAAATTGATTTAAAAAAATCTTAGAATTTACACTGTCACTTTCAGAAGCATAAAAATCAAATAACAATAAACAAATAAAAATCCTGGAATCCTAAATCCTGAATTAAACATTGACTTAAATAAAAACAAAAAAAAGGCTATTATCTCTCTGTTTTAATTGAAACATGAGTTTAACATGAGTTTTACAGCTGCAATCAGATTGTTCACGTCACTTCAGAATTTCTGCAGAACTCTTAAAGCTGGGGGGTGAACTAATGAAATGTTTTTACAATTGTTGCCTTAATTATTTTACTTTTTCATCCACTTCATTTCTTGAAAATATGCTACAAAAATCAGGTTCCCTTTCTAGGGATCACGTTTTGAGAGCCCGAATACCTTTGATCTAATTTGAAAAGGCCAATGAAATTGGACAAGCAGAATTTGCTCATCATTCTGTTTTTCGGACCCAAATGTGCGTCTTCTTAGCGCGAGCGAGCAGCAAGCCAGAGAAGAAGCGATTAGGAAGCGATTACCTTTAAAATAAAATTTAAAAAAAAAAAGCGTCTCTGGATCAGGAGCGCGATCAGCGGTCTCTCTCGTGGCGGCATCCAACGAGGAAGTGCAGAAGGACCCCTGGGTGCGTCGGCGGCGTTCGCAACAGTGCCTGAGCAAAAAATTCCTAAGGGCGTTTGTTTGGGTGCGACGTCGGTCGCTATCGCGTTCGATGACCGGCATGATTGCTGTTTTTTGTGTTGGTGTTATTCCCACACAAGAAATGCTTTCGTGCATGGGACGTGCCCCTCTGTAAGGCACTGCCCACAGGCACGTTGCCATGCTCGGTGGAGGTTTTTGCACAGCAAAAAATCCCCTGCCACTCATCACTCGATTCCATACTGCCTCTGGGCCTGAGGCCGTAGTTAGTGGTGGGTGCTGGGGGAGGGAGCAGGGCGGGGTGGGCAGCACCGCTGGGCCAGTCCCTGCGTGCACCCCTTTCCTCCTCTACCTCGGGCCTGCCGGTCGGGACACTGGAGGGACGTCAGGGGTTCCCCAGTTGCCTTCTTCGAACCATGACGAGATGTCGATCGCAGCATATGAGAGTGGGCTCGAGTCCATTGAGGCTGATGACTCTGCTGAGCCAGCGCGGCCAGGGCAGGGCGTCAGTCAGAGCGTGATGACGAGGATGCAGCAGTACTGGTCCAGGCAGCCAAAGCCATCGGGCTGGGTGGTTCTCCTCACCCAGTCCCGAGAAGTCAAGGCTGGATAATTGGTTCTGGGTGCCGGTCGCGACACAAAGCCGAACCTGCCCCCCGGTTCCTTTTTTTCCCGGAGGTACACGAGGAGCTGACAAAATCGTGGAAATCGCCGTTTTCGGCCAGATCACGGTACACGGCTCCTCGGCTCTCACCTCCCTCGAGGGGGGACCAGACGAGGGGTATGAGGACGTCCCTCAGGTGGAGCGGGCTATCGCGGTACAACTTGTGCCGCAGACAGCCACCACCTGGACTCCCGTCCAGGGCATGTAAGTTTTTCTTCTGGAGGTCGCATGTAAGTTTCTTCTTCGGAGGTCGAGCCTGTCCCCCGGGCCGAGATGAAACAGGGGCTTTACAGCCCCTATTTCATTGTACCAAGAAGGGGGGAGGGAGCAGGCCAATCCTGGATTTGAGGACGCTTGAGGCTCTTCACAGGTTTCCGTTCAGGATGCTAACCCTCAAACACATTTTAGCGTGTGTAAGGCACCAGGATTGGTTCGTGGCTGTAGACCTGAAGGATGCGTACTTCAATGTTCGATCTTCCAAGACACAGACCCTTTCTGCGGTTTGCCTTCGAAGGTCATGCATACCAGTACAAGGTTCCTCCCCTTCGGGCGTCCCTGTCTCCGCGTGTCTTCACGAAGCTCGCGGAGGCGGCCTAGAGCCACTGCCTTAGCCCCCCTCCGAGAGGCGGAGTATACGCATCCTCAATTATCTCGACGACTGGCTAATCCTAGCTCACTCACGAGACATTGTGGTTGCGCACAGGGACAGGCAATAGGCAGGCAGCCGTGGGGGTGTGGATGGGCCCCCGCCGGCAGTGGCATATCAATCGCCTCGAGCTATTGGCAGTGTGGTAGCCCTGAGGAGGTTTCGGCCCTGATTCAGGTCGGACAAACACTGCGTTTGGTGGCCTACATCAACCATCAAGGTGGAGAGTACGCTCCTGTCGCATGTCCCAGCTTGCCCGCTATCTCTTGGTGTGGAGCCAGCACAGGCTCAAATCTGTGCGGGCCACTCACGTTCCAGGCGACCTCAATCGTGTGGCAGATATGCTCTCACGACAGAGACCCCTTGGGGGCGAGTGGAGGCTCCACCCACAGACAGTCCAGCTGATTTGGAGGCTGTTTGGCCAGGTGCAGGTGGATCTGTTTGCCTCGTCAGAATAGACTCACTGCCAGTTGTGGTATTCCCTGTCCGAGGCCCACTCGGCACGGATGCAACTGGCACACAGCTGGCCCAAGGGACCGCGCAAGTACGCTTTTCCCCAGTGAGCCTCTTGGCCAGGTCCTGTGCAAGGTCAGGGAGGGACCAGGAGCAGCTACTGCTCGTGGCGCCTTACTGGCCCAGCAAGAACTTGGTTCTCCGAACTAGTCCTGCTGGCAGTAGCACCCCCTGGCCAATTCCCCTGAGGAGAGCCCTTCTCTCCCAGGGCAGGGGCACGTTATGGCACCCACACCCGGATTTCTGGATGATCCATGTATGGTCCCTGAACATGACCAGGAGGACTTAAGAGATCTGTCACCCTCTGTGGTGTAACACCATCATTCAGGCTAGAGCCCCCTCAACGAGGCGGCTGTACCACCTGAAGGGGTATCTTTGTCGATTGGTGTGCTTCCTGAGGGAAGACCCACGGAGATGTGGCATCAGATCGGTTCTCTCCTTCCTGCAAGCAGGGCTGGATAAGCGCTTTCTGCCTCTACCCTCAAAGTGTACGTCGCAGCCATTCTCGGCGGGCCACGACACGATAGGGGCAGATCAGTGGGGAGGCATGATCTGGTGATCAGGTTCCTCAGAGGCTGCAGGGGGTTGCGCCCTCGGCACCGCGCCTCGTTCCCTCTTGGGATCTATCTGTGGTCTCCAGGGATACAGGAGGACCCTTTCGAGCCCCTTGCAGTCAGCAGAAACTTAGAGCCCTCTCTCTGAAGACGGCCTTGCTGGACCGCACTCACCTCAATATCAAGAGGGTAGGGACCTGCATGCCTTCTCTGTCGACAGAACGTGCCTGGAATTTGGCCCGGCAGACTCTCACGTTGTCCTGAGACCTAGGCGGGCTACGTGCCCAAGGTAATCAACCACTCCCTTTCGGGATCAGGTTGTGACCTTGCAAGCTATTCCCCCTCAGCAGGGGAATCCCGACCTGCCTTTGTTGTGTCCGGTACGGGCCCTGAGGGCGTACTTGGACTGCACACAGAGCTTTAGATGCTCTGATCAGCTCTTCATCTGCTATGGAGGAAGGCGGAAAGGGGGGACGCCGTCTCCAGACAAAGGATCTCCCACTGGATAGTTGAAGCGATCCTTGAGGCCTACAAGACCAGGGGCCTACCCTGCCCCCTGGGAGTGAATGCTCACTCCACCAGGGGGGTTGCCGCCACATCAGCCCTGGCAAATGGGGCTTCATTAGCGGACATATGTAGAGCTGCAGGTTGGGCTACTCCCAACACATTCGCTAGGTTTTACAACCTACGGATGGAACCCGTGTCTTCCAGAGTCTTGTGCGGTGCCCTAGATTCTGGGGACGGGTAGGGTGTAGTGCTTGCCACCGGCGCCCCTCCCCTCTGGGGTAGGATTGCGCCACTTGGGTCCTGTATGGGTCTGTTCCTGACGCAGGTCCAACCACTTATCTTCCATCAAGCTTGCCCCCCTAGCCAGTCCAGCGGAGGGACTAGCCAGGGGAGACCAGAGCTGGGTGGTTCTTCCTGGAACCCTAGCTAGGTTAGTCCACATGTAGTGGCTGCAAGTAGTACTGCCTTGTGTCAGTCCTTGGGTGACTCTTCACATATACCCCCCCCTCCCAGGTGGCAGGATGTGATCTCCCTAGGGCCCCTCCGTAGGGAGGCCTGGTCCCAGCACACAGTTTCCAGCGTGATATGTACATATAAGGTGAGTGTTATGAAAAGGCTAACGCTGTGGATTTTGCCTACGTTAGTCCTCCCCCTTGTGGGAGGGGGGTAGGCTCCCAGGCTGCTGGTAGGTCATGAGGTTGAGCAAGGCTGCGCTTTGACACGCTGGTTCCTGTCGGCACTTACCTTCGGTAGACCCCTGACGCAGCCTGGCAGCAGTGGCGTGTTGGATAGGGACCCCTAGTGTCGTCACTCGACACAACGTCTCCGTTCCCTCCATCAGGGAACGAGGGTTACCATACGTAACCGAGACGTTTTCAGAAAGCATGACGGATTTATGCAATGTTTTCTGCTAAAGCCGTTTAATAATAATAAAGCAGTAAGACTGTGATAATTTTGATTGGTTCTCTGGTTTGAATTGGCTAATAACCGCTTCGGCGAATTATACTTATCCACATTTTAGCTGAAAACTTTAGGCTCCTTCACCCTGTCTGAGAGTAAGTTTAACCCAGTCTGGTGAAAATATTTGAAAATGATTTAGTAAAAATATATCTAATAGAAAATTAAAAGTAATGAAAAATTTATTACATGTTTTCAGTTACTTTACTTTTATAAAGTAATTAAAAAGTTACACTACTTATTACATTTTAAATAGGGTAATCTGTAAACTTTTACATTTCCAAAGTAATCTTCCCAAAACAGCTTTAAAGCATCTCATAACAGCCACAAGAAAATATTAATAGATCTGATCTCTAATAATAGAAAAAAAAGGCAAAATTTTGGGAAAATATTGGTAAAACTGGTTATATTTTGTGTCTTTCCTAAGCTGTTGCCACGGAGTTGGAAGCACACAGTTTTCTGGAATGTCTTCCCTTGGCTCCGCCCACTATTCACAAACTGGTGGAGAATGACAACTTCTGGTGCTGGGAATTAAACCCCGATCTTCCAGTTAGCACCTTAACCACCGTACCACTACTTCCCCACAGTGGTATTCATCAGTAATCAGAACAGATTGTTAAGGCTAATATTCAAAATTGTTTATACAATTGTTCAATGTTTGTTTAGAGAGAAATTCTGCTATTTATTTTTAACCCCATTTTTCCATGTAGAAAATGGAACATATAGAAACATATTTGTTATAACACTTATATATTAAAATGTGATCTAAAAGAGTAAATGCCAAGTAGTAACTATTAGTAAAGTCTATATTATTTCTAAGTGAGCTAAAATTACCATCATTTGATTGTTTTTACACAAGTTGTAAAATGCAGTGTTGATTAAAAGCCCAATAATGCAGAAGCTGCAACAAACCCGTGATCATTGGCAAAAACACGAACACCACCTAAGGGTGGTGTCAAAATATATCGGTGGCTTTAATATTACAAAACCAGATAACCAATGATTTTAAAGAAAAATCTAAATATGGCAAAAAAACAATCTTTAGTTTGCTGTTTAACCCGTAAGCTTATGCTGCCAGAACCATGTTTCAGACTGAGCATGACATTCTTTAGATAAACACTGCTGGATTTTCTCTCTACTTCTGCAAGCCACTGTAGGTTAAAAGTCTTTCAATCATCTCCTATCTAATTGAACCAGAAGAAACATTTGCAGTTCCACAGTGTCTCTTAGTGCACCTTACAATTGATTTGTATGCATGTAGAGTGATGGCGTGGCAGTGATGAGTGTTGACGTGCCCTTCAGGCTATCTGATTGTTTGGATGGAAGTGCAAACCCTGAGGGTGGACGAGGGAACTCGTCCGTTACTCACAAGGGCTTTATCCTTCATTTCAAATGCCTGAGTAACATCTGTAAAGCTTTATGGTAAATTACCCACCATGTCAGAAATCATGAACTAAAATTATGGACCTGGCAGCTCACTGAAGAGGTTTGGAGAGAATTACAAGACACTTTGACTTCAAGACAGATTCATGAACAAATTATTAACCTTTACACAACCTTCAAGCGAAATTAGCCTTAATTGAATCTCCAGAAAGGAATCAAAGCCAGACACTCAAATCCATGCTGAAAATGTTGAGAGTGTGTTCACTCAGTGGTTAAAGTGTTGGCCTGCTAAGAGGAATGTCATGCCTTCCATTCCAAATACCACCAAAATGCCACTGCTGGGCCTAAGGTCCTTATCCCGCAACTGCCAGAAATAGAAATAGAAATCTTACTCTGCTTTCATTGTCCTCACTTCAAGCTAATACATTTAAAAAATGATTTAATTTTAAGATCATAAATTATAAACTCTACCTTTGCCATTTATTTTAAAGACACTCTACACCTACACACCCTCGTTTGATTCGGCTCCGGGTTCCCCATGTGCCCCGATGCCTACAGGTTTAATTAACTTCCATCTTACTAATTATTCTGCTACTGATTATAATAAAATGTGTATGTTCTGCTAGTGAGACTTCTCCAAGCCATTTGAATGAAAACATGTTTCTCATTTAGACTCCACATCTGACACAGAAAAAGTGTAAGACTGAAGTTGATGTTTCCTTTGCTGATTTTAATATTGGTGATTCTTGTGGATTTTATTGACTCACTCATTTATTTTTTTCTTGTGGAGGGTTGCGTTGGCTGTAAACCTTTGCTAAAATTTTTCTTTTGAGTTTCCAGTGATCTTTCCCCTTCTTTTCTCCAGCTTAGACCCTCCTGATCCATCCTGATGCCCTTACATTCACATTTCTGCCAGATGCACAGACAGCCCAGCAGTGGCAGTTTGGTGGTGCTGTGAATTAAACCCATGATCTTCCAATTAGCAATCCAACACATCAACAATTGAGCTGTCAGCTTTTACCCTACATCTAGTTGCAGTCATCACTTGAAGGTGCTTACTTCTTCTGATAATGCTCCACATACATTTCAGTGGTACTGCTTGGATGGGTTACTGTGAATAAGAACTGATGCTGGTGTGGCTGGTTTTGCACCCAGATCTCCATTCTTTAACGTTTGAAGACCTAAGCAAGAAGCAAAGACCTAAGCAATTTATTTTAAAATTATAAAGACTCAGATATGATGCTGATTCTCATATGTTTTAGCTTCTTGTTACCCAATTCCACGTGACTATAACTACTAAGTAATTACTGAGTAACCCATTTTCCTGGTACTCTGGCTACCATATCACCTTTGATTTTGCTCATTAGAAATAAATATAAGTTTACATTTTACGCAATTGTTTAAAGACCTAAACTAATAAAATAAACTGAGTATGCTTAATCAGCAAGCACTGAACAGATATTAGAAATTAATGTTGAATGTTACTTGTCTGTGGTGAAATGTTCCATGCTTTTCAAAAGCATAATAAACTACTTATTGAACCCCAAATCTTCCGACCAGCAGTCCTACATTTTAAGCACCTTTTCTACCACATGTACCGTATGCTGCATCCCTGGTTTTTGAGAGTTTGGAAATTGTGCAGTTTTTTAATTTAGAGTGACTGTTAATTTGGTCACTATGACAAAGTTCAGGTAATTTCCTCTAGAACCTAAACGCTTGTCTTGGATGATTAAAGTCTTATATACATTGTGCCAAAACTTTCCTTTCATGTGGTCTGCTGTGTGCCAAGCTGCAAAGGTGGACTTGACCTGAATTTAACCTGACTTTAACAAGCAGTTTAAATGAGGTGGATGCTGGTGGAACAGGTGCTGGGGCTGTACTCATGCAACAACATGAGTTTCATCCCATCTGCTGTTTTTTCTTCCAAAGAAATTTTAAAAACTAACCCTGTAGCATGAAGCCTTTTCTTTAAAATAAGCTCTGGAAGGCAGGCCTGAGAAGTAGCCCAAACTTTCCTGTGGGTTATAATGATCTTTCAGTCCATCAACAAATACTCTAGATGATGATTCAGCAAAGCTTTTTAACAGATTAACTGAGTAGAGAAAAATAACTTATGATGCGGCTCCATTTCCAGTCTGTAATTTACTTCTAGTCTGTAATAATTACATTTCATTGGTTTCATAAAACTCCTGATTAGCAGACTTTTGGTTTATCTAAAGCATCCACTGCTGCTGTAGTCTATTCAGTAGATAAGCGCTCAGTTTACAACCTACAAAAGCGTTGACCTTTTCAACGTATTTACCCTAAAGTTTTACCCTTTATTAGTAAAGATGACCTTTTATTGTAGAAGGTCCACAATCTCATCGCCTTCATGTGATCTCCAGTGAATGTCATGCCTGGGGGTATCTGAGCTCTGAGTCGATTTTTAGGAAGAAAAGCAATAAAAAAAGGGGAGGTGGTATGTCATTAGTTGATATGTTGGACTGCTGACCAGAAGATTGTGGGTTTCATTTCTAACACTACCAAGCTGACACTGCTGGGCTCCTGAGCATGGCTGAGCAAGCTGTTTGGTGTGAAACATTTTCAATTACATTTCTAGCATTTGTCAGACATCCTTATTTAGAGTGAATTACATGTATTTCATTATTTACAAACCCGATTCCACAAAAGTTGGGACACTGTACAAATTGTGAATACAAACAGAATGCAATGATGTGGAAGTTTCAAATTTCAATATTTTATTCAGAATACAACATAGATGACATATCAAATGTTTAAACTGAGAAAATGTATCATTTTAAGGGAAAAATAAGTTGATTTTAAATTTCATGGCATCAACACATCTCAAAAAATTTGGGACAAGGCCATGTTTACCACTGTGTGGAATCCCCTCTTCTTTTTATAACAGTCTGCAAACAAGACAAGACAAGTTGCTCAAGTTTAGGAATAGGAATGTTGTCCCATTCTTGTCTAATACAGGCTTCTAGTTGTTCAACTGTCTTAGGTCTTCTTTGTCGCATCTTCCTCTTTATGATGCGCCAAATGTTTTCTATGGGTGAAAGATCTGGACTGCAGGCTGGCCATTTCAGTACCCGGATCCTTCTCCTACGCAGCCATGATGTTGTAATTGATGCAGTATGTGGTCTTGTCATGTTGGAAAATGCAACGTCTTCCCTGAAAGAGACGACATCTGGATGGGAGCATATGGTGTTCTAGAACTTGGATATACCTTTCAGCATTGATGGTGCCTTTCCAGATGTGTAAGCTGCCCATACCACACACACTCATGCAACCCCATACCATCAGAGATGCAGGCTTCTGAAATGAGCGCTGATAACAACTTGGGTTGTCCTTGTCCTCTCTAGTCCGGATGACATGGCGTCCCAGTTTCCCAAAAAGAACTTCAAATTTTGATTCGTCTGACCACAGAACAGTTTTCCACTTTGCCACAGTCCATTTTAAATAAGCCTTGGCCCAGAGAAAACACCTGCGCTTCTGGATCATGTTTAGATATGGCTTCTTTTTTGACCTATGGAGTTTTAGCCGGCAACCGACAATGTTTTCTGGAGGTATTCCTGAGCCCATGTTGTGATTTCTATTACAGTAGCATTCCTGTATGTGATGCAGTGCCGTCTAAGGGCCCGAAGATCACGGGCATCTAGTATGGTCTTCCGGCCTTGACCCTTACGCACAGAGATTGTTCCAGATTCTATGAATCTTTGGATGATATTATGCACTGTATAACTTGTATAAATTGTATAACTTCAAACTCTTTGCAATTTTTCTCTGAGAAATTCTGATATTGCGCCAATATTTTTCAGCATTGGGGGAATTGGTGATCCTCTGCCCATCTTGACTTCTGAGAGACACTGCCACTCTGAGAGGCTCTTTTTATACCCAATCATGTTGCCAATTGACCTAATAAGTTGCAAATTGGTCCTCCAGCTGATTCTTATATGTACATTTAACTTTTCTGGCCTCTTATTGCTACCTGTCCCAAACTTGTGTAGCCCCTCATGAAATGCAAAATGAGCCAATATTTGGCATGACATTTCAAAATGTCTCACTTTCAACATTTGATATGTTATCTATATTTTATTCTGAATAAAATATGGAAATTTGAAACTTCCACTTCATTGCATTCTGTGGTGGGGCTTGAACCCTGGTCTTCCTGGTCTTCAGATCAACAACTCATCGCCTTAGTGATTTAAGCCACCACTCCCCAAATTGTTGTTGCTAAGGATAGGACAGTCTGCCAAATGTCATAAATGTAAATGTTGTTGGTGCTGGGAATCAAAACTATGAACTTCCAATACAGCAGTCCACTACCTGAACTTGAGTGTCCTGCACAGACTGCTGACTTTGACTCAACCCCTTAGCATCTTTGGGATAAACAGGTACTCCAAAGATCTGCCAAAAGCTAGGGTGAGCTTTGATACAGTTCCACCGTAGCAGAAAGGTCTAAGGGTTCTAACAGTAGCAAATTGGTAGTATTGGGGTTTTAAAACCAAAACGCCCAAATAATTAAACCTCCTCTGTCCAATGAAGCATATTATTAGAAGACTGTTAAAACCATATAATGCCCAAAAGACCTGCCAACATTTTGAGATGAGCTTTCCGAACAAACACACCAAACCCCAGAGGGAGTCAGTGAGAACAAGAGGTGGAGACAGGAAATGAGGCCAGAGGACTAAAGATCAGATGGATGAGAATCCTTCTAGTGCTAATTGAGGGTGAATGTCCTGCTGGGGCACACACACTTAACTCAGCATATGTTTCTGATTTGTGGTTATGATATAATAAGCTCAGAATGAAGCCAATTTTGAGGCAGTGAGGCAAGTCAGACATAGTCTTCCAGCCAAAAAGAAGAAACATAGCATTTCTTGCACATCAGTAGTATTTTTGTCGGTGTGGAGACCTGCTGAAAACCTTAGTGTTTATGGATGTCTTAGATCTTGCTTGACTTTTAATTTTGTTACCTACTCATAGAGAATTTTGCATTTCTTATGTGAATTGGAAGTTAGATTATTGAGAAAAGAGGGATGACATTGGAAAAGGTCCATAATCCAGAATTAAACCTTGGATGCCCAGAGTGCAACAGCACCATTGATGTCAAAATGCTACCCACCATTCCACCACGCTGACCCTTAGTTACTCCAACGGTTAATTAACATTTCTGTTGTCCTTTTAGTCCAATTTAACCCATTTTGAAAAAGTTTAATATTAAAAAACTTTTATTTTATTTTTATGTAAATGCTTGAGGTTAACATGGTCTAACCCAGAATTTTTGGGTTATACATAATAAACAGGTAATTCAGGTGAACTAACAGTTAAATTATGTGAATAAACATTCCATAAATTTATAGCAAGACAATAAAAGGGACTACTGATCAGACTTTAAACTAGCAGCAGGTGATCTGTTATTGATGCGAAACTTGAGGCTCTAAAAGCCTGCCTTTATTTTTTAGCTACTGGTTTTATTTCTATTATATTCAGCTTTAGAGGACAGCGCGAATATTTGCAGGGGAATTCCTTTATAAATGTGTACCATGGACAGCGACATATATTTATCTTTGCTTAATATTAATAAGTATTAAACGCTAACATTTTATCTCTTTTTGTAAATTTGCTGAAGGACTTGTTTTTTAAAGAAACACATATTACTTCTTGTATAATGTGGAACCTTCCGGAGACCCAACGAGACCTGAAGCTAGCATTAGTGTAAATTATTTAATCTAATTTTGTTAAATAATTTATGTGAACAGCAACAGAAACATGAGACTAAGCACAGATTCAGCCCACTTTATCTTACTGTATGACAGGAAATAAAAACCAACAAAAGCTGCTGATCACCAGAACATTGTCGGGAAACAGTTTGTGTATTTAACTTTTGGGAATTTTCACACTGCTGCTTCAGTTAAAGCAGTGGTTCCCCACAGGGGGGTACTGATCTACAAGGGGGACTCGTCAACCACTGTGGGGGGGTCGCGTCATATTTTGAATAGTGTTGAGCAGTGAACATTGAAGGAAAACAATCATATTGCATTAGCTAATTTCATCCATGATCTCCTGTTTTACCAAAAAATTGACTAATTTGTAATTCATACTCCACAAAAGCGAGCGAGTTTCACTAATTCTCCTTCAGCAGCTAATAATAATGACCCAGAAATACTAGACCCAGTTAAGGAACTTCCACCATTTCGGTCACAGTGCAGCAATACTGGAAATACGAAATGCAGGAAATACAAAGAGCCATAATATCATTAAATGTGAAGTGGCCCTACATTTTTTTTCTTGGGAAAAAGGGGGCCTCAGACAAATAAAGGTTGGGGTTGTGAGCACCGAATTTGAAAATGCATGAAGTATAAAAGGGCACTGGAGCTGAGGAGAGTGTAAAAAGTGTTCTTGAAACTCTGAAGAGAAGATCTGGAGACTCAGTTGCCAGGAAACTTGTAAGGCTTTCTTTTGAATTTAGCTCGACTTTCCTAGGAAACGACTTCACAATTTCCCACTCGTTTAACAACAGCACGCCACAGGGACACTGATTGAAAGTGGAGTGAAATCAGCATGATTAATAATTACAACCTTTCAAAATTATCTGGTTGACAAAAAAACATCATTTAAATATTTGTAAAAAATTCTACTTAAAATCCTCCTATTTTTTTAGCACTTCAGCTGTAAAAGTGTAAAAATTCAATAAGCTCTGGTTTTCATCTGACCATATGCAAAGCTCCAATATTAATTAGGTGACCCAACGTTCAATCTTTTTCTTTTCCTTTGGTACAAAAGCGCAACATTAGCATCACAAAGATTCACCCGACTCACTGCTTTTGTACCACCTTCAAACGGCGACTATGTAAAATAAATCTAACACACGCTGATGTATTAAAGCAGGTTTTTATAGCCTATTTATTATAAATATCATGTAAGAAAAAAAATATCAACCTGCTAAAAATTTTGTTTTTATCTTAACTTTTTAGCCTTGTTTTTGTAGATTAGACACTCCAAAAAAACTACAGACACAAAAATGTGTGATTTTCTGAACTATTTTATATTTATTATTGCTAATTTTTTGCCACCTGGTTTCATGGTTAACAAAAAGAGCAATTACTCAAATAACCCTGAAAATTGCCACCTCTCTTTCTCTTTGTCTGTCATGCCTCATAAATAATTCGATTTTTACTCCCGCTAGAACAAAAGAACAGTGTCTTTCGCATCAGCATAGCACGCCAAGTAGAGGACACATTCGGTTGTCTAATTTGGTGTCATTACTGTCACAGGACAAACTGTAAAGCATTGTTTCGATGCAGATGGTGGAAAAAAGTCCCTGTGCACAAATCTCCTGATCTCCATAAAGACATGCTGTGTTCTGATTGAAGTAGAAGAACTCTCATGCCCTGATTCTGAATCAACCCCTTTAAACTGAACACCTTTGGGATGAACTGGAACCCCGGCTGAACCCCAGGCCTCCTCACCTCAACATTAGTGTCTGATCTCACTAATACTATTGTAACAATTCCACTAACATCTGGAATTGAATGCGATTAAAAAAACACACATATGCATGTGACAGGCAGGTGTTCCAATACTTTTGCCTATATAAGTGTATCATTTGTAAAGGTTTGAATATAATTGGTATTGCAAATGTGCATGCAGTGAAATTTGTTTTTTTGTTTGTCAGAGAACTTTTTTATGCAAACAGCAGTAAGATTCAGTTTGTTGTGTGTCATATGGCATTTTAATGTTTAACAGCTGCATAAAACAGATTTTTGTTAAAAATTATAAAACACAGCAGGAAGGGGTATGTTTTTATTTTTTAAAGCCACAGCAATTTGCAGTGATATTTGCTTTCCCAGCACCACCAAATTTCCACTGTTGGGCCCCTGAGCAAGGCCCTTAACCACCAATTGCACAGTTGTATACAAGAGATGAATGTAAGTCGCTCCGGATAAGAATATCTGCTAAATACTGTTAATGTAAATATGTTTGAGTTTTTGCCATTCAATTTATGATATACAAATATATTGTGTTACTGGAAGTGTTCCCGGTTCCAGTTGACCTGATTATTGCAGCCTAACAATCCTTTAACGAATTTAAATATTAAACATGTGTGTATTATGTGTAGGCCAGTTTAAAGAGATGGGTCTTTAATCTAGGTTTAAGGTGGCAGATTGTGTCTGCCTCCCGAATAGTGCAGGGTAAATTATTCTAAGTTTATTATTCTAAAATTATTTTTAAAAAAGGGTCTGCCATCTGCAGTTGATTTTGTTATTTTAGGTATTATCAGATTGCCTGAGTCCTGAAAGCACAGAGGTTGTGGAGGACTATAATAGGATAGGAGCTCACTCAGGTACCGAGGTGCTAAACTATTTAGGGCTTAATAAGTAATTAACAGGATTTTAAAATCTATTCGACAGAACCGGGCTAATATAATCATACTATTTGGTTCTAGTAAGAACTCTAGCTGCTGCGTTTTAGACCAGCTAGAGTTTGTTTATCAACCAATAAAGCGCTATAATAATCTTATTCTTCATAAACGCATTATTTAAAATTTCTGCATTTGACCTCGAGAGCATAGATCGTAATTTGGATATATTTTTAAGATGATAAAATGCATTTTTTTTCAAATGCTAGAAATGTGTCTCTCAAAGGAAAGCTTGCTGTCAAAAAGCACATGATGGTAATGATGAAGGGTTGACAGAGCAGCTATCAAGTGATCTGGATAGATATAGACAGTGATCTGAATTACAGGCAGAGGCTTTATGTCTGATAATTAACACCTCGGTTTTTTTGTGTTTTCAATATTGCTACAACCCCAGACAAAGCTTGCTGAGGCCCCCTTGTGGGTTGGGACCCCACTGTTGGGAACCATTGCTTTAAAGGACCAGCCTCGATTCGGACACTATGGCATTCGAACAAGCTATGATGTTGTACGATTTTTTCACTATCTACAATTAGATGATTCTGCTGAACATCCTTTGAGTCTCCTGGTCTACTTTGGTTAATTTCCAACACTAGCCACCATTAGCAGTCAAACATCACCACCAGATTTCCAACACCCCACTGGAATCACTAATCTAGTAGAATAAAGAACATTTAACTGCTGAATAGATTAGTAGTTGAAGGTGTTAGACTGAAGCTCAGACGATCATTAGTTCAATTCACAGCACCACTAAGCTGCCACTGCTAGGCCCCTGAGTAAGGCCCCTAACCCTGAACTGCTCAGATGGAGTGAAAATTTTAATGAATGAAAATTAGAAATAATAAAATTAAAATAATTAGATTAATAAAAGTGGATAAGGTCATCTGACAAATGCCAGGAATGTAAAAATGATTCTAAAGGTTTTAGATATTTAGAGGCTTTTCTCTATAACGAAGATTGCAGGACTTCTGTAAAATATAAGCAGAGGAGCATCAGTCAAATGTCCTGGGGTCTCTGTTAACTCTCAAACAAATAAATGCCCCCCCCCCCCCCATTGGCCCCTCCTCCGCCCCCCGATCAGATCTGTTGTTTAGTAACTGTTACACTGCAGCCCCAACCAGCTCCATTAATATTTTATTTCAAATGCAAAATTAAAAAGTTCTTTGTTTATCCTCCAGGGGGCAGTTTGTTTAATAGTAAGCGATGATGCACAAAACAAGGCAAAGTAATTGCATCATGAAAAAGAAAACAGGGTGGAAGAGAAGTAAAAGGAATGCAAAACAAAAGGTTCTATTATAGAAACAGGTTCTATTATAGAAACAGATCCTCCAGAGTCAATATTAACCAATATATTGATTTTTAAAACCAATACTGATGCTGATTATTCATGATTGTTAATATTTGTTAACAGTTTTTTGTTTCTTTTTTTTGACTCAATGATAAGAACATAACTAAACTGAACATTTTTATTTCTAACAGTCGACACTGTCATTTTACATAAACTGTTTCTGTAAAATACAAGCTTTTATGACGTAAGTGAGGGAACTATCTTTTTTTTCTATTCTCCCTTTTTTCCTCTGTTTTCATTCTTTCTTTTTCTTCCCCTGTGATTTTCTTTTTCCTTTTCTTTCTTTCTTTCTTTATTTCCCCAACATTGACCATTTTTAATTTAAAAAAACACTTTAATTTTTAATATTTTTTTTATTCACATAGTAAATAGACATTTTTTTAAAGTTGCCCAAAACTCTGTAAGGTACTGTAAGATTTTCATGTTCTTGTTTATTGTTTTTCTTGTTTTATGTTGATTTATGTTCTTTGTTTGTTTTTGTGTCTAGGCTAAGCGAATCTATGCTAGCTAGCTAAGCTATGCTATGCTAGCTAGCTTAGCTAGCCTAGGCAGTGTTTGTTTACTTCCTTGTTCGTCATGTCTTCCTGTCATGTGCTTTCCCTTGTCCTTGTCATTGGTTAGTTTGGTCCTAAGTGTTTGCAGGTGTTTGTTTGTTTCACATTCTGTAAATAAACTGCACCCTGGGTTCTAAATATACGTCTCGCTTCAGTGGAGTCCTTTACAGTTACAAGGTTAATTCTGCTGAAAGTCTCTGCACACTGATAGACTGTGATGAAGTAAATTGTATGTTCAATTTTTTAAATTATTATTATTATTATTATTATTATTATTATTTAATCAAATGTTTTAAACATGACATTTGAGTTGAATGAAACTGAAAAATCAGGTTTTAAAGCAGAGTGTTTATTTTTACCCGAGATGTAACCCCTGCACTGTATCAAGACTTTACAAAACATCAAAATAAATCTCATATTTTGATTTAAGGGCTTTTATTTAAGGGACACAAAATGGTCTAAAGTCTTTTATAAGTTCTACCAGAGTCATCAAAGTTTTCCACTCATCCACTTTTACTGCAGTTCAGAAAGCTTTCATTCACCTTTCATTCACTCCGCTGCGTCAGTCAAGAGGAACCTCTCAGTGCAGAGTTGATAGATCTTGTGCTGGGGAGAGGCAGGATGACTGACACTGACCTGGAATGTCCCCGTCCATTATTCTGCTCTCTGAAGGTCTGAGTGCAGTTTGAACAGGAGGAAACCTGTGATATGAAGATGCGCTGGTGTTAGAGCTGCTAGTCGAATACTGCATTGCTGTTTTATAAGGTGGTATCCAGATGATTGCAATCCAATCTACTCTGTCCAGGCAACATGTCATATAAATTTGTCATAATATACAAAATAGCCCGTAATATTTTAGTGGGGGAGGGGTGTAGGGTAAAGCATGGAGGCGATAGCGTTATGTTCAGAATTACCCTGGGCTTCTTCACTGCTTCTGTGACTGAATTCATTGTTTTACTGTACCACTTTACAGACTTTTGTTGGACGTTCTACTTTAGACAGAGCAGCAGATTGTTATCGTTCAGATAGACAAACAGCAAAACAACTACAGAGACTCGAGGCATAGGAAAGTGTATTCGCAACACAACATGACGAACCAAAAAGTCCAAAATATGCTCTGAAAGACTCTCAAAGAGTGTGCACCCTCTTGCCTCTGGTGGCCTGGCAGGGCAATGTCTAACACATTTGTGCCATATTTAATAAGTTTAATTTATGACGTTTATTATGAAACCTTGAGGAAAAACCAGACTCCGATTCTCATCTGGGTAAAGAAGAGTGTTAATAGAATTAATTTCTGTCTGACTGTCCAATGTGTAAAAGGATCTGCAGTAGAAGAATAAGGATGATCTTTTTAGATCTTTTTGTATGTAAGTGAAGTTCTCGACCATATGATGAAGAAGACAGCCATCTTTAGAGTGATCACATGGAACAGTGATTTAATTATGCTCTGCAGCAAAAGCTTGGATACTGAACCCTTGTTCAGGACTTATGATTGGTCTAGGGATGCTTTTTGAAAGCCCAAGGGTTAAAAAATTGGCCTATTTTTAGAAATTTTAATTCTTAACTGCTCAGCTTTAAGTCACTCTGGATAAAACAGCAAAAATTTAAGGAGCGGTGGGGCTAGCAAGGCAGCACATGTTTGATATCTTTCTACTGACAAACGTTATTTCTTCATTTTCCCATTCATTACCATCTCCGCTGATATTTGACTAATGTGTTTGACAAGTGTTTAATTACACAGTTTCAATTCTGATGATATTTGTGTTTATTTATACACTATTATATTTACTTCATACCATTTCAGGATAATTGCTTATTTTATTGAAAACAAAAAAAAAAATGATTTCCAACAAACCCCACAGTGTGAACTATCCAATCGTCTCAATTTTATACTGCAGTATTGCACACTGATCCGTGATTAAATAATGGCTTCAGGACTAAAGAAGTCAATTTATCATAGCCTCAGCTTCTGACAAATGGGTTTCGACAAGAGACTTTGTAATGGAGCTAAACTCATCACAGGGATGATGATGGATCTGTGTGAGGCTGATATGTGACATTTAATATAAAGAGAGGGTAGAAACCGAAAAAGTTACTTCGATATTTTTGTGAAGTAGATTTTTTCGACGTTTTTTTTAAATATCAAAAAAATTTTACTATGATGAGATACAGTATAAATTAGAAGTCTCGTAGCATGAAAGAAAATTTAATGGACGCCCTGAATATAGCAGTGGGGGTTGATCATTAGGGGGCTCTGGGGTGCCGCCCCCCAGAGAAGAAAGCTACTGACCATGTTAATAAGTTCTATGTGTCTATATATATCGCAATCTAATTAGAAAATAAAAACACTTATTTCTACTATTCCACTGTTAGTAATTTTAGCTTTTTTTCAAAAACTATCTTAAACTGTATTTCTTGAGCGAGTACAAACAAGTGTGTACTGTATATAGGTCTATAAACTTTTAAAAAGCATGTCATTTAAGGGTGGACTCAGATTGGCTGGTTTTAAATCCATACCACTGCACCAAATTGGGTCTTGAATCCTCCCACTTTTGTTGTTAGTGAATCAATATTGTTTTTATATTTTGTTGGCCTTTTGTGTTTGGACCATTTTGAACAAGTCTTATTCTCAATCGCTCAGTTGGACATAATGTAAGTCCTGCCTTTTCTTGTTTTCCTATTGCCCTCTATTGGGCAACATCAGTATTACAGCCTTCATCTATGAATCTGATCGATATAAATGGGCGAATCATTTAAATGATTATTTTTATTTTCTCCAAATTAATTCTTAGTCTATGATACTAAATAATTCAGTGTATCGGTGCACTACAGCGTGTGGTTATCAGAACAGTAATCATCTTTAGCAATCAAGTGCTATTGTCTGAACAAACTCGTTCTCCCAAAAAGGGGAAAATGCAGGATAAAATGTATGCGTGTGTGTTTGTGTGTTGATGTAGAGGAGATCTGAGCGCCGGCAGCAGGTGGGATTCGAAGCGGCAAATCCTGCTGACTGTTTCCCTTCCTAACATCTGTTTCAGAGAAAACTCCCAGCACCCATTTAACAGAGCTACCATAAATCCAGCCTCACCCTTCACACCTGGACCTCTATAACAGGGCAAACGTGGGAGAAACAGATGGCTAATAGTGGCTGATAATATCTTGGACACACATTTTCAGAAAATAAAACTCAAAACAGCGTGGTAGTTTAATCGCTACCCCTCTCGCATGCTCTCTTTCGGTTCTCCCTTTGAGCGAGTAAACAGAAAAATTCATTAAGCAGAAGAGACAAAGGAGACTTTTAGTGCAAACTGGTGGAAGCTGAGCGAGACAGCAACACCGCCACTTTATTTCTCTCACTTTCGGACACACCCGAGCTGCACACACACACACACACACACACATACACAGTATATTCCTAATACATCAGTGTGTGTTTTCAGACTTTAGATTTTATTCTCTCTGATGGCACAGATGTAAATATGCACTAAAATTTATTTATCTTACACATTCATTTCAGGCATTTGACAGACTTATTTAAAGCTACATACCTTTATCTCATTTTTAATTTTTTCTTAGGGGCCCCAGCAGTGACAAATTGGTGGTGATGGGAACTAAAGCTGTGATCTTCTAATCAGCAATCCAACACCTTCAATTTTCAGGTACAATTTCACAGCGTGGCAGTGTCCAAAACCACATAATTTCATAATTACGGTGGCCCAGCAGTGCAAAACAAAAAAACAAATCTGAAAACAAAATAACAAATCCGAAAACAAAATAACAAATCCAAAAACACAACGACATTTCAGAAAACACAACCGGAAAAGTAGGTACAACCTGCAAATAGAATTCTTACCGCTGATTGGACGAGATATACCGGAAGAAGAGCGGGAAGCTGCAAAAGAAAAAATATTATGGATTAAAATATGATGTTTTGCAATTTTAAAAGAGACACAGCAGAAAACTACTACTCCTGGGTCAAGGGATGTTAAAGGTATTGTCATAGGGTTAATATTCATAGTTATAACATGTGTCAACAAGCACGTCTGGACATGCGTGTAGCAGGATGCACTGCGAGACCCAGTGAGAAGTGTTTAAATTATCGGATTTATTCTGTTACATGGTTATGTCTTTAGACCATCATATTATTATGGTGACCACAAGATATCGTTGATTTGTTCTGCTACATGATTTTCAGTAAGATTTCAATAGATCAATAGATTGATCTCCTGATAAGCATTGCACTGCTTTTGTAATATTCTTTTATATTGTTTGTTCTTTAAATCACTAATAAATCTAATGCTCTGTGTCTATTTTTTTAGGTTTTACAACAAAGATGAAGAAATCAATATAGTCATTGTGTTTCTCATGCTTTACTTCCTTGTTGTTCTTTTCCTTCATCTCTTCGTCACTGCTATGCTCTCCAACATGGCTATAACTGTCCCGTCTGTAAAAATATGTCAACTCATGTTAAGGCTACATGTTTCAAAAGTGGGAAGTTTACAGAAATGTAATTACTAGTAAAAGCCTTATGTTAATAAAAAAGAATTGTCCCTTTTTTATAAAACTTAAAAAAATATTTGTTCATTACAGCAACCTAAACAATAAATGGTTGACTTTCAGTGAAATGTACTATTAGATGGGGAAATATTACAGAGCTAATAGAACTCTCTGGAGACATTGGCTTTACACTATGATTTAACTCTTTTAATAATATTTATCATAATTACTTCTTGCTAAGCCATGCCCCCCTTTGAAAAATGATAAAATAAAACAAAAATGGCTGTCCCAGGCAAAGTCACTAGAATTGTGTAAATAGGATTTAGCCAAAGACTGAATGTGTATCTAACTCCACTGAAGCAAGAAGTATTGTACCCAAGATGCAGTTTATTTACATGTGAGCATTCAAAACATAAACCAAACTTAACCTGTGAATACATAAAAACACAAAGCAAAACAATAAACAAACTAGACTTGACTTTTAGCAAGAAGCTTTGCCATAAACATACTCAATAAAGTGGAATACAAACTCAAACAATGATCCACAAAAGACAAGACAAACACAAGCAACTCATTAACAAAACAAGACACACTTGAACCGATCAACAACACATGACTAAAACCAATGACGACAAGACACAACAGCAAAGGGAAGCACAAGATAGGAAGTAAACAAGACAGACTGCCTAGACTAGCTTATCTTAGCCTAGACATTAAACAATAAACATAAATTAAGAAAAACAAAAGAAGAAAATGAAATCCTTACATAACCCCCGCTCCTAAATGGGCAGCTCCCGATGCCCATACTCTAATCCAACCAACATTTTAAGGAGGGTGGAGGAGCGGAGGTGGACTAGGAGGTGAGATGGCAGGCCAGGCCCATGAAGCCTGCAGAACCCTAATCCTTGGTCCGCAGGAAGGCTTTGAAACCCTTCATGGCCTGGAAGGTAAAGCGGATTGTGGGGATGGCCCACGATCTGGCTCAGTTGCCGCGACAGTACATCCTGGTCCTGGCGTTCCAGCCCGCCAGAGAGTCCCTAAAGCTCTTAAATGGTTTTCCAGGCAAAAAGTTAGTTAAAAAAAGACTTTAAATAATTAAATATTTAAAAAAATAAAACAAACACAATATTTAGGGGGTGTTTGTGTAGTGGGTACGGGCATGGCAGACATGGTGTGATCAAGGGACCGTGGTGGGACCGGCGGATCTGTGGACCTTGGCGGGACAGGCGACTCAGAAGACCATGGTGGGACAGGCAGCTCAGAAGACCATGGCAGGGCCGGCATGACCAAAACGATCCTTTTCAGGTAACGTGACCTGCATCAAGGCCTATAAAGGCCAGTTTAATAAAATGAACTTTGCAAGGATACGAGAGGCTTCATAACAAAAACTTCTGTTTCACCAAGTGCACTGAGGGTGTGATTAAGACAATCTCTCATTGGCCATGTCAAATAATATGCAGGATAGCGTTTTTACATCTAAAATTCAAAAAAACTAAACAGATGTGTGACTGGGCATAAAAACTTCAGCTAGTTTTTAAGAACTAAAATTGATACGAGCCACATCAGAGCTGGCGTTGCAACATGCTCAAATGCTCGGCTAGAGGGCCCTGCAAAGTGGCGTGGGGGGCATCTACAGGCAGGCCTTCGGCTGGGAATCAGTATGTTCAGCCAGTCAGGTTTAAGTCCTTGTAGCGTGGCATCTTCTTTCTCTGGTAGGCTCTTCCCTCTCTGGGAGCTGGAGGCCCCACTGGTGTTTCGTTAGCATCAGCTTACCCCTGCTTGGGGACGCACTCTTAAGTTGGCTCCTAATCTTTTCTGTTCAGGCTCTTGGGAAGGCTTGAAAGCGCAAACTGAGCAGTATGTGGCCCAGACACATAGGATGGCTTCCCCCATTAGATGGGCATCAGTTCTTTGAGGCCAAGAGCTGAGGCCCTTAGAAGTTCCCTAGTTGATTTTATCTGTGGATCTGCCACACTGGACACCAGCCTTGGCTTGAAGCTTGGCGAGGTGGCCATCTTGAAGCCTGTGTGGAGTTGCAGGGTTCCTCGCCTGTTAAACCCATAGTTAACAAAGAACCACTTAGCTGCAACGCATAGCCCATGTATTTCTCCAGGGACCAGGGAATTTTTCCCCCTGGCATCTTACAACGAACAGGGTCATTTAGACCAAAAGGAAAAAGGTCCTTCAGGGCAATATCGTTAAACCCTGTTAGGTTACATAGTCCACAAATTTCCTCTACATACTCATGAAGGAATTGCCCTGACGAAGGTGGATCAGACGGTCTCCTGCTTCTAGGCTAAGCTATGCTATGCTAGCTAGCTAAGATAGCCTAGGCAGTCTGTTTTGTTTACTCTGATTTTGAGGTGGATTATTCTGTAACCCAACATGTAGTTTATTTACATGTGAACATCCAAAACATAAGCCAAACTTAACCTGACTTGAATACATGAAAACACATAGCAAAACAACAAACAGACCTGACCTGACCTGACTTTTAGCAAGAAGCTTTAATGAACATACTCACCCAAGTGGAATACAAACTCAAACAATAATCCACAAAAGACAGGAAAAACACAGGGGCTATAAATAGACAACCAAATCATTAACAAAACAAGACATACCTGACATAAGAAAAACAAAACAAGAACATGAAAAAAAATCCACCAGTCAAGCATATTTTTTACCAGAGTTATGCAGCAGCGAGTCTAGTTGTGTTATAACATGACTTTCAAAAGTTACCTGGCAAACAGAAGCTGTACCCATATTCGGAACTTGGCGAGTATTATTTTTAGCCCTTGTTAACACGCTTTGTATGTGGATTGATAACAGCACAAAGGGGGTTTATTGTGTGTGAAGAAGTGATGAGACTATGCAAACACAGTATATTTCCTTGACAAATGTAGTAGGTGGGTTAACTGCAGACTTTACATTTGGGCTTTGCAATAAATCGGTAAATGAATTAAGTAATCAATAATAATAAAGATTTGGCTACAATTTAGCTCCTTATTTTCACCTCAGTGGTATGATAGGTTAGTTAACCTTAATTTAATGTTGTATGTTTTTTAAACACAAATAATCTTTTTATCAAATGGTTTATCAAAGTGTGCACTGAAAAGCTATTTTAAAGTTTATTTATTTTTATGACTGGAATTAAGGTTAGTTAATTTTAATTAATTGTATGTTGTTCTAAAGGTAAAAGGTTAACTGATTTAAACTTTTGTTTATCAAGCTGTTTATACTGTTATTTTATTGTAACTTGTTTTGTTATGCACTTTTTGTACATTGAATACATTTTGAATGTAGCATTTTCAAGAAAGCTAAAATAATTGCAAATAAAATTGTAGTTACATTATTTCTTTTAACAATCGCAATATGATTATTTTGTCTATATTACACAGCCCTACTTTACATTCCCACTGCCCCAAATCAGAATAAATTAGTGACGACTCTAGGTCAACATAGTATCATGATTTTGTTATTGTATTGGTTATTTTGTTTTTTGATTTGCTATTTTGTTTTCTGATTTGCACTTCTTGGCCACCATACTATATACTATTTAAAAATACAGTACACAAAGTTCCCGGATGACGTACATTTATATTTACAGCATTTGGCAGACGCCCTTATCCAGAGCGACTTACGTACGACTTCACCCGGATCACAAACGATTAACCCTTTACTATCCCGAGATTAGGTGGGAGAAACGACACATCACATTCCAAAATGGCGTAAAGAAAGCGGTGATGCGGCACTTTACAAGAGTAAAAATCAGTGTATAACATGACAATATCAACATGGCGGATGTAGCGCGTCAATATTTCTTCATTGTACTTATAATCATACTATCAATGTAATGATGTAATAATACACAGTATTTAACTGAAGTACTGATTCTCCCAAAAAATTGCTATAAATTTTTTGTTTTACATTTCTCTAAAGAGTAATAGTTCTCGTTCGCATTCTGTTATTATTAGTTTGATTAGTTTGTTAATACTCTCAGGTTCAGACCAAAGCCAATCAGGAACAAAATGGGGCGGGTCTAACTATAGCAAACTTTATGGGGTTTTTTTTACAGTTTTTACTGTTTCTTTAAAGAACATGACAGTAAAATATAAACAGATCATTAAATGTAATCGAACAGATGACGGTTTGTTGTTAAACTCCTTAATAATGCCAAAAAACATTTACTTACATTTGTAAATCTTTCCTGTAGCTAATGTATCTGGGAAAAGTTCTCCAACCCCCTATGTTTGAAGTCTGGTCCTGAAAAATCTACATTTGAGAGGGGTATTTTGGCTCATTCCCCCATTCCTACACCTTTAACCAAGAGAGAATTGAAACAACCCTACCCGTTCACCAGAGGCATAGGTAGGGTTTTTAGCGCCGGGGACAAGGTCAGTTTTTACACCTGTTGTGACAAGTTGTTCTGAATTCAGGTGTAAATAGTCCAGCGGGAATTTAAGCCTGACATCAAAGACTCTGTTCTCAAAAAAGAATTTTTAAACAAAAATTGTAAATATAAATGACCAAATACTAAAAATAAATTTACCCTATATTGAAAGCAGAAATTCACGTCTGTTCTTGTTGCAAACAGATTTTTTAGTCAGGAGGCCGCGTCAGTAAAAATAAGTCTTCACCTGTCTTTCTCTGCTTTGCCTTTTCTATCTTTGACCTGTGTGTATTAGGCAAACATGTAAATATTTATAATGTTTATATAAATGTTATGAAGCTCTCACACCATTGTTTCTTTAGGAGAGAGCTAAGGGTTAAATTCACCTTCAACAAGGAGTTTGGGAGGAAGGAAATTCACTTTTTGTCCACTTTTTGTTTGCTGAATGGATGAAAACTTGAGAACTACTGCTAGATTTTAATTATCAAAGTTGTCTTGAGTATTTAAAATAAATTTATTGTGTTTTTTTGTAAACCTGGACAAAGCATACGCCAGGGTACCAAGAGATGAGCTGTGCTATTGGATGAGGAAGTCAGGAATAGCAGAGAAGTATGTCAGGGTGGTGCAGGATATGTATGGGGGAAGAAGGACAGTAGTGAGGTGTGCAGTAGGTCAGACAGAAAAGTTGTGGGACTGCATCAGGTATTAGGTCCGAGCCCCTTCTTGTTTGCTGTGGTGATGGATCGTTTGACAGACGAGGTCAGACATGAATCTCCTTGGACAATAATGTTTGCAGATGACATTGCGATCTGTAGTGAGAGCAGGCAGCAGGTGGAGGAAAACCTGGAGAGGTGGAGGTTTGCTTTGGAATGAAAGAAATAAAAGTCAGATGAAGCAATTATATCAACAAGAAAGAACTTAAATCCCACCATTTTTTCAACATCAAAACTTTTTTAACGTTTGCTTTTTATTTATATCCGTGTGTGTAGAGTGTTGCCATCATCAGCTGGTATGTTATTTTGCATTTCCAGTCGCATTTCTGTTTTACTGTTTTCTGCTTTCCCGAGTGCATCAAACAACAGCGGTACTTCAGATTCATACTTTATTTACGGTGAGTAATGGCTTTCACTCCTGCTATCGTTGTCTGCACCACCAGCCATATGTACAGTTTATCTCAATCTGTCGGCGGTTATGGTTTTACATGCGATAAATGTAGAGAAATAGTCAGGCTAACAGAGAAGGTTTTAGAATTAGACTCACGCATCTAAACTGTAATTGAGAATAGTAAGAATGTGAGGGCTGTAGATTCGGTTTTGGATGTGAATAGTTCAGGGAATCCCGTACATGATCCGGTTCTGGTTCTAGAGCCCGTGCAGTAGGGCAACTGGGTGACTGTGAGACGTCATAGTCGTGGGTCAAAACACCGCTCTTCAGTTCAGACTAAAACATTAAACAGGTTGTTCCCCACTCAGTGACAAACTCACTGGGAAACCTGATGAAGGAGCTCTAGTTATTAGTGATTCTATTGTACGGAACATGAAAATAGAGACTCCAGATACCATAGTCCAATGTTTACCAGGAGCCAAAGCCCCTGACATCTTGGCAAATTTAAAAGTGCTTGCTAATGCTAAAAGTACAGTAAGATTGTTATTTGTGCAGGCGCTACTGATGTTTGAATTCAACAGTCAGAGATCACTAAAAATAATTTCACAGAGGTGTGTGAATTCGCAAGTATGATGTCAGACACAGTAATTTGCTCTGGTCCCCTCCCTGCTTACCATGGTGACGAGATACATAGCAGATTGTCATCACTTAATAGCTTGCTGTCCACATGGTGCCCGTGAAATAACAGTTCATAAATAAATAAAATTTTTGGGGCAGACCTGACCTGATAAAAAGGGATGGTATTCATCCCTCCTGGGGTGGTGCTAGAAATTGTTGAGAGAGTTGGCACCTGACTAACTGGAGCCTAGGTCAGGAAGCAGAACGACTGGCTAAACTGACCTTCTGCTTGTGTAAACTCTATATAGCTAGAACTGTAAACTCTAAAACTTGCTACAAGTATGTAAGAACCATTACTGCTACCACAAAAGACAGTTTTGTAAGTAATATTCCTAATTTATCCCAATTCCCCAGCATATCCAATAGCTCAGAAAAACTTGATGATGTAATAGAAAATATGGAGAATGTCTTTTTTAGTACTTCAAATACAGTTGCTCCGTTATGCTTTATAAAGATAAAGGAAAATAGTTCAGCATTGTGGCATAATTAGCACAAACTCACCTTAAAGAAAGCAACACAAAAAATAAAGTGAAGCTGGAGAAAAACTAAGCTAGAGGTGTTTTGTATTGCATCGCAGAAAAGTAGCCTATCCTACAGAAATGCATTAAAAACTGTTAGATCCAATTACTTTTCATCTCTTCTAGGAGATAACAAACATAACCTTAGGTATTTATTTAGCACAGTGGCTAAATTAACTAAAAGCATCAATGTGTTGACATTTCCCATCAGCACAGCAGTAATGAATTTATGAATTACTTGAATTCCAAAATCGATACTATTAGAGATAAAACTGTGAACATGCAGCAGACAGCCACATTATTGCATCAGATAGTGCGCTATAGATCCCCCGAAGAACAATTCCACTCATTTACTACTATAGGAGAGGAAGAACTTTATAAACTCATCAAATCATCTAAACCAACAACATGTATGTTAGACCCTATTCTGTCTAAGGTCCTAAAAGAGGTAATTCCTGAAGTCATAGATCCGCTTCTAAATATAATAAACTCATCATTTTCTTTAGGATACATAAAAAGCCACTCATTAAAAAAACACAACTTGATCCCAAAGATCTAGTTAAATACAGACCAATCTCAAACCTCCTATTTCTGTCTATGAAAAGGTAGTATCATCACAATTAAATTTTTTTAGAAAAAAAATTATATCTGTTAGGACTTCCAGTCAGGATTTAGATTCTTTCATAGTACTGAGTTACAAATGACCTGCTGCTATCAGTTAATAATGGTTGTTTTTCCCTATTAGTGCTATTGGTGCTTAGTGCTGCGTTTGACACTGTCGCCACAGAATTTTTTTAAATAGATTAGAAAGCTTTGTTGGCATCAGCGGAAGTGCGTTAGCATGGTTTAAATGCTACTTATTTGAACGCCAACAATTCGTAGCAGTTAATAAAGAGGTATTATATCACTCGCAAGTAAAGTATAAAGTACCCCAGGGCTCAGTTCTAGGGCCGTTACTTTTTACACTTTACATGTTAACCCTGGGAGATATTATTAGAAAACATGGTGTTAGCTTTTACTGCTATGCTGATGACACTAACTGAATGCATAGTTAATATAAAAAAATGGATGACAAATATCATCATAAAGCCTCTGCCTGTAATAATCCAGATCTCTGTCTA
This sequence comes from Bagarius yarrelli, assembly GCA_005784505.1. NCBI lineage: Eukaryota > Metazoa > Chordata > Actinopteri > Siluriformes > Sisoridae > Bagarius > Bagarius yarrelli. Next base: position 1,292,790 of record VCAZ01000158.1, read on the forward strand.
AAACTCGATGGCTGCTCTGTCAATCCTTCATTCTTAGTTTGGAACTTTTTGACAGCAATCTTATTTCTGAGAGCCGCATTTCTAGCATTTGTAAAAATGCATTTTATCATCTCAAAAATATATCTAAACTACGACCCATGCTCTCAAGGTCAAATTTTAGTTTATGCGTTCATGACATCAAGATTAGATTATTGTAACACTCTACTGGGTGGTTGTTTTGCATGTCTAATAAACAAACTGCAGCTGGTCCAAAACACAGCAGCTAGACGTCTTACTAGAACCAAAAAGTATGATCATATTAGCCTGGTACTGTCAACACTGCACTAGCTCCTTATTAAATATTGAATAGATTTTAAAATCTTGTTAATTACTTATAAAGCCCTAAATGGTTTAGCACCTTAGTACCCGAGTGAGCTCCTATCCTATTACAGTCCTCCACGTCCGCTGCACTCTCAGGACTTTTAATCTGATAAAATCTTTTTTTCTTCATTTTGTCACAGATGAGAGAGTTTTGGTTCCTTGCCGCTGTTGCCTCTGGTTTGCTTAGTTGAGGACTCTTTATATTTATAAAGATATATTTATAGATATCAATCAAATTGAGTGTTTAATGAGTGTTTAATGATGTCTTTTCTGATGTAATTCTGTAAAGCTGCTTTGAAACAATCCCCATTGTTAAAAGCACTATATAAATAAAGATGACTTGACTTGATTTAAAGTGTGACAGGAGAATATCAGCTAGAATTAGGGGAAGGTGTACAAGATAGTGCTAAGACCAGCTATGATGTATGGTTTAGAGACCCTAGCGCTGAGAAAAGAGACAGGTGGCAGAGCTGGAAGAAGCAAAGCTAAAGATGTTTAGGTTTTGTTGGGAAGTGACAAGATTGGACAGAATTAGGAATGAGCTCATGAGGACGGCTTATGTTAGATGTTTTGGGGAGAAAGTCAGGGAAGCCAGATTATTATTTTTGGACACGTACAAAGAAGGGATTGTGAATATATTGGTAGGAGGATGTAAGAAATGAAGCTATGAGACAGAAGGCAAAGAAGAAGAACAAAGAAGGAGGTATATGGAAGCGATAAACGAGAACATGAAGTTAGTTGGTATGAGTGAAGAGGATGTAGAAAATAGGGTTAGGTTAGGTAAGTTGCAGCTTTGTGGTGCTGGGTATTAAACCCACAATCTTCAGTCCAACACTTTAACCCATATTCTACTGCTTCGCCAACCCTGGATTAAGTGTCTATTGTGGCTTTACTATTTTTTTTAACTAAAATTTTAAATAAATTAACCCTACTGGACACTGATTCTAGTCAGTGACTTTCAATTATCTCATTTATGCAACTGAGCAGCTGAGGGTAATATCCTCAGGAGCCCAGCGATGGCAGATTGGTCGTTCTGAGATATAAACTTAGTCAAACAAAAGGACTAACCATTTGTCCTTGATGCATAAATAAACTCTAACTGTGACTTGATTTTATCACAGGAATTAGGCAGAGAATCTGGAACTACAGTTAAAAAAAAACACACACCAACGATTCCTTCCTCAGAATCCTTCAATTAGTATGTCAAAAAATGTCAAAAATCAGCTAGAAGTTACAGAAGACAGCAACTTGGCTGGACGCACTGGATGCATTTAGAGCCACTTTCTTCAGGAGGTGTTTGAAAGTAATTCACAGAATGCTGGGTTAGGGTTCTAGCAACAATAATCATCCTTAGACACACCAAATGCAGAATTCTTAAGGTTTACAAACTCGGAGCTCCTCTCATCAGGAGTGTCAACCAGGACATTAAGCTGGACTCTGGGTTTTGCAGAAATTTTAGCAGCCTGTAGGGCAGATTACAGGCACATCATGAGTGAAAGTGTATGTGCTGCCATTTTGCGTTTCAAGACAGTAAAATTTCACCCATCAGCCGAGCAGAGATGCTGAATATCACTATAAAACTGAAGGGGAAAATCCGGTAGCGATGTGCTGCATCCTGGAGGGAAAAAAATGAGATGGAAGTGCTTTGATCTGTGACCAGTTTCATTTTGCAGACATACAAGTTTCTTATGTAGCTTCTTCCTAAAAAAATATCAAAGCTAACCCTTTTCACCAAAAAAGGACAGAGATAAACAGAAGGTTTTACCTGATAGACCTAAAGCTCTTGATTAAAACTAGGGCACAGACAATTTGTTTAAGCCTATTTTATTTATTTTCAAATGTTAGACTATTTTATCTAATTAGCCAATATGCTTTTAAAGTAATTTTTTTGCAGCTGATGTTTTTGGAGATAATAAGTAATCCGGCCTCAAATCTATAGAGCTGCATAAAGTGTAACTATCAATAGGCAAAAAATAAATTAGCTGCTTTGGCTCAGCAGTTATAGGATGTAGTGACTTTCCGATTATGGCTCTGGATCACAGATCAGTAGGTCAGGGTTCAAGTCCTTACTTGCAAACATTAGGCAGAAAATTCATGCTTTAAAACCAGACCTTTCGAATGATTCTGATGAACAACTAACCGCATCAGATCAGAACTTTTACTCCTCTGGAAGAGAACAACCTATTCACACTCATCTCTTTCACAAAATCGTCAACTTGTGTATTAGATCCTATACAAACACACTTTCTTAAGCAGATAGTACCGGCAGTATCAGAACCCCTGTTGAAAATAGTTAACTCTTCACTCAGCAGTGGGTATGTTCCGAAATCTTTTAAATTAGCAGGTATTAAACCTTTAATTAAGAAACCTGACCTTGACCAGAATGAGCTGTCGATTTACAGGCCGATATCTAACCTTCCGTTTATCTCCAAAATCCTAGAGAAGGTAGTAGCGCAGCAGTTATGTTCATATTTACAAAGAAATAACATACACGATCTTTATCAATCAGGATTCAGGCCTCACCACAGCACAGAGACAGCACTGTTCAAAGTAGCTAATGACCTCTTACTGACATCCGATCAAGGCTGTGTCTCGTTGCTTACATTACTTGACCTTAGTGTGGCTTTCGACACCATAGATCACAATATTCTTCTTCACAGATTAGAAAAATTAGTAGGAATTAAAGGAACGGCTCTTGCGTGGCTCAGGTCCTATTTAACCGATCGTTACCAGTTTGTTGATTTAAATGGTGATTATTCTGCGTGCTCCCTTGTAAAGTATGGTGTTCCACAGGGCTCGGTTTTAGGCCCACTTCTTTTCTCTCTTTACATGCTGCCTCTGGGAAACATAATTCGTAAGCATGATATCAGTTTCCACTGTTACGCTGATGACACACAGTTATACGTCTCATCAAGGCCTGATGCGAAAAGACCAGTTTTAATAAAATTGAGCAATGTTTGTTTGAACGAAAATAAGGGATTGAATGTTATGCATTTTCCTCTTGCTTAAACCCTGACAAGACGGAGGTTCTGGGTTCTAGGACTACAGGTAGCTAAAAGTAAGCTTCCTGATCACACCTTATCACCAAGTGCAACAGTAAAAGATCTGGGTGTGATTTTAGACTCCAATCTCTCATTTGAAGCCCATGTCGACAATATTACCAGGATAGCGTTCTATCATCTCAGAAATATTGCTAAAATAAGAAATATCTTGTCACTTAATGATGCCGAAAAAACAAAAAATTAGTTTCATGCGTTTATCACATCCAGGCTGGATTACTGTAACGCTTTACTGTCTGGATGTTCAACTAGGTGCATTAATAAACTTCAGTTAGTCCAGAATGCAGCAGCGAGAGTCCTTACTAAAACTAAAAATCCACACTGCATTGGCTCCCAGTGAGATACCGCATTGATTTTAAAATACTACTTTTAACTTATAAAGCTCTAAATGGTCTCGCGCCGCAGTACCTAAGCGAACTTCTAGTGTCTTACGTTTCACCACGCCTACTTCGATCAAAGGATGCAGGCTGCCTGTCAGTACCGCCGCATTATTATAAAAACTACAGCAGGGGGCAGAGCCTTTTCTTACAGAGCCCCAAAGCTATGGAATAGCCTCCCTATAAATGTTCGAGAATCAGACAAAGTCTCAGTGTCCAACTCACTTAAGTCCAGGTTAAAAACACATATTTATTTAATCAAGCATTTTGATTCCCCTTAGATAAAGGCTTAGATCTGGGGGACTCATGGGTGTTGAGTATTATGGTGATCTGGTATGTTTAGATGCTGTCTTCCCCTCTCTTATTGATCACGGTGTTGATGATGAGAGCGGCTGGTTGCTTAACATATCAGGGAGCCCTCATGTCTGTGTTTCCCTCTGGTTCTCCTTTTAGTTATCCTGACCTAGTTAGTCTTGCCGGAGTCCATCTTTGCACTCTACATTGTTCATTTAATCAATCCAAAAACCGTGTGATTACATTGTCACTTAACTCTTTTCCTTCTTTTTTGTCTTCCTTCCCTCTCTCTCTCTCTCTCTCACTGTTGAGTTACATATGCCACAATGGAGCTGCCAGTGATCCAGACCCCATCTCCACCCCGGACCTGTTGGACCCTTCCCTGTGACCTGCTCCAGTGGATGATACATCACCAGGGTGACCAAGGACGTCCCACTCCGCCATAAAGACGTTCCAGCTGTTCTTTAAGGACTAATGATTTAAGTTGCTCACACACACACAATGTAACGACATAACACATACTTGTTTTTTTTACCCAAATGAGTATGGGTTCTCTGTTGAGTCTGGTTCCTCTTAAGGTTTCTTTCTATTTCCATCTCAGGAGTTTTTCCTTGCCACCGTCGCCCCCGGCTTTCTCATCAGGGACAAATTGATTTCTGTTTCATTTTATCTCATAATTTCTTCAATTGTGTAAAGCTGCTTTGTGACAATCACCATTGTAAAAAGCGCTATACAAATAAAACTGAATTGAATTGAATTGAATTGAAGTCTTGAAACTAGGAAGCTAATATTATTGAGCCCTTGAGCAATGCCCTGATTACTCTATGGCAGACGGGAGTGGGTGAACACTTCCAAAACAGCTGATATAAATCTGGAAATCAGGAAAGTGGAAGCTCAATTGTTAAGGCTTTCTTTGTATTGTTGGTTGGGGTTTGAGCTCCAGCACTGCCAGACTACCCTGTTTGCACCAGGGGGTGGGGCTGGGTGCACACTTCCCAAATATCCCGAACATTGGGCCACAGTGGCTCAGTGGTAAAGGCTCTGGTTTGATTGAGTTCAAGCAGTAAAACTGCCACTGTTGAGCCATTTAGCAAGTTCTTTAACCCTTTCTCTGCTCCTCGGGTGCTGTATTATGGCTGACTCTGCGCTATGACACCAATTTCCTGAGCTGCTGTTTATAAAGAAAGAATTGCACCGTGTACCTGCCACAAAAGTTTTTTTTTTCTAAAAAAAAAATATAACAGAAAAATAAAAACTCTGCTGGATCAAGTGCTTTTTTATTTTGCTCTGCTGAAGAATTAGGGTGTGAAATCAAACAAAATATACATATATCTCTGCAAAAATCATGTAATTATCCTAATCAGGATCATTTATTCATTTATTATTATTATTATTTTATTATTATGTTGATGTCACAGCCTTTTTCTTCAGACTTTTTTTTTCTAAGACCTGCCTGTGAATCTGTATAGAGCATCTGATCTTTAGGATTGATAGAAAAACCGACGGTTAAATGAATTTTCTCTGACACACACAGTCTGAATATAGACATCAGCCTTGCTTCTGCTTCTTCATTTTCTTGGTATTTTTTTTCTCCCGAAGTAACAAGATTGCAATCACAAGCTCCAATTAGGCTGATCAGCACAGCCGTCTCTCCAAATCGAAGTGGAATAGATGAGATGCTCTCCAGAGAAAACGAGCTAATTTACAAAGCTTGTGATGTTAGGGAAGAGAGATGGAGAGAGCGCAGGGTTCACTTTATGAGGTGGATTTGATCTAAAAGGTGTATTAATATTAGTCTATTAGTTCTATTGAATGCTTAACCTAGATGGTTTTTAAAAGAGTTTGAAATTAATGTCATAGCTCAGTGGTTGAGGTGTTGGACTACTGCTCAGAAGATTGAAGGTCCAATTCCAAACAGCACAGAGGACCTTACAACTTAACTGCCCAATTGGTTTAAAAAATAAAGATGAGATTATATTTTGTTGTTTAAAATAGAAAAGGACATCAATCAATCAGTAGTTTGCTTAGGGGCCCATCAACTGCAGCTTGATGGTGCTGGAGCTAAAATACCAACCTTTTGATCAACAATCCAGAGCCTTGATGGGGATTTGGTAGCTTATTGGTTAAGGTGTTAATCAGAAGATTATTAGTTTATTTCCCAGCACCATGCAACTGCCACTGCTGGGTCCCTGAACAAGGCCCTTAACCCCCAACTGAAATAAACCTAAGATGCTTTGGATGAGAAATGTAAACGTTAAACAAAATGGATTTTTGTGGAAGTGGTAGCTTATTGGTCAAGGTGCTGACCAACTGTCTGCTGGGCTTCTGAGCTGAAGATCGTGGGTTTGAATCCCAGTACCAGAGCACAGCCCTTAAACCTCAACTGCTTGGTTAAATTTGTAAAAATGGCGATAAAATTTTTAGCCAAAATGCCAGAAATGTAAATGTTAACAATTTGAGCTTGTCAGCCCGCCTAGTGGCCATAATAAGTAAGAAATACAAATATAGAAAATAAAAATTAAGCTTGATTTAAAGCTCAAACTAAACAAATAAATGCATTTACAAATGTGTGTTTTCATTGCAGATTTTATAAGATTTTTTCTTCTTCTTCTTCTTCTTCTTCTTATTATTATTATTATAAGAAAACCATATTATTATTTGTGTTTTTAGATTTTTTATTTAATTTTATTTAAACTCTTGTATATCCTGAAAGATAATGCATGTATCTAAGCCTCATCGTCCTTCATCTAATTAAGTGTGTAACATGTCTGTGTCGGTGTGAGTGAAAGTAGTGTGCGTGTGCGTTGCAGTGTGATGAAAGGTGTGTAATAACTCTCCTCTGTAATTAACAAATCAAAAGAGGAATAGAGGGAATGACAGAGTGAGGAGCTACACAGAGGGGAGGCATTGAGATTAATCTTCTAATCCTATTTCTGATTTTAATTAATGGATTCGTTCTCTTTCTTTCTCCCTCTCGTTCTCTCTCTTTCTCTTTGCCATGTTAACTGGACTGTTGATGCAGAACAGGTATAATTAAACTCACTATTGTTCTGTACAGCTGTATTTGCTGTATGCTATGAACAGGTTTTAAACTCACTATTGTTCTGTACAGCTGTATTTGCTGTATGAATTTTTTTATATTGTTTTATTATAATGTTCCGTAAACATTCCGTTAATCTCCTATAGAGGTTTATTTAATGATGATGTAAGGTGCATTATTTGCACCTTATAAGTACTTATATACAGGTATCTCAATCCTGTGTATTGCAACCCTTTGTTTACACTACTGATCTACTGACACTGACTAATCTTATACTAATTAGACAAACAGTATTTAACATATACAGTAGTGTTTAAATCTAACTTTTTGGGAAGGAGGTTGAGAAGTGACTGTAGGCAGGTTGGAATGGGTGAAGAAACATGTCAGGGTTAAGGTGACAGAAGAATCAAGAGGAAAGTGAAGAAGACCACAGTGAGCGCAGATAATGTTGTATTGTTTAGGACAACTTATATTCTATTTAGTGTTTACTTGTACACAAAGCCCCGCCCCAAACTATATAAACACAAATCTCTGCCCCAAATTCTACTTGTACACAAAGCTCTGCCCCAAACTCTAATTTAAAGCAAGGCTCTGCCCCAAACTTTAATTTAAAGCAAGGCTCTGCCCCAAACTCTAATTTAAAGCAAAGCCCTGCCCCAAACTCTCATTAAAAGCAAAGCTCTTACTAAACTCTAATGTACACAAAGCTCCGCCTCACATTCTACTTGTACACAAAGCTCCCCCAAAACTCTAATTAAAAGCAAAGCTCTGCCTCAAACTCTACTTGTACACAAATGTCTGCCCCAAATTTTACTTGTACATAAAGCTCCGACACAAACTCTACTTGTACACAAAGCTCTGCCCCAAACTGAAATTCAACACAAAGCTCTGCTCTAAATTCTATTTCAACACATAGCTCCGCCTCAAATTCTACTTAAACACAAAGCTCCGCCCTAAATTCTACTGTAACTCAAAGCTCCAACCCAAAGTCTATATAAAAACCCTAAAATCTACCGTTTCAAAAACCTACATTGGATTAGTTATTATCTTACGTAGTTTAAAAGTCAAGTGAAATATGCAAACGATAATAAGAGCTATTGTTATTGAAAACCCATTTTGACCAATTGGGATTCAGAACTTGATCTATAATGTGTTTTTAAATTGTGTTTCCCTGAAATTAAAGAAGTCATTGAAACAATATCGAGTGTTAAGAAATCGATATACTTTTCAGGTCTGTTTAGCCAATAAGAAGATGGAAGATACTAATTTACTCTGTCCTTTTCTCATCCACCCTCATCTGAGATGGTATCTTCCAGTTTCTGATTGACTGAACACACCTGATTAAGTAATCAGCAGTGAGTAGAGCAGGGAGAGTTAGAAAACAATCAAAACAAAGTAACTCCAGGAATGAGGGTTGCCAAATTTTGCTGATTTCAGACTGACATGAGAGCAGAGTAAACTGATATTAAGGTGTGTTGAGAGGTCTAACCAATAGAGGACAGTAGAGTAGCAAATAAAAGTACAAAATAAAAATAATGACTGAAGTTCTTAAATTCTTTAATTAATAAAAAGAGTAATACAGTCTGGAATAATGAGATTCTTCCTCTTCTTCTTTTTACCTTTCGGCTGTTCCCTTTTAGGGGTCGCTACAGCGAATTATCTGTCTCCACCTAACCCTAATCTCTACATCCTCTTCACTCACACCCACTAACTTCATGTCCATGTTTATCGCATTCATATACCTTCTCTTTGATCTTCCTTTTTGCCTTCTGCCTTGTAGATTTATTTCTAACATCCTCCTACCAATATATTTACTATTCCTCCTTTGTACATGTCCAAACCACCTCAATCTGGCTTCCCTGACTTTCTCCCCAAAACATCTAACATGAGCCGTCCCCCTAAAGCATTTGTTCCTAATCCTGTCCAACCTCATTACTCCCAAAAAAATCTTTAAAAAAATCTACAGCTCTTTTACTTCCAGCTCTGTCACCTGTTTCTTTCTTAGTACCACTATCTCTACATCATAGCTGGTCTTACCACTGTCTTGTACACCTTCCCCTTGATTCTAGCTGATATGTTCCTTTCACACATTACTCCTGACATGTATCTCCAACCAATCCAACCTGCCCGTACTCGCTTCTTTACCTCTTTTACACATTCTCTATTGCTCTGGACTGTCGACCCCAAGTACTTTAACTCCTGCATCTTCTTCAACCTTTCATCTTGTAATATTACTGTTCCACTTCCCCTACGATTCACTCTCATCTTAACCTAGCCTCCACTACTTTAAAATCCTGTTAAACAATCTAGTAAGGAATTCCACTGCTGCCTCTCCTAGACATTTCCACACCTTCACTCATGAGCAAGAACGACGAGTCAGCATACAGAGAGAAGGTGAAACAGATAACAGCTTGGTGTAAAGCCAATAACCTGTCTGTGAACATTGACAAGACTAAAGAGATAGATGTTGATTTCAGAAAAGCAAAGAGCGACCATTCTCCGCTGAACATCGACGGCCCCTTGAGAGATCGTCAAGTACACTAAATTTCTTGTTGTCCACCTGACGGAGAACCTCACCTGGTCACTCAACACCAGCTCTCTTAGCAAAAAAACCCAACAACGCCTCTTCTTCCTGCGAAGACTGAGGAAAGCCCACCTTCCACCTCCCATCCTGACCATTTTCTACAGAGGGACCATCAAGAGCATTCTGAACAGCTGCATCACTGCCTGGTTTGGGAACTGCAACTTCGTTTCGGATCGCAAGACCCTGCAGAGGACAGTGAGAACAGCTGAGAATCTTATTGGAGTCTCTCTTCTCTCTATAACGGACATCTATACCACACACTGCATCCGCAAAGCTAACAGCATTGTGGAGGACCCCACACACCCCTCACACTCACTCTTGCCACTCCTGCCCTCTGGAAAAAGATACCGTAGCATTCGAACCCTCCCGAATGTGTAACAGTTTCTTTCCACAAGCCATCAAGCTGGTTACACACCGAACTGAACTTCCTCAACCTACAAATATGCACAGACACTCAAACATTTTTTGTTAAGCACAGTCACATTACAATGCTATAGTCACTTACAATGCTATAGTCACTTTACAATGCTATTTGCACAATATTGTTGTTAATTTGCACATTTCATGTCTACCTCATCTTACAATATGGTTGGCGCTATTATGTTCCATTCTTTATTGTTTTTTTTGCACTGTCCTTGTAATGTTCGTATTGTTTATTGCACTGTCTGTTTCTGCACTGTCTCCACTAGGTTGCATACATGCACTTTACGTCTATCCTGTTTAGTGGCTCTTTGTTGTTTTGTGGAATTCTATGTTTTGTGTAGCACCAGGGGGTCCTGGAGAAACGTTATTTCATTTCACTGTGTACTGTATTCTGCTATACGTGGTTGAAATGACAATAAAGCTCCTTGAACTTGAACTCCACATTATTCACCTCTTCTACCCTTTTCCCCTCTCATTTTCCTCATTCATCAACACTTAAAAGTACTCCTTCCATCTTCTCTGTACACTCTTTTCACTTGTAAGGACCTTTCCATCTCAATCCCTCATCCTTGCTAAGTCCTTCTCTCTTTCTCTGGTGTCCAACCTAGTTTACAACTTATTATACACCTTCTGCTTAGCCTTAGCCATTTCCCTCTTCACTCTGTGCCGCAAATCCTTGTATTCCTGTCTACTTTTTTTCAGTCTTTTCCATGTCCCACTTCTTCTTGGCTAACCTCTTCCTTTTTATACTATCCTGGACTTTCTCATTCCACCACCAAGTCTTCTTATCTTCTTTCCTTCTTCCATATGACACACTTAGCACCTTTTTTCCTGTCTTCCTGATCACTTCTGCTGTAGTTTGTCATTCATCTAAAAAAGACTAGCTGACTGCCCAGAGCCTGTTTCAACTCCTGTCTAAATGCTTCACAGTATTCTTTTTTTTTTCAGCTTCCACCACTTGGTTTTCCTTCCTACCTTTGATCTCTTTTTCTTCCATACCAACATCCTCATTCTACACACCACCATTCTTTGCTGTCTACCTACACTTTCAGGTCGCTTTGTCTACATAAGATGTAATCTACCTGTGTGCTCCTTCCTCCGCTCTTATAAGTCACTATATGCTCCTCTCTCTTCTGGAAAAAAGTATTTACCACAGCCATCTCTATCCTCATAGCAAAGTCTACTATCATCTGTCCTTTACTGTTCCTTGCCCTGACTCCAAACCTGCCCAACACTTCCTCATCACCTTTGTTCCCCTCACCAACATGTCCATTAAAGTCTGCGCCTATCACTACTCTCTCTCCTGTGGGAATACTCACTCTCTTTCTCTTCTAACTCTTAACCTACATGTGGGCGTAACCACTTACAACATTTACCATCAGCCCTTCAATTTCTAACCTCATTGCACAAGATTACAGCATTTAGCAGATGCTCTTGTCCAGAGCGAAGTACAAGAAGTGCTTTGAGTCATATCATTAAACAGCTCAATACTGATACATAAGTTCATAAATTGGTGTAACAACAACAAAAAACTGTTGAAAAGAGTTTTTTTTTTTAATTGTCAAGAGGTCAAGGTATTTAAGAAAGAGATGAGTTTTCAAACGCCTATTGAAGACGGCCAGTGACTCTGCTGTTCTGACATTGATGGGAAGTTCGTTCCACCATCTTGGTGCCAGAACAGAAAGTCTTGAGGCAGACCTACCTAATGTCCTAGGAGATGGTGGAACAAGCCGACCAGTACTTGTGGATCTGAGAGAGCGTAGAGCGATGCGAGGAGTGATAAGTGTTTGTAGGTAGGAGGGTGCAGCTCCATTTCTGGCTTTGTAGGCAAGCATCAGTGTTTTAAATCTGATGCGTGAGGCTACTGGGAACCGATGAAGGAAGTGCAGCAGTGGAGTGGTGTGTGAAAACTTTGGTAGGTTGAAAAAAACAAGTTCCGCTGCTTTCTGAATCATCTGCAGAGGACGAATTGCACTCAGAGGTAGGCCTGCCAAAAGCGAATTGCAGTAGTCTAGTTTAAAAACTCAACAGACTCATTACCCTGTCTGACACTCTTTTCACCTTCAGAAAATTCTTCACAAACTCCTCTTTCAGGATCACTCCTACCCCATTTCTCTTCTATCCACACCATGACAAAACAACTTGATTCCTTATTCAATACTACGAGCCTTGCTACCCTTCCACCTGGTCTCCTGTACAGACAAACCTTCCTTCTCTCCATCATATCCACCAGCTCTCTACCTTTCCCTGTCATTGTCCCAACATTCAGCATCCCTAAACTCTTGCCTTTCCTTCTCTCTTTCTGTCTATTCACGCGTCCTCCTCCTCTCTTCCTTTTTTTGTTGTCATTTCCAGATGTCTGTGAGTGTTTCTCGCCTCCACACTCACACATACGCACACACTCAGATTACAGCTATAAATCCCACAGTCTTACACTCCTCTCAAATTTTATTATATCATTTGTTTACTGCCAGTTTGTCTTGTCAAAGTTTTGTATCTTCGCTAATTAACACACTAAAATGTAGCTCCTCGATCACAACGTAAAAAATCTGCTGCAATTCATCTGAAATTATTTTTTGTGAATAAAAACCTTTATGATTGATAGGCAGTAAAAGTGTTATGCTGAAATTTACTTACATAAGAAATAACATGAGATGATTTTAATATTCTGGAGTTAGCATTGCCTAAATCATCTCTTATTAAATGTCTGACGATTAATGGAAAATAATTTAAAAATAAAATGAGCATTATAATATCAATAATCATCTCTAATTCCAAATATTTTCCTATAATTACACACTAATTTATTTATGAATAAACTAAATGGTTTTCATGTATATTTTACTTCTATACCGTTACTGTAATGTTTGTAAAGTTTTCCAAATTTGTGTCCATGTTTCTTCCCCTTATCAGTCTGAGTAAATACCCTACATGGGGCGGTGTAGAGCTGAGAGCGAGACTAAAGATGATGCTAATGAACAGAAGAACTCTTCTCTTTTTCCTTCCTGTTAGTTTTGATATTATTGATCCTCATTTTTTTACCTTCCACTGCTTGTATAATCTCAGTAGTGCAAAGTTTTTATTATGATGTAGACACACTGCTGAGTGCTTCAGAACACCAAGCCACCAAAGTTCAAAATATTCATCGGTTTCCTATGAAAGTTTTATAGCTAGCACGAGCATCCTAAAACATCCTAAATATCCAGAAGGTTCTAAACATCTAAAAAATCCTGAACATTCAAGAAATGCTAAACATTCCAGAAGATCTGGAACATCCTAAAAATTCTAAAAATCCTGAATATTCAGATCTCAAACATCTAAAACATACTAAACATTCTGAACGCTAAGTGAGAAAAAAATATATGTTTTTATTATGCAAAAAAGTGTAAGAATTTAGAACAAGTTACAAATTGTTGTGCTTTAAATATTGCTAAAATTCTAGCCAGTTAGAATATCACTTGATCCAGCGCATTTTTATTAAATTTCATTTAATTTAATTATTTTTCACATCATACTTAATTATACACACTCCAAACATATATAAAAATGTTGTCGCTATTTATTTCCCCTTTAGCTGATATGTATGATGTCTTAGGAATGTTTTTAGCTGTGTCGCTCTGACAGCGTCCTGTCCGGCCCTTTGGGGAGTCCCTTTAACTCCTCCTTATCGCTGAAGTTAGATATGAAAATAAACACCTATTGGGAAAGCGGTAGCTTAGTGGATAAGGTGTTGGACTGTTGACCCAGGACCACCAAGCTACCACCACTGGGCCATGGATTAAAAAAAAAAATGATGCGTGTGCGTAGCTCGGGATGAGGGCATCTGTCAAATGCCAGAAATGTAAATGTCACGACGGAAGCCAAACCAACACACAGAGGAGCTGTGTTATCTTCAGAAACTGAACGTCTCCCGAGCTGTAAACTGACATTTTACTCAAAAACAAAAACCAACATTTATATATGAACTTATATATAAAGAAAGACACAAAATCCTTTAACAGCCTTTAAATACCAAAGCATCAGGAATCCCGACTCTCAGCTGTAACTGGGGTTTATTAATTTTCTCTAACAGCAAAACAAATATTGATGAGATTCTTCTACATCCTCATTTCACCAGTAACAACTCACTTCACTGAGACTGGAAGAGGAGGAGCTTCACTTCACACGGGTCATTGGTGATCGGTAAAAACTGCTGTTTATTTCTAACTTTTATGGACTGAGTCTCCACTTTCAGCACTTTGCACAAGTTATAATTGGATATTACAAGTATTCCGGCCTTCCTTCCCCACTCCATCTCTCTCTGTCCTATAAATAAAGGCAGAAAATGCCCAAAATAATCTTGAAAAATTGCTTTGTGTATATTATTGTTATTACTAATAATAATAATAATAATAATAATAATAATAATAATAGTAATAATTACAATTATTATTAGTAGTAGAAGTATTATTATTAGTATTATTATTGCTTTATTATTTTGCAGGAATAAGCAGGAACGCTCTGACGTTTTTCGTACCTGTCTCATATCTGACAATGTTTCACAAAAAAATGCTAATTTTTTTTTTAAATGCAATTATAAAATTAACTGGTTATAAAGACGATCAAAAGACAGTAATCAAAATCATCCATCAGATCTTAAAATTTTTAAAACATTACTAAAGATATATTTTTTTATAAAATAATAACAATATAAAATCCTCCCAGTTCAAACAAGGAAATCTGTGCTCACTGTTTTAATCATTGAATGATAAACTGAATGTCGCTTTGTCTTTGGTGAACTCGTCGATTTTGTAGCCCCAGAAGCTAATTTGTTATTTAAAGCAAATTTTATGACACTTGTTTCCTGAGCGATAAATCTTACAAAGCATCGTAAAATCTGCTGCCAGAAAATCTACGACACGAACATAAACCATGATGGATTACACAGAACGCGTGTGTGTGTGTGTGTGTGTGTTTGTGTGTGTGTTGAGAAACAATATTTTTACGGATTTAACAGAGCTGTATGCAGAAAAACATTAATAGCTGTGATTCTTAAATATGGTCCATTTTAGGTCATCAGATTATTTTATTTAAAAAGATTAACAATAGAAGAAAAAAAAAGAATAAATATATAAATACCTTTGTTGGTTTTTTTTAATAGCTTTTAGAAACAATACTGATGTACATTTTATGCATGTTAATATGGTAGATAATCGATATGCATATCCTGTAACTCCACGGACTTCTGGACAGGCACGTCCGCAGTCGCAACCGAGTGCGGTTGCCATGCAACGCTGCCATGCTGTCTATTTAGCGGGATGCAAGACACCTGACTCATTTAGGTAGCACCAGGTATGGGGTGCAGCCCTGGTATAGGCTGAAAATTTAAGAAAGAAAAGATTGAAGAAAAGAATCTAAGAAACAAAACTAAGAGAAAGGAATTAAGGAAGAAAAGACTTAAGAAAAGAAAAGAATTTGACAAAAAGAAACTAAAAAGAATTTAAGAAAGAAAAAATTAAAGAAAACTAACAGAAAAAAAAGATTTTAGAAAAAGAAACAAGAACAAGCGATCCTTCGAGCTGGACCCAGGAGGTGGACCAGCTGACAAGCTATATGTGTTAGCCCCCAACACTTTCCTGGGGCTATATCTTTTCGTTCACCGCCCATCCAGGGGTAGTCCGAACCCTTTTACGTTTTACATAAGGATGTGCCTCGTCTGTCCACCATAACAAGGAGCCCCACGCGCACCCCCACAGGTTGCTTCAACTGCTGCCCATACCCTGTCACTTGACTTAACGGATTACCCCCTATAAAAGAAAAAATGCAATATTGGTTGTGGTGAATTGATTCTCTAAGGCTTGCAGGTGTATTCACTTGGCCACAGAGGGCCACAGTTCGTCAGCCAATTTTGCAAGGTGTTCTGTTGTCTAATTCATCAGGTTGACCACCTGATGTGGGTGAAGTATGCACATAACACTCTATAGCACTCATCCTGGGCATGTCACCATTTAAGTGAGCATTGGTTCTGCTTTAAACTCACATCCAGCGTGTTTTCCATGAGTGCATACATAACAGATCCGATATTTATCGATTGTTTTCCCTCTGTGGGAAATGGTAACACAGTTAATAAGATGATGGACTGCTAATTGGAGGATCAGGGGTTCATTCCCGGGATGACCAGGCTCCCACTGTTGGTCCCCTGAGCAAGGCCCTTAACCCCCAATTGCTTATTTGTAGAAGAGAGACAAATGAAATTCGCTTTGGATAAAGATGCAAAAATGCTGTAAATGTAGGATTGTGGCCTCAAATCTCAGCACCACCAAGCTGGGCCCCTGAGTGAGGTCCTTAATCCTTATCCCCTAATGCCATAAATGTAAATGTGTTTAAATTAGATTAATTAGACAGTTCGGGGAATTGAGCCCTGTAGTGAAACCTTGGTGTGAGCTGTGTAAAGTAAACTGTAAAAAATTCCGCTGAATAATTTAAATCATAATTGGGCTTTTATGAGAAAGATGGATGCCATTATTAGATTTTGTAATACTTTGACTTCCTCTGCAGCCACTGGCATTTTTGTTTTAACATTCCTGAACAGGTTGTCCTTCGAAAATGTCCACCAGTTCAGAGTCTAAATGGGCGGCACAGAATTAAATAAAGTTGAGTGGAGATTATAAAGAGAAGCTCTTTAGATTTTTCAGTTGGCTCCCGCTGACCGCTCCAACACACAATGAGAAGCTATCAAAGCCAGCCAGGCTGCGCCATGCATTATTTATCAGAGTTATTTTTTTAAAATGTCTTCGAGACTTTTCTTCACATCGACTTTACCCTCTAGCGAGAGCAATGATTGAATCGGTGTTGGCTAATGTTGATAATTTTCTTGCCGTGCTTCTCACCGCTGGCTCTGCTTTGCTACCCCATATTGTTCTGCTTTAGCTTAAAAGCTTTGGCTTGTTGGATTCTGGTTCACTTATCAGCAGTTAGCGGAGATTTATACACGTATCAAGAGCTCTTATAAAGTAAGTGTTTTAACCATAACAACTCAACAACAATGAGTTAATAGGGGTATAAGTGCTAATTTGTGCCTAGTGTTGGGTAGCATTATTTTTTTCTAGTTCAAACGACCCTCGATTTATGATGGGGTTACATTCCGAAAAACCCTTCGGGCGTCAAGATATTCAATTCAATTTAATTTTATTTGTATAGCGATTTTTACAATGGTCATTGTCACAAAGCAGCTTTACAATCAAAGTAATTATAATCAAAATGAATTAAAAATCAGTTTATCCCTGATGAGCAAGCCGGGGCCGATAGTAGCAATGAAAAACTCCCTGAGACGGAATAGGAAGAAACCTTGAGAGGAACCAGACTCAACAGAGAACCTATCTTCATTTGGGTGAAAAACAGGTAGCAGGAATTATGTAGTTACACTGTGTGTATAAGCAACTTAAATCATAAGTCCTCGAAGAACAGCTGGAATGTCTTTATGTCAGAGTGGAAACGTGCTCGGTCACCTGGTGATGTGATCATCACTTGAGTGGGTCACAGGGAAGGGTCTGACAGGGCTGGAGTGGAGATGGGGTCTGGATCACTGGCAGCTTAGTTGTGGCATATGTAGCTCGACAGTGAGAGAGAGAGAGAGAGAGAGAGAGAGAAAGAGAGAGAAAAGTGCTAGCATGTACTCCGGCAGGAATAACTAGGACAGCATAACTAAAAGGAGAACCAGAGGTGAACACAGACATGAGGGCTCCCTGATATGTTAAGCAGCCAGCCACCCATTAACAACGTGTTTGCTAAGAGTGGGGAACATCTAAACATACCAGATCACCATAATACTCAACATCCATGAGTCCCCCAGATCCACTTCTTTATCTAAGGTGAATTTTTACAAAATGCTTGACTAAATAAATACGTTTTTAGACTGGACTTAAACACTGAGCTTGTGTCTGATTCCCGAACATTCATAGGGAGGCTATTCCATAACATAAAGCTTTACAGTAATCCAGCCTGGATGTAATAAACGCATGAACTAATTTTTCTGCATCATTTAGTGACAATATATTTCTTATCTTAGCGATATTTCTGAGATGATAGAATGCTATCCTGGTAATATTATCGACATGTGCTTCAAATGAGGGATTGGCATCTATAATCACACCCAGATCTTTTATTGTTGCACTTGGTGAAACAGAAAGACTGTCTAGGGTATTGGAGGTTCATATATCTGAAGTTAATATAGGCACTGTATACCACTTATAATGCGTTTACTAAAGGCATGCCAGCTTCCAGCTTAGAGACTTTTCGATTTGTCACTTAACCAAAGGATATTATCTCGAACTTAATGACTGCGTGAATTTGCTGAGTAAACACAGCCAACCGTATGAATGTAAATACATCTTTATCTGAAAAATTGTAACTCTGATAGGTGTCGGTAGTGCTTAAATCTTGTCTTTGTGCAGCTAGTTGCCATATTTTAATGTCAATGTCATTGAAACGATAAATTAAAAACCCCTTTTGTAAAAGGAAAATAACCATATGACTAAATTCATTTTAAAGTGTGGTATAGATTAAAAAAAGTAATTTTTATTAATTTGAATGACTTAAAAGCCCCCGAGCCATGAAAAAAGAGATTAATCTGACTATCGTGTCTGATTCCAAGCATGTTCACTACACAATTCTGTGTTTTTGTAAGAAACCAGACTGGGAAGGATCCATCTTGCAGGTTTAATAACATTAGCAAACAGGCAAAAACAAAACCAAGAATTGGCAGAAGTTGGTACATGGTAACTGTAATAATAAGCTCGAAGAAGGATCCATCATGCAGGTATAAGCTTTATTTAATAAACAAAGGCAGTTCAAAACATAGTCAGTATCCAGACAGAAGTTGGTGCACACTAATCCACAAAACCAAAACAGACAAATCAAAATCGTGAGACAAAGAGTAGAATCCAAAAACAGGCAGAGATCAGAAAACAGTCCACATGAAACGCTTGGTAAGTTGCATAGCACAAACAATACTTCGCAATGTGGAAATGCTAGCGCTATTTTAAATAACTAGCAACTCAGAAGTGATACCGGAAGTAGAACACTAGCGCTAGTACTCAGGTGACAAAGACGTCTGGTGGTGGGATGGTGTAATCGTTACAGTAACACTGATCAAGAAAACAAACAAACCAAATAGCAAAGACGTAAATCATAACAAAGGGACAAGCAAAGATTATAACCATAAAGACTAGCAAACAGTAAATCAACACTTAGTAGGCAGACAGGCTAACAATACTTTGCATTATGCCAGCGGCTAGTGCTAGCTTATATAGCCAACTCCAAAAAGTGACATCAGAAGTGATCTAAGTATTCAGGCAAAGGTGCCCTCCAGTGGCTGCCAGATGGTAGCATTAGAGTTTTCCACAAACTGCTCCCACTGTCAATTTATGAGGCAGTAGTACAAAACGGCTCCGTGTTTTTACTCTGAGGATCAAGATTCAAGCCCAAACACTGCAAACTGCCATTGTTAGTGCAGGATCTATAAGATATCTATAAGATTAGATTTAGGGAAGTTTAGATATATTTTAAGGTAAATTTTGGTATCTAGAAAATCAACTCTAGAACAAAGAAACTTTTCTATATTCCACTTTACTTCTCTGACTTATTTGTAATTATAGAATGTCTCTACAGACCAAGTAATAAAAGAACAGCCAGATTAGCCGGAGCGCTAACAAGATAACGGAGCCATCACCCAAGCGCAGAAATACGATGGTCCAAACAGCAATGACAACAGTTTAATAAGAAACAATAAGAAAATCCTTCTGAATTCGCTTGTTAAAGATGAAATCTCGATGATGCAGGACCGCCCGCTCGTCCATATTAAACACAAAAACACAATTAAAGTACATTTAATTAACACGTTTAACATGTTATTAATGTGTTTTTCTTTTCCTTTTAATTTCTGGGTATTTAAGGCTTCAAACCACCTGCTGGGTTTTTGACATTAAAAACAACTTCATGTCCAGATTAAAGAACAAATTAGGATTTTACCAAATGGCACTTAAAAATAAATATATATAATTAGTCTGTTGACAAGCAACGATGATAAATGACCTAATTCCTCCACTTCGTGTTTCTTGTTTATTGATGACACTGTATAGAGGACTAAAAAATATTTATGTTATAAACAAAAAAAATCCACTAATGAGCAACAAAATCCTCTGGGAACAAAAGCAACAAAAATTCTGCTTATAATTTTTCTTATTGCTTTTTTACAGATGTAAGGAGGAAAATCCAGCCCTAATGACATGCAAATGAATGTGTTGCTAATTAGCATAGTCATTTACATATCGCACTGATATTTATTGTTTTTTTCCTAATACCCACAATGCTGTGTGGTAAGATTTAGCCATCGTCACATCTAAAGCATAAGACAGTGATGCGGTGGCGCTTTACTGCTCTCGCCAATGTGAAACTCACAATTTGTATTTTTCCACACTGACAGGTGTTGTTATTATTATTACTAATGAATAAAGTTACAGTAATTAATCAAAATTTTTACATGTTTTTCTTTTGCTTTGTCACCTGGATGTATACTGCTTAGTGGTTAAGGTGTTGGATAGCTGATTGGAAGATCATGGACACCATCGATTTTGCCACTGATGGGAAATTGAGCAAGTTCCTTAACCCTTAACTGCTCAGCTGGGTGAAAATACTGAGATAATTAAAGGTCACTCTGCATAAAGACATTTTAATTTTTAATGATTTACATTTTACATTTTAATGACTCTTTCCTGCTTGTTCCTGGTATGACCTTCATCATTTACAGAACATCTGCTAGAGCATCAGTTCATTTAAATAAACACCTGTCATTATTTTGCCATGTTTTTTTCTTAATTTTGGTAGTATGTGTGTGTGTGTGTGTGTGTGTGTGTGTGTGGTTGTGTAAACTTTTGTAAAGGTCAGTTAGTATAGAGAATGTTGTATTTAGAGTCAGGAGGACGAGCAGGGATGTTATAAACAGTCAGGAGGTAAAGCAGGAATGTTAAGAGTAGTCCGACGGAAGAGCGCGACTGTTGAGTCCGAAGCCAGACTTTTTGAATTAAAGTCAGGAGAAAGAGAAGGAATGTTGTAAACAGTCGGAAGAAAGAGCGGAATTTTGTGATCAGTCAGAGGAAAAAGCAGAAATGCTGTAATTAGTCAGGAGGAAGAGCAATAATGATGTAATTAGTCAGAAAAAAGAGCAGGATTGTTGTGATTAGAGTCAGAAGTAAGAGTAGGAATGTTGCGATTAGAGTCACGCGGAAGAGCAGAAATGATGTGATTAGAGTCAGAAGGAAGTGCAGGAATGTTGTAATCAGATCAGGAGGTAGAGTGGGAATGTGATTAGAGTCAGGAGGAAGAGCAGGAATCATGTGATTAGAGTCAGGAGGAAGAGCAGGAATTATGTGATTCGAGTCAGAAGGAAGTGCAGGAATGTTGTAATTAGAGTCAGGAGAATGAGTGGGAATGTGATTAGAGTCAGGAGGAAGAGTGGGAATGTTGTGATTAGAGTCAGAAGGGAGAGCGGGAATGGTGTGAACACTCTGAAGGAAGAGCAGAAATTGTTGTGATAAGAGTCAGGAGGTGAATGAATGGGGTGACCAGAACATTGCTGCTTTGCCTCTTAAATAAGGAGGCGGTATTCAGCCTGACATCCTTGAAAATAACATCTGCTTATTTTCAATTATTCACGATTATGTAGTAAAATATATACACGATTTAAGCATTAAGCATCATTTCATTATTGTTTTCGTTCACTCCTGAGCCTTGGTTTTTTCCACTCATTGTGATTTCATGTCTGCCATTGCATCCAGGGTGTATTCCCTTCTCCAGGTCAGTCAGTCACCTTTATTCATATAGCGCTTCTAACAATCGGGATTGTTTCAAAGCAGCTATATATCAAAGCAGCTATGTCGTTTCTATATTAGAAACGACAATATTAAACATTCAGCTAGAGCTTCTTTATTAGGCGTGCAGAGCAACCACCCAGTAAATAGTCTAATCTTGAGGTCATGAACGCATGAACAAAAATTTCTGTATTTGACCTCAAAAGCATAGGTCGTAGTTTAGATATATTTTTAAATGATAAAAGGCATTTTTACAAATGCTGGAAATGTGGCTTTCAAAGGAAATATTACTGTTGAAAAGAACACCTAAGTTCGTAACTAATGATGACGGGTTGACAGAGCAGCCATCAAGTGTTAGACAGTAATTTAGATTATTAGAGGCAGAGGCTTTATTGCCGATAATTAACACCTCTGTTTTTTCAGGATTCAGCAATAAGAAATTATTTGTCATCCATTTTTTATATCAACTATGCATTCAGTTAGTTTTTCGAATTAGTAAGTATCGCCGGGTTGTGAGGAAATATATAGCTGAGTGAAAGCTAACACCATGTTTACTAATATCTTCCAGGGGTAACATGTATAGTGTAAAAAGTAACAGTCCTAGAACTGAGCCTTGGGGTACTTTATACTTTACTTGCGAGTGATATAATACCTCTTCGTTTACTGCTACAAATTGTTGACAGTCAGATAAGTAAGTTTAAACAATGTCAACGCATTTCCACTGATGCCAACGAAGCTTTCTAATATATTTAAAAGAATTTTGTGGTTGACAGTGTCAAATGCAGCACTGAGGTCCACTAGCACTAATAGGGAAAGACAACCATTAATAGCTGATAGCAGCAGGTCATTTGTAACTCTAATTAGAGCAGTCTCAGTACTGTGACAGGATCTAAATCCTGACTGGAAATCCATATAGATATCATCAAAAAATTAATTGTGAAGATACAACCTTTTCAAATATCTTAGACAAAAATGGGAGATTTGAGGTCGGTCTGTAATTAACTAGATCTTTGGGATTGTAAATACTTTACTCCTAACCACCAGAGGGCGCCATCACTGGAGTACTAGTTCTCAGTCTAGTACTTCTGGTGGCACTTCCGGTTTTTAGCATATATAAACTAGCCGTTTGGCTAAGCACATTGAGAAGTATTGTTTGCATTAGTGACTCACTAAGTGTTCTTGTATCACTCCTGTTTATGCTCATGGTCTTGTTTGATGCCTTTTTCTGACTTTTGCCTAAAATTTTGGATTTGTCTGCCTGCTATTTGGATATTTTTGTACCAACCTTATTTTGCTATTTTGACCACTCTTTTGGATTCCCCTTTGCTGTTAATAAAAGCTATTACCAGCATCATGGATCCCTCGCTGTCTCATTCATTACAGGGATCAAGTTATGTTTTTTTAATGAGTGGCTTAATAACAGCTAGTTAAAATGTTTTGGGAACATATTCTAATAAAAATGATGAATTAATTATATTTAGAAGTGGCTCTATGACTTCATTCAAGAATTACCTCTTTTAGGAGCTTGGACAGAATATGGTCCAACATACATGTTGTTAGTTTAGATGATTTGATGAGTTTATAAAGTTCTTTCTCACCTATACTAGTGAATAAGTGAAATTGTTCTTCGGCAGGTCTATCTGATGCGATACTGCGGCTGTCTGCTGCACGTTCACAATTTCATCTCTAATAGTATCGATCTTGGAATTAAAGTAATTCATAAATTCATCACTGCTTTGCTGATAAAAAATGTCAACACATTATTATTAGTTTATTTAGCCACTGTATTGAAATACCTAGGATTATGTTTGTTTTCTTTTAGAAGAGATAAAAAAAGTAATCAGATCTAGCAGTTTTTAATGCATTTCTTTAGGATAGGCTATTTTCCCGCCATGCAATACGAAATACCTCTGGTTTAGTTTTTTTCCAGCTGTGCTCCACTTTTCGGGCTGCTCTCTTTAAGGCGAGTGTGTGCTCATTATACCACGGTGCCAAACTATTTTCTTTTATCTTTTTTAAACATAACAGTACAACTGTATTTAAAGTACTAGAAAAGACAGTCTTCAAGTTTTTAATTACATTATCGAGTTTTTCTGAGCTATTGGATGTGCTAAAGAATTAGGATGAATCCAGGAAGATTTTCCTCACAAAACAGTCTTTTGTGGTAGAAGTAATGGTTCTTACATACTTGTAACAAGTTTTAGAATTTATAATTATAACTATATAACTATTTGCACAGGATTAGAAAATAATCAGAAATATCATCGCTTTGTTGCAGAATTTCAACGTCAATAGCATCAATTCCATGTGAGAGTATTAAATCTAGAGTATGATTATTATTATGAGTAGGACCTGAACTGTGTTGTCTAACTCAAATAGAGTTTAGAATTTCTAGAAACGCTGATCCCAGAACATTTTTTCATTTTCGACATGGATATTAAAATCACCATTACTTCAAATGATTTATACCTGTAACCTGCGCTCTGAAAAAAACACTGAAAGTATTATTATAAATTGATGCCTTTACCTTTTGGACGCGGCTCATGTTTATAACAGTCATTTTTGGGGTGTAGACACATTTAAAATAACATAATCATCTGCTTTCATCCAGGTTTCTGTCAAACAGATCTAGATCATAACTAGTGATCATATCATTTACAAAGGCGCTTTGGCAGTAAGGGACCTGATATTTAGTAAACCAAACTTTATCGTTTGTTTCTCTGTGTTGCATGAATTTTTATATTTGTTGGACATCAATTAAATTGTTTTTGATTAAGCTGTTTTTTTGGACGCTAGTATTTTCTAGTTTTGGGAAACAGACAAAGTCTTTAGTGGTGATATCTTATAAGAGTCTCTATGTGCTGTATTAACTAAATTCTGTGAGTTGAGACGGCAAGCAGACGGACGGTTTAGGTAGACTATCTGCTCCCTGACCTGGGCTCCAGTCAGTCAAGTGCCAACTCTAAGACTATTTGCCAAAATTCTAGAAAGAAGAGCGGCACCATCCCAGAGGGGATCAATACCATCTCTTTTAATCAGGTCAGGTCTGCTTCAATTGTCTATATAAACTATGTTATTTCATGGGCACCATTTAGACATCCAGTTATTAAGTGATGACAGTCTGCTATGTATCTCGTCACCCACGGTAAGCAGTAAGGGGACCAGAGCAGATTACTGTGTCTGATGTTGTACCTCTTTAAAATTATTTTTTAGTGATCTCCGACTGGCGAAGTCGAACATCATCAGCTATGGCGTGAATAACAATCCTACTGAGCCAGCACTTTTGAATTTGCCAAGATGTCAGGTGCTCTGGCTCCCGGTAAACATTGGACTTTAGAAGCTGGAGTCTCTATTTTCACGTTCCATACAATAGAATCACTGATAACTAGAGCTCCTTAATCAGGTTTCTCAGTGGGTGCGTCACTGAGTGGTGAGAACCTGTTTAATGTTTTTGTTTTTTAATGTTTTTGTCGGAATTGAAGAGCTGTGTTTTGAATCGTGACTATGCCGCCTCACAGTCACCCAGTTGCCCTGCCTCCGCCAGGAGGGTTGTAGCACCTGGGCCCAATCTAAGACCCCTCGCCATCTCCCCGAGGGTTTATTAAAACCTCTCCCCATTCCTCAGCAACCCTGGTCGCACATATCCATTGATTTCGTCACCAACCTCCCCAATTCTCAAGGTTACACCACAGTGTTCACGGTAGTGGACCGGTTATCCAACGCCTGTCGCCTGGTCCCACTCAAAGGCCTCCCTTTCGCTCTCGAGATTCATGCTGTTTCAGCATGTTTTCAGAAACTTCGGTCTCCCAGAAGACATCGTGTCCGACCGAGGGCCACAATTTACCTCTGGCCTCTGGTCTGCCTTCTGTCAGAGACTTGACATCAACATCAGCTTGACCTCCGGGTATCACCTCCGGGTATCACCCTCAGTTGAACAGCCAGGTAGAGCGGTTGAATCAAGAACTGGGACAATACTTGCGTTCATACTGCTCACGTGAACAAACCAGATGGAGCAAGTTTCTCCCTCTCCCAGAATACGCCCAAAACTCACTCACACACTCCTCGAGTGTTGGGCTATCAGCCACCAATGTTTCCCTGGTCATTAGAGCCGTACAACATACCAGCTGTAGAAGACTGGATGCAATGCAGCGCTCAGGTCTGAGAGTCTGCTCATGTCCGGTTACAGCGTGCAGTCCAAACGCATTCAGGCGGACCGATGGTGCCGCCCATATTCCAACTACAAACCAGGTCAGTTGGTATGGCTCTCCACCCGTGACCTGCGAAGTCCCAGATTTATGGGTCCCTTCAAGATCATTAAACAGATCAACCCAGTTACTTACAGGCTGGAGCTCCCTCCATCCTATCGCATCTCTCTATACTTCCATGTTTCGCTACTGAAACCTCACCATCCCTCAATGACTGAAACATGCCAGACTTGGTGGACTGGGAGGTCATGGGTAAAAGCACATGATATCCTAGACCCGGCTCTCACTTCCATACAGCGCACCCAGAACGCCCGCCCCCCGGGGTTGGCCACGTAAAACGCCAAGAGGCGTTCCTAAGAGAGGGGGTACTGTCACGACTCCACTCTCCAGCCACCAGAGGGAGCCGTCACTGGAATATTGATCGACGCTTTTTCGCTCATCTACTTCCCGTTTAATTCACTATTTAAACTTCTGTTTTTTGTTAGTTCATCGCAAAGTATTGTTCTTAATGACGATTACTTGTTTGTTTGCCTTGTGTTCTGATCTTTGCTTTGTTTCTCAGTTTATGATTTTGGATTACGTTATTTGGATTTGGTCGTTTGGATTCATCTGCTTTCTGTGTACCATCTTCTGCCTGCCTGATTACTCTTTTGCCTGTTTCCTTATTCTTAATAAAGCCAGCTTTCTGCATTATGGATTCTACTTCATTTGCTTCCTTACACCACTGCAGTCCTGACCTGGATGTTAAAAAAATAAATAATTACTTATGTTATATGAAGTTATTACACAAACACCTCATAGCCTCTGTTATATGCGCTGACCTGACAGGACTAACAAGACGACATACTTAAAATACTCTGGTTTTTACACTCAAACCAACATTTTGGTTCCTGGCGCTGTTTTAATTATTTTAGCCACTTACACCTATTCTGTCTCAGCATGGGTAGCACAAGTGGACTAACAAGCACACACACTGACACGATGAAGAGCTGTCTGTAGGTGAGGTGAAGTTTAAATGATGACTCAGATCTCCATAATTTATTTCTCGCTAAATCTGGGCTTGTGGGTGAGTAGATTCTAATTTCAACTTTTAATTTTTTATGTAGTTCTAATATGCCATGATGTGCTTTGGATGAACTCTGAACTGGTTAAAGTCATCAAGCTCATAACAAAAAGGAAAATTAAAAAAAAAATTTCAAGAGCTTATTGGGCTTCTTGTATTCTTATTGACTTGTGCATGGTTCCAACCTGAAATCCTGTCTCACATCACCACACCTGTTTCAGCAGAGTTCCCCTCTTCAGTCTGGTTCCTTTCCCAAATTACAATTTCTCATTGTCTCCTCTGGTCAATTAGGATCTCAATAAAGCC
The DNA here is from genome assembly GCA_005784505.1 of Bagarius yarrelli. Classification (NCBI taxonomy): domain Eukaryota; kingdom Metazoa; phylum Chordata; class Actinopteri; order Siluriformes; family Sisoridae; genus Bagarius; species Bagarius yarrelli. The sequence continues at coordinate 1,320,347 of VCAZ01000158.1, forward strand.
TCTTTTTGACAATGTATTTTGTTTAACATCATTAAAAATGTTTTTTCTTAGAACCCTTTATGATGTCCTCACAGAGACAGATTCAATGTGTTCTAAATGTTTTTGTTATCTACCCATGTTGTAGCTCATTGATTAAGGTGTTCGACTCTCTGGACTATTGTGTCAGAATTCCAGTGTCTCTTCATGCAATGATTTTTAGAATATTCTGATTGGCTAATCATAAATAGAAATTATTAAGAGTGTGTTTTAGGCTGTAGGGGGTTGGGCTTTAAAGCCAGTGACTTTTTAAGCTAGATATTTAAGAAAAATACCATATCCGCTTGTCTCACTGTCTGTCTTCTGATAGTGGTAGCTTAGTAGTTGAGGTGTTGGACTGCTGATTAGAAGATCATGGGTTTAATTCCACCACTACCACCACTAAACTGGGCCCCTGAGCAAGTCCCTTAACTCATAATTGCTTAGGTGTATTTAAAAAAAAAAGATTTAAGTTGTTCTAGATAAGGGTGTCTACCAAATGTCAGAAAAGTAACTACAATAACTTATCGTGTAAAAATCTTAATAACTACATGTTAATTTGAGAATTTATCTATTCATCCATCCATTTTACCCTAGCTTCTTCTTGGAGATTTTACCAGGTCTGGCCTATTCTCCCAACTCTGCCTTTGGGTAAGTTTCTCATTATTTCAGCGTTTTTTCCTGTCAGTGGATAATGTTACCAAATGAAATGTGCAAAAATCTCAACCTTGCGGGATTTGACGTACAGCTAGTTTTTTTGTTTCAAGCAAGGCTAAAGCTTGCACACTAGTAGCAAAAAAAACCCGAAGCAGGCTCTGAGTCTTAATAAGCTCCGAGGCGTCTGAGGAACTATGTGGGAAGCTATCAAACTGATAATGATGCTAAACTGACAAGCTAACGGATGAAATAATGCTGAAGCTATTTATAAAATGTACACGTTGTATAAAAATGGTGTGGAATATCAATATTTACAAAGAACCACCGCTTTCGTCTCTGACATGGCGACACTCAACCCACACACTCAACCCACAACCCACACTGCCCCTCTGGGAGGCACGGTGAACCCTCTGATATGAATTACCATACCAGAAAAATCATCCGCACTAATTAGCATGCAAATGCATGATTATTTATTCACTTAATTAAGATTTGGTTTAATCCTTTTTTGCACTGGAGCGCAAATTGTGTCCATATGGAGCAGTCATGGAGTCGTGAATAACAAAATAATTAAGTTATGACTGATTCGACCTGCCGCTCGAAATAAAGTCGTTTATGGCGCTCAATGACATCACTTCCACCTAAGACTTATATCTTGTTAACGGTACTGTTTACATAGTAACAGAATGTTTTTATCATTTGATACCGAATGATTAAGGTGTATTAATTGATTACACATCTCTCAGTAGTGTTAAGTGTCTTAAGTGTCTCTCTCTCTCTCTCTCTCTCTCTCTCACTCTAGCAGCATGACACTGCTCACTCTTTATAATCTTCTCATCCTCTTCAGAGCGCTCTCATTTTCATCAGCTCACATTTCTGCTCCCCGTCGTCACCATCAGCGCTCCAGCAATGAGGTCATTTCAGGTGTCAGACATTGCTTTAAAGATCACTGACTACAGCCTACAGCAGACACACTCTCACTCTTTCAAACACTCTCTCTAACACACACACTCACGCTCTCTTTCTCTCTGTCTCTCTCTTTTACTCTCTTTCTCTTTCACACATTGCTTTAAAGAGCACTGACTGCAGCCTATAGCAGACAAACTCTCTCTCACACACTCTCTCTCTGTCTCTCTCTCTGTCTTTCTCTTTGTGTGAATTCTCTCACTCTCTCTTCTGTCTTTCAATGTTGGATTACGTTTTTTTCTTCTACGTTTTTCTGACTTCCTTGTTACCAATTTCTTGCCTGTTATCTGACTACGCTATTGAATAATTGTCAGTATAATATCTGTATTATAGGTTTTCAATCTAGATTGTGAGTCATTACAGTAATAGAACCAAGAAAAAATTAATGGAAGAAGTTTCTGACAATACTTGGAATAATTTGGAAACTGAAGCTTTTTGAAGGTGATCAGAAATTTTTCTCCAGGGTGATTTGGACCAAAATCAGACCAGGCAACATGGTAGAAAAGTGTTCGATGAAACAGTTAATCGACACCACAAAGCCTTTCATGCTCCTCATATTTACTCCCCTCCTGTTCGAGGACAAAACAAGTTTCACGAGCTGTCAGAAAAAGTGGAGCATCCTGCGTGCAGAAACACTGAGCAAGTGGTTGTTAAAGCTGCCGCAACAGCAGTCTTCTCATTAACACCACACTGAGACGAGCTAATAGCTAACTACAATTGCAAATTAACAACTGCTGCTGCGACAGGAGGGAGAGAAACGCTGGCGATGGCAACTCACATGCTCCCTAAAGGGATCCTGGAAATCAGAGAGGTCTTTAATGGATATGATTCAGCTGAAACAACATTGCCTTCTTGTCTTTATCAACACACTTTCATTTTTTTTCTGCATAGCACTAAAAAAGACTTTCAGTGAATTATAAGGCTTTTATACAGGGATTCATAAAGGACTTAACTGTGTATTATACAACCGTTATTATAACATTATGAAGTATTTTTATTAAGTGTTATAACTATTATTTTATAAGGGTATTATATGTCTAGTATAAAACTGTAATAAAAGTAAAATAAAAATTATTTATATGAGTATTATATAGAAATTATAAAGGTGGTTACATTATAAAAGTTTTGTAATCTAGAAAGGTGTAATACATATAATGGGAGTGTAATAAGTGTATCATGCAAAAGTTATAAGAGTGTTATGTGGGTAACTATCTGTGGATTAAAACTTTCATAATATGTATATATATTAATCAGGGTAATATATATATATATATATATATATATATATATATATATATATATATATATATATATGTATATTATATATTTAATACGAGTATTAGATTAGATTAGATTTTATAAAAGTATTGAAAGAATAAGGGCATGAAGTGTTATAAGGGTGTTATAAGGTACACAGTATGTTTAGTCCTAAAATGCTGTGTGTTTTACAAACACCTCTAATCATATTTTCTTTCTCGCTTTCTATAAAACCCAGTTTAAAAGTGATGGTGTTAAGTGTAATTAGGGCATTATAATACAGTATAATACATGTGTTATAATTATATTACATGGGTGCTATAAGGGTCCTTTTGGGTATTTATGGGATTATAGTAGTTTTACTGTATGTGGCCAATATAGTCTTATCAGTGAGTTATACATGTATAATACAGCTTTTTTAACAGTATGATATTGTGTCAAAGATTTTATACAAGTAATAATAATAAAGGTATTATAAGGATATTATATAGTGTCATAAGATATTATAAGGGTGTTGTTTATAAGGGGTATTATAAAGGGTCATAAAAGTGTTAAAAGAGCATTATTAGAATATTATTTCTGTGTCATTAGGGTGTTATTTAGTATGTACAGGAGTTGAAAGAGTCTAATATAGGCATGATAATAGTGTCATAAGAGTGCTATACAGGTGTTGTAAGGCTATTATCAGGGTGTCATACGGTAGGGGTATTATGTACGGTATTATTTGTGCATGTTGGTGTTAAAATGGTTTTATAAAAGATATTAACACATATAACAGTATTATAAAGGGTTGTAGAAGAATTAGATTGGTGTCTTACAGGGTGTTATACAGGTATTATAAGGGTTTTATACAGTTATTATGACAGTGTTATTCAGGTATTATAAGGGTAACGTACAAGTATTATAATGAGTTATACAGGTATTATAATGGTGTTATACAAGTACTATAAAGGTGTTATACAAGTATTATGATGCTGTTTTATAAATGTTTTTATTATTAATGGTAACTTAAGGCTGCAGGTACTGATAATGTTACTGAATTCTTTTCCATTTCTCTTTTTAATTAAAAAAAAAATATATTTTTTTTTAACCCATTTCTGTTTGTAAGTTTGCAGAAATTTGTCTAAGTGACCTGTTAAAAATCTAGATAGCAGCTGACATACGTGATCTCTTTTCTGAATTAAACTCCTGAGGGTGTATATTCACCTCTGGCTGAACTGAATCAGTGAAAAATTTTAGCAAACCCTGAACTCCTCCTGTTCACAGGTTTGAACCTAATTCACAGAGCTGGTTGTGTAAGACAGAAGGCTGATTGGTGTTATAACAGGTGCATGCTGCTGAGTGACAGCGCTGCCTTTATCACTGAAACACCTGCCTCACACTGACACTGACTGAGCGTCTTTGATCCCTCCGTGATTTCTCTTCATCTTAGTTCAGCTCCCTGGTAAGGAATCATGTTCTATAACAGATATAAATCCTAACATGTCTTCCTCTACTCCATTCACACAGCAGTTGGATATCAGACCCTGATGGTCGAGCTACCAACATGGCTCAGTGTACATAACACACCCCTATGTATCAGGTAGTCTGTGCTACTTTCTGGCTTTCTCGTTTGAGTAATATCATACATGCTCTTGTTGAGGTCCCTATTAGAGCTTGATGTACATTGTCTTTACTTATTGCATTATCATAAGCATATCTTATGCCTTGTCTATCTATCCTTCTCTCTCTCTCTCTTTCTCTATCTATCTATTTATCTCTCTCTATATATTTTTTTTTTATTTTGCCTTCAACTTTTTAACCTCTCTTCTATTTTTATTTGCGTATATGAACGTAACCATCTCCAGGGAACTGTTGGAGCTTTGCCTCCGGAGATTATGAATTAATAAAACTAGTGCGGTGAACTGACAGAGCTAAAGTCAGAGAGTGAGAGAGACAGATAGACAGACAGATAGGTAAGAAATTAAGACATGATGTAGGATGTAGTTTTTTCCTCTATTACTGTCTTTCTCGCATCTGAAGTCTCAGTAAATGAGGAAGGAGGGAGTGAAGCTCAGTGTGAAAACTGATCTGACTGCTGATCACAAATATTTAAACATCAGGACAGTCACGCTATCACTGCTGGGTCCCTGACACTTACAGGCTGAATTGTATAAATAAAATTAAAATATGTCAATCAAAAGAGGAGCATTTTCTACACACTGCCAATAAAAGTATACAGACTATTCTACACACTAGTTTACACACTATACATACTATTCCACACACTATATAAACTATTCATACTATTCTAAACACTAAACTGTAACAGACTCCACTGAGGTGAGACTTATTGAACCCAAGTTCAGTTTATTTACAGAGTGAACATACAAAACATAAACTGAACTTGACTTGACTTAAGTACATAAACACTTAATAAGTTAGCTAGGTAGCATAGCTTTGCCTTGACATAAAACAATAAACATGAAACAAGATTAACATGAAACAAGAAAATGAGAACCTTACATAGTTTCCCCTAATTAAGGGGCGGCTCCAGACGCCCATACTCCAACCTAAACAACATCTTAAGATGGGTGGAGCAGCGTAGGTGGTCTAGGGGGTAGAATGGCGGGCCAGGCCCATGAAGCCCCCAGAACCCCAATCCCTGCTCTATAGGAGGCTATGAAAGGGTAAAGTAGATCGTGGAGCCATTGTGGGAATCGCCGGCTCAGTCAGTACGTTCTGGTCCTGGTCTTGTGTCTGCTAGAGGTCCTTACTCTTACAACACCCCCCCCCATGGACCATGGTCAGCGGATCTGTGGACCATGGCAGGGCCAGCGGCTCAGTGGACCAAGACGAGACAAGTGTGACCGAAACTATCCCTGACATGACCAGCATAACAAAAACAAACACAAACATAAGAGGCATAAACACAGTCTCCAGAGTGGTAGGCCTAAACGCGGTCTCTGGCATGGTAGGCCTAAATACAGTCTCTGGCTTGGCAGGCTTTAGAACAATCTCTGGCTTGGCAGGCATAAGCACAGTTTCTGGCGTGGCAGGCATGACACAATCAGTCTCTGGCTTGGCAGGCCTAACACAATCTGTCTCTGGAGTGGCAGGTATGACAAGATCAGTCTCTAGCCTGAGGGGGACAACAAAATCCATCACTGTCATGGCAGACTTAACAAAATCCTTCTCTGGCATGGCAGGCTTAGCAAGAGCCCCTCTGGTGTGCCAGGCCCAGCCAGAGCCCCCTCTGGTGTGACAGGCTTGGCAAGAGCCCCCTCTGGCATGGCAGGCTGGGTGAGAGCCCCCCTGGTGTTGCATCAAGGTTGGATAGCAACCATATTGGAGCTTGGCTGTTGAGCGGCGAATTGTGTGGAGTTGCAGGGTTCCTTGTCTGTTAACCCCACAGTAAACGAGTAACCGCTTAGCTGCAACACATAGTCTATATATTTCGCCAGGACCAGTGAATTTTTCCCCCTGGCATCTTATGCTGAACAGTGTCCATTAGTCATTAGCAAAAAATGTTCTTCAGGTCACATAGTCCGCAAAACTCCTCAATAGAGGAATTGCCCTGACGAAGATGAATCAGGCTTCTGCTGGGTTCATTTTGCTAGGTGAATTATTCTGTAACAGACTCCACTGAGGCAAGACTTATTAAACCCAAGTGCGGTTAATTTACAGAGTGAACATACAAAACATAAACTAAACTTCACTTGACTTGAGAACATAAACACTTAGCAAAACAACAAACATAAACTAGACTAGACTTCACTAAATTACACTTGAACACTAACATGAACTTAAACATGAACAGACTCACCGCAGTGGTACAAACACAAACAACAATCATCCACAAACACAAGGCAAACACAAGGGCTATTGATATACACTGAACACATTAACTAAACAAGACACACCTAAACACAATCACAAACACAGGACTAAGACACAAGGACAAAGTAAATCACATGACAGGAAGTAAACACAACATGAACCGCCTAGACTAGCTTAGCGATCCAAGATGGCGGCGCGGCAGTAGCACGCAGCGGCCAATCCGGATCCAAAATGGTGCTATTTATGTTTTTAGCCCGACCAAAAACACCACATGGACACCGAAAGCATTGGTGTTCATGTATACAACCGCCAGATGCTTTTAGAACATAATAATCATGCAGCAACATACCTGCATAAAGATCACGAAACAAACTTCGCGACCTCGGCTTGCTACAAGGACCAGGCCCCCAGCCCTCAGCGTCACCTGAAGCTGGCGGCCGGGAGAAGGAACATCGGAAGCGGAAGCGCGGAATGCGGGCGGGTGTCCGTGCTAGGCTAAAAACAAACCCTAGCCGGCCAGCACTCCCGTCCATACTACTGGCAAACATTTGCTCCCTGGATAATAAACTGGACTATATCCGACTACAGCGAGCTACAGGGTGTGAATTTAGAAACTGTTGTGTCTTTGTTTTCACGGAAACATGGCTCAGCGACAGAGTTCCAGACGCCGCCATTCAGCTGGACAGGCTAACATCGTTTCGTGCCGACAGAAATGCAACTCTGTGCGGTAAGACTAGCGGTGGTGGCGTGTGTGTTTACATCAACACTGAATGGTGCGAGAGCTCTGTGATCGTTTCTCCTTTCTGTTCATCGCTAGTGGAGTTTGTGACTGTTAGATGCAGGCCATTTTATTTACCACGGGAATTCACCGCTGTTTTCATTATCGGAGTGTACATTCCGGCGCTTTATGTGCTGTATGCGGCTATTAGTGACCTGCAGAATGCACACCCCGACGTACTATTTATAATCGCCGGAGATTTCAACCACGCAAATCTCAAAACAGTGCTTCCTAAATTTTACCAACATGTGGACGTTGCGACCAGAGGGGAAAACACGCTGGATCTTGTTTACACAAACATCCCTGGCGCGTACCGAGCGGAGCCCCGCCCCCATCTCGGTTACTCAGACCACATCTCTGTTATGCTAATGCCAGCATACAGACCGCTCGTCAGACGCTCAAAACTGGTTTCAAAGAAGGTGAGAACGTGGCCAACACGAGCTACTTCTGCTCTTCAGGACTGCTTTGAGTGCACTGACTGGCAGATGTTTAGGGGGGCTGCAACCAACGGCGAATCTGTTAACCTGGAGGAGTACACGACATCAGTGGTCAGCTATATCGGAAAGTGCATTGATGACGTGACTGTCTCCAGAACCATCACAACACGCTCCAACCAGAAACCGTGGATGACCACAGAGGTGCGTGTGCTGCTAAAGGCCAGGGACTCCGCCTTCAGTGCAAAGGACAAATCAGCCCTAAAAACAGGGCCGGGGCCAAACTGTCCAAAGCCATCAGAGAGGCGAAGCACACGTACAGCAAGAAAATTCACAGCCACTTTCAGGACAGCGAAGACACTCGGTGCATGTGGCAGGGCATCCAGACGATCACCAACTACAAGACAACTCCACCTGCTTGTAACAGTGACGCCTCCCTCCCAGATGCGCTGAATGATTTCTACGCCCGGTTTGAGGTGCAAAACAACGTGGCAGCGAGGAAGACCACCCCTCCTCCCAACGACCAGGTGCTCTGTCTAACCACGGCTGATGTGAGGAGAACTTTAAGAAAAGTTAACCCACGGAAGTCTGCTGGACCAGACAACATCCCCGGCAGAGTGCTCAGGGACTGTGCAACACAACTAGTTGATGTCTTCACTGACAACCTTCTGTCGCACTCACACCTATCGTGATGAATTGCTTCGAAAGGCTCGTCATGAGGCACATTAAGACCCTGCTGCCCCCCACACTGGACCCATTACAGTTTGCGTACCGTCCAAACCGTTCCATGGACGACGCTATTGCCACAACTCTCCACCTGGCCCTCACATAGACAATAAAGACACATACGTACGAATGCTGTTCATAGACTTTAGTTCAGCATTTAACACAATCATCCCTCAGCATCTGATCAAGAAGCTGAGCCTGCTGGGCCTGAACACCTCCATCTGCAACTGGATCCTGGACTTTCTGACGGGAAGACCTCAGTAAATCTGGATTGGAAGCAGCATCTCCAGTACCACCACACTGAGCACTGGGGCCCCGCAGGGCTGTGTGCTGAGTCCACTGCTGTTTACTCTGCTGACTCATGACTGTGCAGCAATGCACAGCTCAAATCACATCGTCAAGTTCGCCGATGACACAACCGTGGTGGGTCTCATCAGCAAGAACGATGAGTCAGCATACAGAGAGGAGGTGAAACAGCTAACCGCTTGGTGCAAAGCCAACAACCTGTCTCTGAACGTTGACAAGACTAAGGAGATAGTTGTTGACTTCAGGAAAACAAAGAGCAACCACTCTCCGCTGAACATCGACGGCTCCTAAGTAGAGATCGTCAAGGACACTAAATTTCTTGGTGTCCACCTGACGGAGAACCACACCTGGTCACTCAATACCAGCTCCATTAGAAAAAAAGCCCAGCAGTGCCTCTACTTCCTGCGAAGACTAAGGAAAGCCCACCTTCCACCTCCCATCCTGACAATGTTCTACAGAGGGACCATCGAGAGCATTCTGAGCAGCTGCATCACTGCCTGGTTCGGAAACTGCTCCGTTTCAGATTGCAAGACCCTGCAGAGGACAGTGAGAACAGCTGAGAAGATCATCTGAGTCTCTCTTCCCTCTATAACGGACATCTACACCACACACTGCATCCGCAAAGCTAACAGCATTGTGGAGGGCCCCACACACCCCTCACACTCACTCTTCACACTCCTGCCCTCTGAGAAAAGATACTGCAGCATTCGGACCCTCACAACCCGAATGTGTAACAGTTTCTTTCCTCAAGCCATCAGGCTGCTCAACACACTGTACTGAAGTACCTCAACCCACACATACGGACACACACTGGAACATTTGTAAGCATACTCACTTTACAATGCTATTTGCACAGTAAGGTTGTATTTTGCACATTTCGTTCTACCTCATCTACAGTATGGTTGGCGCTATTCCATTATGTCCTGTCCTCTACTGTCTTTTTGCACTGTCCTTGTTATGTTTGTGTTGTTTATTGCACTGTCTGTTTATGCACTGTCTGCACTGACATGCACTTTATGTCTATCTGTTTAGTGGCTCTTTGTTGTTTTGTAAATTCTATGTTTTGTGTAGCACCAGGATCCAGCACCAGGGTCCTGGAGAAACGTTATTTCATCTCACTGTGTACTGCATCTGCTATATATGGTTGAAATGACAATAAAGCTCCTTGAACCTTGAACCTTGAACTAGCATATCAAAGCATAGCTTAGCTTAGCCTAGATATAACAAAACAATAAACATAAACATAAAAATGATACACACTATTTTACACATTATTCTACAAACTATACACACCACACACACTTTCTACACACAGTAGACACATTTTACACACTATACACACTATTCTACACACTATACACACTGTTCTATGCACTATTCTACACACTATACACAATATTCTAGACACAAATCTACACACTGTTCTACACACTTTACAGACTTTTCCTAACACTACACACAGTACATATGCTATTCTACACACTACACACCATCCTACACAATACACAAACCGTATACACACTATTCTACAAATTATACACACCACAGACACTATTCGACACACTAAAAAACAATATTCTACACACTATACCCACTATTCTACACATGATTCTAAACACTAAACACAGTACATATTCTATTTTACACACTATACACCATCCTACACAATACACAGACAGTATACACATTATTCCACAAACTATACACACTATCCTACACACTATACCCACCCCACACACTATTCTACACACTATACACACTATTCTACACTGCATTGACTCTGGATAATCAGTCTGATGGAAATTTTTTAAATCAGCTCCATGATGTTGCGCTGGATATAAAGAATGTATTGAAAGGTCATTCTGAGGTCAATCAGCCCCACAACAACAAAAATAAACTTAATGCTTAGTGTTTGGTTTGTGCTGATAAAATTTTAGTTTGTTCTGCTTTTTATTTTGCTTCACAGATTTTTCCTATTGCTTGCAAAATGAAATTAAAACTTTTTCTTAATAAGCAAATCCTTACCAGCCTAGATTTGCACAACTGTAGGCACATTGTCAGCTTCACACTTTTTCCAAAACTTTACACACAGTGATTTGCAAAACGCTAAACAAATTGTATGCATTTGACACAGATATTTATCATGATGTTATTTCCTTGCAATTTTAAAGCAAAGGCTTTCAAATGAACACACCCTATGAACCAACCACCGAATGAGGTCCTCCGCTGCCATGCCAACTGGGTCCTTACAACACTTACCTCATTCTTACATTTTTAGACAGATTACACAATATTATTACAGCAGCAAACCAAAGGGACCAGATGCAATACATTGTTGTCTGAACGCTTTCCATCGTTCTGCTCTGGTCCAAAACTGGTTTCATCAGTTCAATACCTTCCACCATACTCCCACCTTGTGTTTTGTTGGTTATTATTCGTGTACCACTGCTTGGTGAGTCTGTGTCAATGTTTATGCTAGTGTTCATGGCTTGTCAAGTCAAGCTAAATTAGGTCAAGTCAATTTCAGTCTAGTTTATGTTTATTGGTTTGTCAAATATTATGTAGTCAAGTCAAGGTTATGTTTTTTTGTTTGTCACATTGTAAAAATACTGCACCTTGGATTCTAAATAAGTCTCTAAATAAGTGGAATTGTTACAACTGTGGTGTTTATTAAAAACTCTTTGTTGTTCAAACTTTATATAACAAGCATCTTAATATTTATGTTACACTTTTTTTACTGAAAATTGTTTTCTGTTATTAAGTTGTAGTTTTATGTAAATTCAGTGCATTTGTTTTCACCTGATTGAACTTAACGTACAATAATTTTACCGTTTTAAACTCAAATTTCTGGCTTATGTAAATACAACGTTTCAACTGTGTCAGCTCATAATAATATTAGTTAGCCCTACAAAAATGAACCATGGTTAAACTACAAAAGAATACTTTTCACTTACGTACTCTGTAAAGGCTACAATTTGATAAATATAGATGAAAAAATCTCTTTTTCTGTCTGTCTGTCTGTCTTTCACTCTGTTGCATATTCAAGGTCTTTAATTTTAGTAAAAATGCGAGTGATTCGTCATCATGACAACTCTTGTTAAAAAATGATTAAATATAGATGTGATCAATAAAAAAATATTTCAATCACAGCCCTGTTCTTTTTTTTCTGGTTGTAATTTCCAAAACTTTATCATATCTTTGCTTCTTTTTGTCAGTTGTTTATTACAGATGCACTTTGTTTACATACTGGGATGATACAATTTCATGATAGAGTCGTAACAAAAGGTTTTCATTTGATATCCTGTTTCTCAACACTCTCCAAATATCACTAAGCTTTTATAAATAAAATCTCTCCCCACTGACACATGTTGGTATCACAGAATTTGCACAATTCATTAATAATTTGTTAACAATTTTCTGGGATTAGCTGCTTGTTTGCTGGCTTTATGGTGTTTCAAACTCTGCCGGTCGTGTGTTAATTAGGTTTGTCTGTGTGTTAATCTGCATCCACGTCTTAGCCAAAATGGCTGTAATTAGCCGATCACACGTTTCAGTAAAAATCAGTTTTAACCGTCGTTACAGGAATGAAGACGTGTGAGATGCAGAAAAATGACTAAAATAATTTAAAAATGAGACGGAAAAAAAACCCAAATTAATTCCTAAATGCTGGTTATTAAATAATCACAATGAGAAAACTGAAACCAACACTAGAAAATCTCCATATGTTAAGTCCTATGCAAAAAAACGTTTTAAATTTGTTTTAAAATACAGATTAGTTCAGTTATTAAAAATAACTATTATCATATGAGAATCATTTCCAGCTGCGGCAGCCGGTCAGTAGGGGGTGCTTAAGAGCTACAGCCCATGTTAATAACAAAATAAAAGCCTACAGTCATATCAAATTCCACTGTTAGTCATTTTATTATTTATTAACCAAAATAAACATTGAAGCTATATTCAAATGTGTGTGTGTGTGTGTGTGTGTGTGTGTTGGGAGGGGGGGGTGTTTTCAGACAAACAAATGTGTATGTAGGGCTGTAAACAATTTAAAAAGCATGTAAGCTTCAATTAACTGGTTTTAAATTCTCCTCCCTAATTTTCGTTGTTAGCAAGTTGATATTGTTTTTATATTTTTGCACTCGTGTGATGTGTTCACATGAGTTCACGTGCGTTCTCATCGAGTCTCATTTTTTACGGTTTTCTCTTTGCAGCATTTGGCAGACACCCTTATCCAAAGCCTCTTTGCCTCTCTTTAGTGGACAACATTTGTATTACAGCCTTCATCTCTGAATCTGATTAATATCAATGACTGAATTATTTGAATGATTAACTTTAATGATTTAATTACTTATAATAAACTCACATTAAACTTAAATTTGCTGACTCATGATACATTTATTACATTCTATAACAGTCGACTTCAACATTAACATTTTGGATATTTTAGTCAGCATTAATGTTACATCATCAACATCAGATATTTACAGTCCTGCATTGATAACAAGTTCATTTTTTTCTTTGTTTGCACCACAAAATTTGTTTAGCACCAGTGATGCTTTTATCACATCCCGTCTGGACTATTGTAATATTTTTGTCCTCACTAAATTTTACCTGCACATTAGCGAATGGCTTTCTGAAAAGCAGCTAAAATTTTAACTAGTGCTAGAAATTGTGAACATTTTAATTTCTCTTTATTGTTAGAACCTACTGATAAATACTATTGTTGTTATTTAGCTGAATATGCTTTATAAACAAAATGTATTCGATTACTCTAAAACCTCATTTAAATAAATAAATAGAAAAAAACACTAATAACTATGTCTGTCCTTCTCTTTGTCTGCCTGTTTGTTTGCCTTTCTCTCTTTCTGTCTGTCTGTCTCTTTCTGCATCTCTTCTTCACCCTCTCTGCATCTTTCTTCATTGCTGTCTATCTGTCTCTTTTTCTCTCTTCATATTTTTCTCTGTTTTGCTCTTTATTTGTCTCTCTCTCTTTTTGTCTCTCTCTTTTTTACACACTCTCTCTCTCCTCTCCATCTATTTCTCTATTTGTCTCTCTCGCTCGCTTTCTCTCTCTCTCTTTTTGTCTCTCCCTCTCTCTCTTTGACTCTCTCTCTCTCTATGTCTCTCTCTTTCTGTTTCTTTTCTCTGATATTAAATCTTTGGGATTTTTCTGCTCTGTTGTTCATCATCAGGTAGAAGGAAGTCCATCCTTAGTCACAGCTGGTTGTGCAGGAGTTGCTGATAAGGAATCATATCTTTTACAACAGGACATTTTTTTTTTCAGTTTATGCAGAAAACAGTAACTGCATATTCCATCATTGAGTCCCAGCACTTACTCCGCCTCCCATTTTTTTAGTGGACCTGTTTTATTCTCTCCTTCACCATGTTTTACATTTACAGCATTTGGCAGACGCCCTTATCCAGAGCGACAATATCCCTTGCTCAGGGGGCTCAGCAGTGGTGGCTTGGTGGAGCTGGGAATCGAACCCACAACCTTCGGGTTGGTAATCCAACACCTTAACCATTTGCCACCACATTTCCCCACTTGTTGATGTCATTGTGCAGCGTAACTGAGCTTCATATGGACTAAAGTGGGGCTCCAAGAGGCAATAAAGTTAAGTTGCAAACATTAGACTACAAAGTATTCTACAAGTCTATTGCTATTATTTTTGTAATTGAGAAAACTGACATATGTTTCTCTCAATTATGCAATTAAGTAAGAACATATAAAAGCATGGTGCAAATTTAAACAACTCTTAGTCTATGGCAATGCCAGCTGTGTGGGACTGGATCATTCACATGTCTACCAGGTATATAAGGTTTTGCGTACGATTCAGTTGACCAGCCAAACATTAAGGCAGATAGCAGCGATAGCCAGTTTTCCTAATGTAATCGGAGCAATCGACTGCACACACATTGCTAGAAAGGCACCATCTAAAAAAAACAATTTGCATACGTGAATCGGAAACATTTTCATTAAATAAATGCACAAATAAAATGTAAGGTGGCCTGGGGCATGATTCATACATCCTTAAAAACAGCATAGGCTCCAAGCTGGCAGGGTGCACAATAGGTGGCTTCTTGGTGAGTGATGCGTTAATGGTTCTATTTAAGTGTTTATTTTTTTGTGTGTTTAATTATGCAACTGCCTATCAGATTACTCATTAATTTTTTTTCATTTGTTTATTAATTCCAGAGGACAATGGATTTTTTTTCTTTCATTTTTTTTTCCTCTGATAGTAGCACCTCTAATTCACTTTCTGTAAAGTTTCGTTTTTTGCTTGCTTTTTTGCCATTTTCTTGCTGTTTGAGTTTGCCTAAGTGGGACTCATTACATATTTAAATTAATTTTATTTGAGGGAGAAAACAGGGTGGGGTTTAGTGCCTGTGCATGTGCACTCAATTTCTAGTTTATGTAGATGTACAAAGAGAATATGTGTGGGATTTTCTGTACACTGAGTTTAATACATCTTTGTATATGAGGCACCTGGACCAGGTTTTATCTTTGTTTAATTCTATATTAATACCATTAACAAAAAATATTATTTATTCATACACTTTTAATTTTTTAATATCAGCCCATAATTCATAGAGAGGTTGACTAATATTTATAAAATGGCGTCATCTAAGTTAATAAAATACAACACCAATTCTAAAAAAAACCAGAACTTTATATTGTTTTTACAAATAAACTTAAAAAACATATCAAATTTTCAAACTAATAAATATGTACCAATTTATGAAATTATTTGCAGCACCATGTCTTAAAACCAAGGGCAATGTGTCCGGCCCTTTTTGGACTTCGGATTGTAAATTTTAAGTTTAATTAAATAAAAAAAGCTGAAATCAAAAGAAAACGTAAATACATTGTGGAATTAATATTGGATTTTTCAACAAACTTAAAAAAGAAACACTCTTTCTTCTTTTCCTTTCAGCTGTTCCCTTTTAGGGGTTGCCACAGCGAATCATATGTCTCCACCTAACCCTATATTCTACATCCTCTTCAGTCACACCCACGGTTCCTAATCATTTCCAACCTCGTCACTCCCCAAAAAAACATCAACATCTTAAGCTCCTCTACTACAGCTACTCTGCCACCTGTCTGTTCCTCAGTGCCACTTTCTCTAAACCATACATCATAGCTGGCCTTTACACTGTCTTGTACACCTTCCCATTGATATTCTAGCTGATATTCTTCTGTCACACATCACTTCTGACACTCCACCCATTCTAACCTGCCTGTACTCGCTTCTTTACCTCTTTTACACACTTTCCACTGGTCTGGACTGTCGACACCAAGTACTTATACTCCTGTACCTTTTTTACCTCTTCACATTAAATTTCGACAGATGATTTGCATATTTAGATTTGGAAAAGTTTTACGTTGGATGCCCTTCCGATACAACCCTCTCTATTTATCCAGGCTTGGGGCTGGCACCGAAGTCACTGGCTTGTGACCCCTGTGGCTAGATTAAAAAAAAAGAAACACTCCAAATATAAATAAAAACTGAAGGAACAAAAAGAAAAGCCGGTCCCTGAAGAAAGCCAGACTTTTCCCAGGACTGTTAAAGAGACCGTTATTCCGAGTCATTACAGTGAAACGGCACCACTGAGAGATTCAGTTTGTTAGACAGCAGAAATCTGAGACATAAAACCGGTTTACGGCTTCAAAAGGAGATCAGGGCAACTCTTAAAGACTGACTCCAAACTTTACACTTTATCATCCATATTAGCGCAGTAAATTTTACAGGTAAAAATGATGGACTTCAGAAAAATAAAAAAAAGTCTTTTTACATCCTGATAACAACCACTGACTTTAATCAGACTAAATGTATATTTATATTTATTTTTATTTCCTCTTGAAGGTGTAGGACCAAGAAATGTTCGTCCAATCAAAAGGTGCAGTCAGAATATTATAATATTCACCTCATACACTCTATTACACACACTATATAGTATAGAAGTATACGATTTCAAACAGAGCCTGAAGACTACATAACAAATGACGAACATAAACAGTGAAATAAAAAGTCACAGGGTTGCCCTCTAGTGGTCTGGTTGCTATATGTTTACCTTACAAATATACTGTGTGTTTTACTGTATATACTTTTTCTTTAACTCTTTTTAACCCATATATATTTTAAAATATATTTCATGATTAAGAAAATACATTTTCACCCCTACAGACAGATCGCTTTATAGCATAAACAGATTTCATTTATACCTTATATACACATTAACTTTGATAAGCAAACAGAAACAGAAGTCTCTATCTGTCATGATACTTCCTGTCCTATCTGTTCAATAACTCAAAACCTAAACTCAAAATCTTACATGGAAATGTATTTTCTTAAACTGAAATATATAGATGTCACAGGCACACCAGGTTCCCTGCCTGTCCAATGCACACAATCACCCAAATATTAACCTGCACCTTAATTTCTCATCACTTTCACATTCTTCATTTACTTTCATTTATTGTGCTTACCTTTCTCTCAGTAGTCATTGGGTCTTGACATAGACACCTCAGCGATATCCCTAGTGTAAATTTAGACGAGTTACCATAATTTTTTCTTACCTCCTCTCGTGCTGTCCGATCCGCCTGCTTCTGTTCGTCCTCTAAACTCCTCTTTCTCCTCCCCTCATGTTCGTCTTCTATTTTTACAGTAGAGAGCATTAATGATTTAATATATTTTTTTATATATTTTCAAAAATCTTTAGAAAATTGCCAAAAAATGTATATGTAGAAAATATAATTAAGCTATATTTTTTATCATTGGCTTGCTTTTTAAAATAAATCTATTTACTTTTTAGAAAATTTATAGAAAAAATATCTGGACCGTTCAACTGTAAATGTAAAAAATCGCTATGCAAGCAAGAAAATATTTATTTATTTATTCCATTTTATATTTATGTATTTTCTGTCTCTCTCTGTTTTTTTCTTTCTCTCATTATTTCTGGTATGTGTCCTGGGCGCTTCGACTTGTCACGGACTTTTATTTGATCTTGAAATTGATTTTATGCCATTATTATTAAGGCCCTTAATGCTCAACTGATTATGTTTCTTAATATCTATTATAATTGACTTTATCATAGACTGAACTGAGATCAGAGTTTAATATTTTACCTTCCGCACACTTTCATTTTATTAAGGTTCCTCTGTAAGCACCAACGCAGATTCAGATAACACAGGGTTCAGTTTTTTGAAGCACTTTTGTATTATGTACTAACCCTAACCCTAACCCAATTTTTTAAAAAGCAGATAAATGCATTAACTAGTGCGCTACCACTTTAGCTGTAGCGCAAATGCAGTAAGGTGAATCTGGCCAGGATGTCGTCTCAGCGCTGAAGTTTAAATCAGATGTTAAATAAACGTTACTAAAAAAAAAATTACATGAACCCTGGAGTTCGAAACAAAGCGCTTTTCCGATTCCCTTTTTTTCCCTGGATTTATGAAATTGCAGTGGAATTGAGCTAAACAATAAAAGCTAGATGAGGTATGGATGTGTTCCTGTGTCTGAGAAAACTTTTTGCCTACTGTAAGGATCAGCAAAGGACTGTAGGTCCAAATAAGAACATATCGAGTGTAAAGCAAAAAAATAGTTAAAACATTTGTGTGGTTTTGTGGGAGACAAAGAGCATCAAGAGACTTGTATAAAAGCTTATCTTCTCCTCCATCTCATTTACTGTGCTTTTGTATCTTATCAGTGACCCGGTCATGGCTTTCAAAGCCTTTGGTATATAAGGTCATTTTTTTATTTGACTGTGAAGAAAATCCAGGATTAATCACAGTGTTATGGAGTATAAAGTTCACCTTGTTGAAAGGAAGAGGCTGTGTGTGAAACTGTACAGCTGAAAATGCAAAGTAATAAACTGACGCTGCACTATGAAAGCTGAAAATTAACAAATAAAATGATTAAAAGAGTAAATAGAAGAGCCGTCACGGGATCCAGACTTCATGGCGAACGTCAGCGAGGCTGTGGGGACTGTAGAGGACCAGCAGAAAGCAGGAACGGGTCTCTACCTAAATTAGAAATTAAATCAAACATTCATTTATTTATTTATTCATTCATTCATCTGCTATACCCACTTTTTCCCTAATTCGAGGTCACAGAGATCTGCTGGAGTCTATCTCTATCTTCCAGCTGTCTCTGAAAGGGTTAAAAGCAGGAGGGGTACACCCTGGACTGGTTGTCAGTCTATCACAGGGCCAAACACGCTCACACACACAACTATGGGCAATTTACAATCACCAGTCAACCTAACATACATGTTTTTGGACTGTGGGAGGAAACCGGAGTACAAATGCAATTTTCAACAAAAACTGAACGGTTTGTTGTTTGGTTTTATTAGTTTTAGGGATTTTGTATGCAGAGCAAGTGCAATGCACTTTTTGTGCTCTGATTTGTGCTGATTTTTTCCAGCTCTGGTCATACATCATTTCCCAAACCACAGAAAAACCTCTGGATCGAAATCAACTCAGCCTGTAGAACGGCCAAGTACTGAGTCAGCTAGTTTCCACTTGAACCTGTCAGAGAAACTGTATTCCAAATGATACACCAGTAAAGAAGAACTAATGTAGGATAAAATCAAACCTAAAATCAAATCGTAGAGCGGCGACTTGACTGATTACTCTTTAAAGTCTAATCGTAGAGTGGCGACTCGAATGCTCAATCTATACAGTCTAATCGTAGAGCAGTGACTTCGACTGTTTACTCAAGTCAAGTCACCTTTATTTATATAGCACCTTCAACAATCAGGATTGTTTCAAAGACGCTTTACAGAATACATCAAAAACGGCAATATTAAACATTCATTATAACAGTCAATTTAATTGAAATACATAAAAAGTCCCCAACTAAGCAAGCCAGAGGCGACATACTCTATTCTGTACTCTATACAGTCAAATCTTAGAACGGTGACTTGACTGCTTACTCTATACTGTCAAATCGTAGAGCGGTGACTTGACTGCTCACTCTATATGGTCTAATCGTAGAATGATGACTCGACTGCTTACTCTATACAGTCTAAGCGTAGAGCGGTGACTCGACTGCTCACTCTATACAGTCTAATCGTAGAGCGGTGATTTGACTGCTCACTCTAGGGTCAAATCGTAGAGGGGTGACTCGACTGCTCCACTCTATAAGGTCTAATTAAAGATCGATGACTCGACTGCTCACTCTTAACAGTCTAATCATAGAGCGATAACTGGACTGCTCACTCTATACGGTCGAATTGTAGAGCGGTGACTCGACTGCTTACTCTATACGGTCAAATCTGCCGGATTTGATAAGCATTCAGACACCTGCAAATATCTTAAATAAATTTTATCCACTCTACCAATTGAAAATCCATACATGTAGTAAAAATAGCTGCATAAAACAAAGTAAAATGGCTACAAAAGTTTGGAAATCAGATTTAAGGTCACTGAGACCCCCTCACTGTCTGACAGACTGGTTTGGAGGATTAGTGAAGCGTGAAAAGGCTTTTCTTTTTCCCTACTCTTTCCAGAATGTTTGCGAACTCTATCATTTCTGAAAAATCATTTCTCCTGCAGAATGAAATTACATAGGAGACTTTAAAATCCCACCACAGGCCGGACACTTTTTACTAGATGTGATAAAAAGCCTGGTGCAAGATGGAGAGTTGCTGATTTTTTTAAAGAACCTTAGAAAATTGGACCAGTCTTTTAGTAATAAAAAGGTTCAGCAGTAAATACAGGCTGGTTAACTTCTATGCATTCTAGTTTTATGCGACTGAAGTGGGTTAATTTCTAAAAAGAATTTTACACTTTGTAGCAATGCCAGTAAACAAGCTAATGCCAGGCTAGCTGAAGACATACTACTATTAAAAGAAAAAGCTAACAGTTGCTTACATTTATATTTACAGCATTTGCCAAATGCCCTTATCTAGAGAGACATACATTTATCCAGTGGTGTACAGTCAGGATCAGTCAGTCCTTTTCTGCTGTCTAAACACTATTAGAATCACTGACCTACATTTACAACCTTAATTTTAACATTCTCTTTATTTCGTAGTGTTTCTCTTGCTGCGCTGCTCCTAGTACGTGGATGTGAAGATTTTTTGTCCATGCTGCTGCCATGTTATTCTTATCTGCCTTTAGAATCAGTAGTGCTGCCCATGTGACTTAAACTATATTAGCAGTGGCAGATTGCTAATTTGTTAATGTTATTGACTGGTTTTTTTAACCAATCAAATTTTCAAACCCACTTCCCGGGGCCTGCTAGCTGGAGCACGATGACATCAGCATTTTTCTGTCCTCTGATCGATTGATCAGAGTAAATTCTTACAGCCTAGTGCAGACTACCGAAACGTGTCTGTACCATTATTAGTTTTATGCCGGCAGTGGCTGACAGAGAAGGAGAAATCAACTTTGTCTCGGACATACTTAAAAATATGCTTAAAAATCATGAGAAGAGTCGGTTAACCCTGAAGATAACTAGCTTGTCTCAGCCAGGGAAAGAGTTTATTTACCACTTCCAGACCAGTGCCGCCAGTGACTTAAAGTCTTTAAATGTATTATATGTTTTCTTTAGATTTTTCATTTTTATTAAGATAAATATTGATTCTGAACTGCTCCAGATGACATGTTATATTGCGTTTTTGCATAGTATTGATGGTTTCTATAATTCCATGATTCTGGTGGTATTTAGAGGTGTATCAGTTGGGTAAGACACACTGAAGGTCCAGCTACCAAATGCACCGCCCACCATGCATTTATCTCTTTTTATACATCTGAGCAACTGAAGGTTTGGGCTTGCTCAAGAGCCCAAAGGTGACAGCTTAGGGGTGTTTTTTGATGCTGTAAATTGAACCTCAATCTTCCAGGTGGCAGTCCAACATCTTAACCACTAAAGCACAGATTGTTCTTCTGTAGTGGAGAGCTGAAGACTGAAGATCATGAGTTCATTCCACTGTAGCATCCACTGAGACGGATGCTAATTTGCTTCAGAGAAAAGCAACATGCGAGAAATATAAATGTTTTGTGTACATAAAAAGAATAAACAGAAAATATTGATTATTGATTTTTATAATTGGTATTTTTAAGTTTTGTTCCTTTTAGTAAAAGACAAAAATTTTGTCTTCTGGAAAAAACCCCAGCACAAATTACTTTCTAACAGGAAATGGATTGCTGGATTAGCTGGTTTTTTTTGGAGCCTTGTTTAGTTTCATCTTATTAGTTCTAGTAAATAAAACAACAAGAGAGAAAGTGTGTGTGTGTGTGTGTTTGTGTGTGAGTGAGTGAGTAAATGTGTGTGGTGGCAGTGTGTAATTAAAATCACCTTCAGAACAAACTTCTTCATCAGGGTGTTTCTGATGGGCTAAAGTGCGAGATATGTGGAACGGAATAGAAAGCACCTTATCTACATTTAAAATCTTAATTAAAACTCCAGGGAATAGAAGTTTATTTCCAAATAGAAAAGTGCGTGTGTGTTAGAGTCTAAATAAGTTGACAGATGAGAGGTGGGACAGAGAGTCATGGGTCATAACGTGTAAATGTTCGGTGATGACTGTTAAATACATGGTGAAGATGGGGTGTGACAGTAAGCAGAGGATGAGGTTTTTTTTCCTGCTGCGTTTAAAGGCATCGTAAAGGACAAAGCTGCAGGAAGTCAGACGGCAGCAGACGAACTAGCCAACTAGACACTGTTATCTCCCACTGAGACGGATGCTAATTTGCTTCAGAGAAAAGCAAGCGCTCAAGGAAAGGTAATTTCCACTGACACTTTCATCCTCTTAATAAAATGTGTTGGTACGTAGGGATAAAAGAAAGAAAAATATAACCAACTACTTCACTGTCTGCATAAAAACAATAAAGGGAGGAGGGCCTGCTAGTGGAAAGAAAAAGAAAACATCAGCAGGTCTTTTGCTGGGAAATAGTGCTTAACTGCTTAAATGTATAAAAAAGTGGAGTAAATGTAAGTCACTCTAAAAACATCTAAATTATAGAAATATAAATACAGTGGAACGAAGTGGATTCACACTCAAGGCGAAATTTAATATTTTGGTATGCAGATTTTTGTAAATGCAGAGAATCGGTTCAAAATTATGATAAATATTATATTTTTGCATATAAAAAACCAAATCCACCAATATATCTGGCATTCTCTAGACGAGTTAAAGCAATTTAAATTGCTTTAAATTATATTCTTCATTTAAAATATTGGCAAATATCACACTACACTGCAACCTTAACTGCTCAACTTGGACTAAATGACGTAAAAGTAATTATATCTTTTAATCTCTCTCAGTCTCTCTCTATTTCTCTCTCTCTCTCTCTTCTCTTTCTTTCTCTCTCTCATTCTCTCTCTCTCTTTTGCTGCATGATGTTCTGACTCACTGCTTTGAAATGATATCAGCCGATGGCTGCAAATCATAAACATATGTTGAGTATCCTTCTCAATCTGATCTTTATTTCTCTTCCTCTTCTATTCTAGGACTCATCAGTGTGGCTCATGGTTAAGGTGTTGGACTACCAACCTGAAGATTGCGGGTTTGATTTCCAGCCCCACCAAACTATCACCACTGTAAACCTCTGAGCAAGGCCCTTAACCCCTAATTGCTCAGCTGTATAAATGATATAAATGGAAGTCGCTCTGTGTTAGAGCATCTGCCAAATGCTGTAAATGTAAAATATAAATGTAAATTAGAGCTTCTTGGCGTCTGAGTGCCATTTAGCGGAACTCCAGTAACGGCATCTGTAAGTTCTTGTATGTGGAATATGGCTGATGTGGCAGTTTTATTGTCTTTTGACTAATCATAATCCGGAACCAAACAAAAAATGGTCGCAACCCACAGTGTTTAAAAATGTTTACAAACCAAAACCGCATCGGTTTAAGCCGCATGGCGGGAGTGTCATTGACTAGCAACTAGCGTCTCGCTGTGGGTACTGAATTAAAGTCGTAAGGTCAGCAGACTTTTTAGATCTGTCTAAACCCGTCTAGACAAGCCCCTTGCATCAGTGAGGTATTACACACACCCTGCTGCTGCAGAAAACAGGGTGTGGGACCAGTGACCTTGAATAAGTGTGAGTTAAAAAAACAACAAGTTCTAATAGTCTAAATTTCCTACGATAGATGACAAAAAATTCTAACACAGCCGCAAGGTCTTGGGTTCGAACCTGAGTTTAGCGTGGCGTCTTTAAGGAGTCTTGTTCTTTCTCTTGTTTCCTAGTTTCCTTGTTTCTTTAATTAATAATCATTTATGTCTCTTCTCTAATGTAAGTGTGTTACCCGGGCCATGTAAAAACAATCAGAGAACAAAGTCAGGCGTCAACAAACCCGCCCTCGGATAGCATTTACCAGAATAGACAAGGGCTACCATACAGTGCCTTGAAATAGTATCCATACAGCCTGAACTTTTTTACAACCACAAACTTAAATGTATTTTTTTTTAATTTTATATAATAGATAAACACAAAGTAACACATAATTGTGAAGTAAAACGAAAAGGATATATGGTTTTCAAAATCTCTTAAGAGATTCAAAAACATCTTAAGCTTAGCCATATTGGATGTGGAGCGCCTGTGAAAAGCAAAAAAGTCTTGCCACAGATGCTTAATAGGATTTAGGTCTGGACTTTGACTGGGCCATTAACTCTGACCAGGTTACCTGTCCCTGCTGAAGAAAAGCATTCCCACAGCATGATGCTGCGACCACAATTTTTACAGTGGGGATAGTGTGTTCAGGGTGATGAGCAGTGTTACTTTTCCACCACACACATGGCAAACTGTAAACAGAATTTCTTGTGCCTTTCTTTCAACAATGGCTTTCTTCTTGCCACTCTTCCATAAAGCCCATATTTGTGGACTACATGACTGTCCTGTGGAGCTGTGGATTTCTGCAGCTCCTCCAGAGTGACATTGGGCCTATTGGCTGCTTATCTAACCAGTGCTCTCTCTTTTCCACAACTTTGCTGTTTGTTCACTGGTGTTCTCTAACAAACCACTGAGGCATTCACAGAACAGGTGTATTTATACTGAGACTAAATTACACACAGGTGGACTATATTAACTAATTAGGTGACTTCTGAAGGCAATTGATTGCACTGGATTTTATTTAGGGGTATCAGAGTACAGGGGGGTGAATACAAATGCATGCCACACTTCTCAGATATTTATTTGGTTCAAATTTTGAAAACATTATATAATTTTTGTTCCACTTCACAATTATTTGCTACTTTTTTGATTTATTATTTATAAATCTCAATAAAAAAACGTTTACGTTTGTGGTTGTAAGTTGATTAAATGTACTTTTTCAAGGCACTGTATATCAGAACTTTGACTAATAAAAAATACAAGTTTAAATAGTATGACTACATAGTTTACATCGTTAATAGATTGCAAATGACAAATTTATTGATTCCTGATATGCTTGTTTCTAAAGCAACAGCTTACTTACAGAAAGTTATATAATAGATACGCTGCATGAAGGTGAACAAAATATGTGCTTTTTAAGACAGATTAATAAAACATCTTTGCTTCGTTAATGAAGGCAAACTAGGATTTTATTTTTGTTAAAGAGATCAGTAAAAGAAAGACTAATGCATCCTATACCATGATAATTCCGCACGTCTGTTTGGAGGTTCCCGCTGCTGCTGAGGATAAACTTGCAGTCACTCAGAACTGCGGCGGTCAATCTTGTTTTCAGGGTTTTTTGTCAGTTTTGGCAGGAAAAATTCAGCAGTTAAGAAACACAAAGAAATAAAAAAGGGGGTTTAAGAGAAGCTGACGAGGGCGGGACTTAACATTTAATCTTCATCTAAATTCTTATTTATTGCAAACTATATTTAACACAGCTAACAGTTATATACGATTAGATATAAGACTTGTAAATGAATACACATATATAAGCAACTTCTGTGATGTAAAACCAATCAGAGTCAAGCATTTTTCTGGTTTATGTTTGCTGCAATTTGCTGAGTGTGTGCAGTTCTGCACTTCTGCAATTTGCATCTGTATATTTATATGTAGTGTTAATTATGTTAATTAGTCTCCAAATAATTAATTTCGATTACTAATCAACATAAATGATGAAGCTCTGCTATAAACAAAAATCAGAATAAAATAATACTTCCAGGCGTCATAGTGCTGCTTTTTAGGAAATACAACATCGCCTGCGTTACAACTTTATTACATATTAATTATAACTCATTATTTATTTCCTTTTTTGTTTTTAATTCCTAAAATTAATTTCCCACTGGTTTATGAGAAGCTTCAAGTCAAATTTAAACTTATCAGTTGAAGCACTCTTAATTTCATGACATGATTTAGACACTAACAAGCAGCTAAATTGACTTAATTAATTAATAAATCATTAAATTAAATTCCTTACATACTGTGAGAGTTTCAATTTCAGCTCAGTGATGTGAAGATTTAAGCTTCAGAATAGAGATTTTTATCTGTACAATGGATCACAGCGCCATCTGCAGCCTTCAGTTCACTACTGCAACTGACTAAGAGAGAAGAGAAGAGAAGAGAAGAGAAGAGAAGAGAAGAGAAGAGAAGAGAAGAGAAGAGAAGAGAAGAGAAGAGAAGAGAAGAGAAGAGAACTTTCCTAACTAAAGCCTAAATTAATGTAAATGGCTGACGAGGTCAGATTTATAGCTGTAGTCTGTGTACGTTTGTGTGTGTGGTTGGGAGGTTTGTAGGATGATGTGGGGGCTGTTCGGGGAAGATAATTGCCGTTTCTGCTTGCTGGTGTCAGGATGGTGATAATGCACAGAGAAACGATTAAAACTACACCAATGCCCTAAGGGCTTTTTTTCTCTAAAACAAATAAATGCAATGTGTGACGATTCGGTCTCTCATCTGTGTGTGGTGTGTCTGTGTGTGTGTGTGGCTTTGTATTGTCTCTATCAGTCTGATGCTGAAACAGTGTGTAGCACTATGCCATTGTCCTCTCTCACCTTCTTACTAAACACACAACTAGTCCCTCATCCTGTATCCAGGCATTTTACCAGACAACAATCAATAAGAATTTGTTAAAGACATAATTAGGACAGGATTAAGAGGGATAAGACATGATAAATACACGATATAAGCAAGATTAATAATTAATTAATGTGTTATAATTCATCAACTTTTCTTCTGATCAATCACAAATCAGAACAGAGTTGTGTGTTTATATACTCTATGTCCTTATATTGTCTTCATTCACGAACAGACAGACAGATTTTAAGATGGAGATTTTTCTAAATAATTATTCTGTAAGGTGTACTAACTTTTGCACTCAACTTTAATCCATGTTTCAATAAATCAACTGCATCCATTAACATTTTTTAGTTTTATTTAGCATGTGTCCACAGTCGCTCCATCATGTTGTTTATTCTACTTTTCTTCAAGCACTTCTACAAAATTGCAAAAAAATCACCTCATTTTTAAAGGTACAGCAGCTGCTGAGGTCATGGCCCAATTCTCACACTGAAGCTCTTTAAACTTTATGAAAATACGGATAAAAGTAAGTAAACGGATAAATGCAAATAATAAATAATGGAATGAAATAACTGACAAAGAGTAGATAACCAGAAAAACTAGATATTATATATAATAACCAATTATTATAAGTGATTTCCATTTTTTTAAATGCAGAAAATAAAAATAAAACATAATAAAGGTTTTGTGTAAAAATGTAATAAAAAGAAAACAGCATGCACATCTTTAGCATTATACATTTTGAATCACTGACTTGAGAAACATGACAGCTTAATTTACTTTTTTAAAAAAGTATGATTGCACTAAAGAGTATGCTGGTCCTTGAAAAACAACATTCAGAGTGAAAAGTGGACAAAAACACGTGTTTCGTTTCATCATTGACATTTTATATATTACAAATAAAACGATGAGATTAGAAAATATCAGCACAAAAATTTGCATAACTCTCAGGAGAAAGATTTATGTTGGTATACACACTATTGAGATCTGGCTTTTTTTTGGTCACAAAGAGTTGATTAGGGTTTTTTTGCTTTAAATACCTCAGAAAGCAGCACAGGTGTTAATGCGCTGGTTCTGACACGGTTTTGTTTCTAGAGCAACAGCACCCTTACAGAGGGGCCGTGTTCAGGGATGGATGTTTTTAATCTTTAAACAGGAAGTGACTTACAGAAATGAATTTGTTGCAAAATAATTGTAATGTAACTTATTATCATAACCATCGTAATTTCTCCCACCTGTTTGATTTAGATTTGATTACAGCGATTAATTTAATATTGTTTTTTATCCAAAAGCTTTTTTAACTTAAAGCTAAAATATAATCAGTTTTGAAAAGGAGAGAAAGCTGTATAAACAGGCAGGATTTTCATAAAACTTATTTTCATCATCCACCTTAAAGTTTAGAGGGAAATTCCGGGGTCCAGCTGAGGAGAACTCCAACGCTCCAGAGTGCAGTGTGCAGTTTGTTCTGTGGTCCTGAAGCAGAGATTTAAACCTGGAACTCAAACATATCCGCTTGTTTCCTGGCCAGTTTGGCGACCTCATCACGGATGGCCTGAACCAGAGCCGAGGTGGAAAGGGTGATGGGGGTGATCACATCCAGGGTGTCGGCAGACAGAGAAAACGGCTGATCAGGTTCTGTCTGCGGTGGAGACATTGTCTGGATGGAGTTCCACTGGAAAACATTTCCTCGAGGGTAACGCGGGTTCGGAAAGGCTTCTGCGTAACCTGGCAACGGAGCCTGAAACAAAAACAACGATTTTAATTTTAAATTTAGTTTAAAAGTAAAATTTTAAATCTTTTTTGAATTTGATAATTTGCACAAAAGCTAGTGTAATCATTTTTGTTATTATTATTATTATTATTGATACACTGAAAAGAAAGAGCAATAAATTTATCTCTTTCTTTTTTAAATAAAGTTATACAAATTTAAGCAAATTATAAATGAATAATTATGTATAATATTAGTTCTGGAGGTACCCGTAATAAATAGAATAAATAAATAATTGTTACTACGAGGCGCCACTAAGATCACAGAGAGAACAAAGACTCGGTTACAATCTGAAATCTTCTATGTAATCTTCCACTGTGAAGGTGTAAGCGAGACTCGTACAGATTCTGTCCACGGTGAGGACACGTCCTCGGGCTCTGGGGGATACGACATCCACGAGGGACTGTGATAGGACGAAGGAGGAGTGGAGATGAAGTATCCGGGAAAGCCTGGTCTTCCTGCTGGGATGGAGTAGACGGATGTCATCGGGTTTCCTGTGACACATCACACACATTTTTTCTCACATTTTATTATTGATTGTTTTTTTATTTGTTCTTTGTCTTTGTTTTAATGATAATTTAATTTACTTTATTTAAATTACTCTAATTTGCTTTTTGTTTATTTATACACATCCTATTTTCACTTTGCTTCAAGGCTGTTCTTAGACCTAAGATTAATTTTTAATCTAAAAATCTGAAAAGTCCAAAAATATTAAATAAAAAAAAATAATATTTAATAACAATTAATATCTATTTTTATGTCTATATATCTATTTTTTTTATTAAAGTCTAATTATAATTTTTTGTTGTTTTTTAACATTTATAAACACATGTTAAATATATAAAACTGATAAAGATTTATATGATTTTAAAATTCATGTAGCAATAAAAAAGAAAACATTAATAGGTCATGACATTACACACACCTGAGTGGTTAAGTCCCGGCTCGGTGGTGACGGGTGTGAGCGGCGCTCTGTTAATTGGCATGTACGTGCTGCTGTCCTGCTGACTCGGTGTGTCTAGTACCGATGATTCAGAACTGTGAGCTTTTGGGCCGAGATCTGAGGAAGACCTAAAGAAATGTAGAACATGCATCGACTTTAATATACCAGTAGATGGCAGAGTAGCAGCAGAAATCTTTGTCTGTCGACACGTCGACAGTGATGATAACGTGATGCTCATACCTCTGCAGTGAGCTTCTGGGCGCGGGTCCTGTTCTGGGAGGAACTGGAGGAGGAGGAGAGTCTGCAAGCATCTCAGGCAGCTGAGTGAACCTAAAGGTCTGAAAAGTGCAGAGAGCAGCAGTGCTACTACAATCTTTTCATCTGAATCATAGAACATTAAATCAGATTTTAAATTTATACAAGATATTCATATAATTTTTTATCTATTATTTTTGAATGATGTAATTTAATGAAAGGTTTATTGGTTAGAATTTGTGGAATATATTTTATTTAGTTTTCTAATGCAAATATTTTAAAAATATTATTTTCAATATGATGTACATCATGTGGAGGGGTTTGTGATGATCTAATGAATGACATCATCGCTGAAAGCATTCTAATGCATCACGGCATCACTACAAAGCTTCTAATGCATTACGTCATCACTAAAAAAAATTCCATGCATTACATCATTACGAAAAAGCTTTTTATGCATAACATCATTAATAAAAAGCTTCTAATGCATTACATCATCGCTAAAAGCGCTTTAAGGCATTGCATCATTATTTTAAAAAATGTATGCATTATGTTATCACTAAAAAGCTTCTAATCCATTACATCGGTATCTGAAAAGTTGTAATGCATAATAAGCTTTTTGGTGATGACCTAATGCTCATAATGCTCATTTTTTTAAATGATGTAATGCATTATGGGTTTTTGCAATGGATCATATTTTTAGGCTTTTCATGCATTAGTAGTTGTTTGTGATGATGTAATGCATAAGGATGTTCTTATTGTGATGATATAACACCTTGAAGGGGTCTTAATTATAATGTAATTTATGGGAAGGGGCTTAGTAATTGTTTAAAGCTTACTGGTTTGCTCATACTGCACTGATAAAGCTCCTGGCTGTAGGCTGGTACCCACTGCAGTCCACCCTGGGCGTGGTTGATGGTGTCTGGCGCGCTAGTTGGCCCCTCTGCATAGGGAACCGAAGGGCCGGGGCCATAAGGGCTAATCGCCTGGTGGCCCCGCTGGTATTGCTGCCTTCTGCTGGATGAGGTCTGACCTGCTGAAGCCAGGCTAAAGGCTTCCTCTAACAGCAAATGCATTTGCTGACGCACTTCATCTATGGAGGGCTGTGAGCTTAGCGTAGATGTCTCTGAGTGACCTTTGACTTGTCGTCCATAGCCATAGCGACGACGATTCTCCGAACCATCCACATCAGTCTCTTCAATGATTTCAGGCTCCGTCTGAGGAACACGGGAAATATCAAGAGGAAAGTTGCTTTAGCAATGAAGCGTCACATGACGCCACCAACACTTTTTTTAAAATATAGAATTATCAGGAAATGTGTATGTGTTTAATCTTTTATTCCCTGTTACATGAGACATTTTCTATTAAATTTGTCTTTATTTATTCATTTGAATAATCGAGCTTCTATCCTGGGCTGGAGTTTGGGATCTGAGCATTTCATTGCTGTCGCTGAAGATCAAGCAACAAAGTGCTTATTTATCGCCGGTTTCACCTCCACCTCCTCTGATTAATAGCTGTGGCTGAGCTCGTGAATGCTGAGTTAGTGCAGTAATGAAAGATGAAGAGCATCCGCAGTCTGCTGCAGGTACGTGTATATGAGTGTGTGTGTGGAATCTCTCTCTGCATTCATCAGCTCCTTTTCACCATCTTTCCTTTTCCCCCCTTTTTCTTGTTTCACCCAGCTTGAGTCTGACTCTGTGATCGCAGACGGAATCTCTTGATTCAATCAGGTGATCCTGACCCAGAAACATTCTAAATAAATTACGGATTGAGACCTTAGACCTAAATAACCTTAAATTCCATTATGAGAAAAAGTTAAAACTCAAGGATGTGATTTTCTTTTTATCAGATCGAGCAGAAGTAGATTTTTTTTTCTCGTTCAATATCAGTAGAAGAATAAATGTTATTTATTAAAATAAAATTTTACAGTAGCTACATACTTCACAAGCTAAATAAAACACTTAGCCAAACCTGTCGACTGAATCGACTCTGTGTTTGAAGAATCCTTTGTAATTTACTAAAATATCTGGATTACCTCCCCAAATCTGTGAATAAAGCTTATCATCACTCACGTCGTATCCGTTGTTGCGAATTCCTTTTCTGGGTCTTTCTCGCATCACCAGAAGGTCCATTTCAGTTCCTCCAGGACTTGGGCTGTTTAAAGACTGTCTGCTCCTATACGCTGGATATTTTGTCTCAGAATGTCTGCGAATAATACAATACACTCAAATCATTCTCAACCTGGGGTTTAAGACTTTTTTCCGTAGTTCCGGTCCACCAGAGTGTTTAAACTGATGAATGATTTTGTCTGTGATTCCAATTCTTTGGCTTTTACTGTAAAATATTTGTTTTTTACCTTTCTGCAAGTCTGGTTCTTGTCAACCATAGAAGGGTGGGCAGACAGATTTCCCAGGTAGGCAATTTTTGGAGTTGAGAAGAGACTGCTCTATTATCAGCATTGAGATGTTTTTGATGTGACTTAAAGCACTTCTTGTACGTCGCTCTGGACAAGAGCGTCTGCTAAATGCTCCAAATGTAAATGTAAATGTAATGTAGACTGTAAATTTTAATTAAATAAATAGGGGAATAGCAAAAATATTGTAGTACTAATATGTTTTTAAAATAGTAAACGAACAGTTAATTTCAAAATTCAAAATGACTATATAAAGACAAATTTAGGCAATATTAATCAATCTTTTTAAAGTTTGGGCTAAATAAAAATCAAATATTTAACGAATGTTTTGATAAGAAAAATTTAGTAAATATTTTTAAAAATCAGTGTAACTAGCTGATAGATAGATAGATAGATAGATAGATAGATAGATAGATAGATAGATAGATAGATAGATAGATAGATTTAATTGGGTGGGCAGGACAGATGTTTGGGTGGGCTAAGCCCCCCACTGCCTATGCCTAGAGCTGGCCCCGCTACAGATATTGATGAAAGTCTAAGGTGTCCTTGTGCTGAATAAGAAGTGAGTTGTGTGTGCTGTGCCAGTCCAGTGTTAAGTGTCGGTTGTGCAAATATGCAAATAATTGTTCAGTGATGATATGAAACAGAGAGACAGTGTTATATGTGTGCGCTCACAGGAAGTGCACGGGTTGTTTGTTCAGCACCCCTTATGCAGAGCAGAGAGTGATTGTAAAATAGGTGGAGATGGAATACAGGACAGGAATATGTGCGTGTGATTGAGTGTATGAGGCGTTTTCACATTCGTGAGGAACGACACCTCAACAAACAAAAAGGAACTAAATCACTTTTCTTAAATTGTATTTTTCTTTTCTTATGTTATCTTTCTGTTTTTATCTTTTCTTATTTCTTTTTCTTTTCTCTTGAATCTATACCAGGGCTGCGGAGTACCTCTCCTGCAGCGAAGTCTGTGACGTTACAGTCAGTCTAGGTTTTAAGTGGGTCTGCTGATTTATTATATGCTTATAGCGCTGTACTGTAAATTAGTTATATTGTTAATATTTTTGGGCAGCTTAAGCAAATTAACTGCATTTACATTATATCGAAAAATTTGTTTTTCAATACAATATTTCTGCTTCAGAAAGAATTAAATTCATATGCTGAGGTTTTACTTATACAGTTTTACTTACTTACTCATATTAACACCACTGTAGAGTGAGACATGATAAAGACACTGGATGCACAAAGCTGTTATATTCTGGATGCTGATGGTGTTATTTCTATCACAACAGCTCTCATCGATTTTGGATTACCAACATTTTTTACTAATAAAATATATTTTATAGTCAGGTAGACTGAATAAATCTTTTTGTAAGCATTTCCGTTTATCGGCCTCACAACATATGGATTGATGTAATAAAGTCTAGCACAATTAAACACTTCAGTTAACCCTCTTAATTTCTTTCAGTACTTTTAAATCGTCAGTAAATGTGAAACCAAACAAATGACTCCAGATTGAGGGCTTTGGAACATTTTGCTGTTTTACCCAGCTTGCAGTTCACTTCATTTCTCTTCCTCATACCAAATCGATGGAGTGCATCGTCAGCGTATGTGTGTGCAAAAAGCCTAGCTCTGACTAACACATCGTTAAAAACATTGATCACAGTCATGAAATTAGCAAAAAAATTCTGCATCACACTGACAGTTGAATCAGATATCCCTCAGTGGCCTCCACTGCTGATATACAGTATTTTAATTACTACTGCACTGCCACTTCTGTACTTTGCACTACCTTATCATTATGCATCTTTGCATGATCTATAACTATCTATTGTTACATCTCTATATTCTATCCATATACCTCTGTACATTATTTACCCCCACCTCTGTAATTATCAACCCCATACCCTATTTATTACATTACTATTTATTGTAAATAAGCCACTATGCACTTCTGGTTAGATGCTAACTGCATTGCATTGGCTCTGTACATCTACCTTGCACAATGACAATAAAGTTGAATCTAATCTAATCTAATCACCAGTTTCAGAAGACTTTAGAATGGGTTAAAATTTGAAATACTGGACTCGTGTCAGGGTTTGAGGAGAGGATTATACTGAGCCCTGAAAATCAAATCCTGGACTCGGTGTGTAATCATTAGTAATTGGCGAGAGAGAGAGAGAGAGAGAGAGAGAGAGAGAGAGAGAGAGAGAGAGAGAGAGAGAGAGAGAGAGAGAGAGAGAGAGAGAGAGAGAGGAGATGGAGAGAGAGAGAGAGAGAGAGAGAGAGAGGTCATGCAAGAGGCAGCTCAGTGGTTACGGCGTTTGACTTCTGATCAGAAGATCATGGGTTTGATTCCCAGAACCACCAAGCTGCCACTACTGGGCCCCTAAGCAAGGCCCTTAAAACCAACTGCTCAGTTGACAGTGAGATAAACTCTGAAAAAGATTGTACTCTTAAAATAGGTGTTGTTTTTGTAAAAAGTGATGTTTTTAACTGATAAACATAACACACATAACATGGGGGGCTCCCTCAGGGGTCCAGCAGTGGTAGCTTGGTAGTGCTGGGAAATAGATCCTCCATTCACACCTTAACCACTTCACACATTAAAGAACAGAATAACACACTGACCTTCGTTGAGATTTGACATACGTGGAGCTTCGGTCATCCTCGCACTCCGGTGTTCTGTTGGACGGCCGTGTAGCCGGGATGCGTTTGACCTTTTCGCTTCCGTGTGTCTGAACCCTGGAGCCGGCGACAGCGTCAGCTGATGGGAAATCGTAGTAACCTTTCCTCTTTGCTTTCAGCCTCAGCTTGTTCCTGTAATGCTCAATGTCCGACTTCTGCTTCAGAGCCAAATTTACCTGCGGAGAGACAGAAGAGGAAGAGAAGGAGGAGGATTATCAGAAAGCATAAAACAAAAAAGAAATAAGAAAGAGGAACACTCACGCCTTGATTTCCCCTCAGACATCTAATTATACACTCGCAAGGGAAAAGTCTTACAGAATTATTTTAATGCTAATTTGAGTAAACGAGGCCAGGATGGACATGTGTTTAGGGTGTCATTTTCAAGATTAGGCAACGCATGTTGCTTAAGTTCCTTTTTAATACCCTACCCACTGCTGAATACTTGGATCAAAGTACCTTGATTTTTCCCCAATCCACTCTCATCTGAGATGGTATCCGCCAGCTTCTGACTGACTAAACACAACTGATCCAGGTAATCAGCAGTGGGAAGAGCAAGCATAACAAAGCAGAACAAAGGTATTTGGGGGAAAAGGGTTGCTAAACCCTGATTATTTTACCACATGGGAGGCACATACCGTTAAACAACTATGTGGAAGCGTGGGCATGGTCGAGGGCTCCATTCATTAATTGGTGTTCGACCACTTCCCCACTTCCACAAACAAACCATAATACTAAGCCATAATACCTCACTGTTCAGAACGGCTGAATCCTGACTGCGGTCTAAAGACGCCGGTTGCGAGTACACCGGCGGTGCCGCGATTGGTTTAACCGAGAGGAGCTGCAGAGACCCTGATGAGGTGTCATAGGAATCTGCCAAAACACACACACAAACACACACACATCTTCATCGGCAAAATAAGGTGCAACTCATGGAAATATGTTCACACTCATTATAAATACGCATTAAACTTTCTTACACTTTCTATCCGAAGGTCAAAACCATCTGAAAGCCGGAGCAGCATATGGCTGTAACCGTATGCTGTTACACACTCGCAGCGTGAGGAGGAGCGCTACATGACAGATAATTATGTGCATCTGTTTTACTCAGAGTGTGTGTGTGTTTTATATTCAAATCTAATCCAAAAAAGATTTTGCTCCGACAAAAAATTAATTTTTTATCAGGAATTAAAGCATAGATGGGCGGGGCTAAGGATGAGGTTATAATCTGCTATTATTCAGGGATTACTCTAAGTAGTAAAAGTTGTATAAAAAGTTACATTATTATTTAGTGCCATCTTTAAAAATCAGGCTACAGATTTTATTACACAGTTTCATTAATTAATATTTTTAATAATTTATGAACTATAAAATGATGTAAAAAAATATATATGGTCATAAAAATATACAGAAGGGAAAGGATCTTTAAGAGATTCTCTTTAAAATTCCCTTTAAGAGAGAGTCTCTTTAGCAGAGTCTCTTTAATAAAGTCCCTTAAAGAGATTCCCTTTGAGAGAGAGAGTCCCTTTAAGAGAGTCTCTTCAGGAGAGGGTCTCTTTAAGAGAGTCCCTTTAAGAGTGTGCATTCAAGAGAGACCCTTTAAGGGAGTCCCTTTCAGAGAGTGCCTATTAAGAAAGTCCGGTTAAGAATGTCCCTTTCAGAGAGTCCTTTAAGTGATTTCCTTTAAAAGAGTCCCTTTCAGGGAGTCCCTTTCAAAAAGTCTCTTCAAAAAAAATTTCTTTAAGACCATCCCCTTTAAGAGAAACCCATTAAAAGTGTCCCTTTTAGAGAGTCCCTTTAAGTGAGTATCTTTAAGAGAGTTCCTTTAAGAGAGTCCAATTAGGAGCGTCCCTTTAAGGGCGTCCCTTTAAGAGCGTTCCTTTAGGTGAGTGTGTGTGTGTGTTTTCCTCTTACCCGTCCTCTTTTTACTTTCCTCCTTTATGAGATTTTGCTGTGTGGTGATTTTCTTTACTGTTGATCCTCGTAATGAAACGGGTCTCACCGATTCCACACTGACCGCAGATCCGTCCTCACTCGGACACCTGCAGGAAACACCAGAGCCACAGGACTGCACAGGTCAAGAGCACAGTCCAGAGCCACAGGACTGCACAGGTTTACAAACTAAGAGATTAAAGTCTTTCTGATTCCTTTCTTCTGTCTATCACACGTCATCTCCCACTCTTTCTCTAATGGCTCAACCTCTTGATGTAAACTGTCTCTTTCTCTAAGTCTCTCTCTCTTTCTTATTTTCTCTCTCTCTCTTTCTCTTACTCACTTACTCTCTCTCTCTCTTTCTCTCTCTCTCTTGCTCGCTTTCTCTCTCTTACTTTTTCTCACATCATTTTGCCCTTGTGCTCGTGCATACAGTACCTTCAGCTTTATTTCACCTGACTAAATACATTAGTAGGTCAGTAAGTTCTAACAATATTATTTATATCTGTATTATTTAAATAAATAATTATTTAACTATAAAAACCAACAGCTACATCAGCAGTGCCCGGCATCATGTTTACTCTCTGAAATTTACTAAATGTTCAGACCTTTTCCGTGTTTCACCCCCGGGGATCTTCTTGGCGTTGGTGCCGTCGGGCTGAATAACCTTGTCCATGGAGAGGGAGGCGTCTCGAATCGGCAGCGGTACCTGAGGAAAAGAAGCGCTGTCCTCATCGGCACCCAGCTGACCCAAATGCTGCTTGGCGTAGTCGAACCCCTGAACGGGCTGCACCAGAAAACAAGGACATCCGGATTAAAGTCACGTTTAGTATTTCTTACTTTTCCTTCATCAGTTACAGTAAAATCTGATTATTAAATAATGTATTAAAAACAATGTCAGTTAGAATTTAAAAAAAAAACGATTCTTTTGAATTAATTATCACAGAGGAATAAACACATCAGAGCTAATTTGCTTCAAATTTAGAGATTTTAACCCCTTCAACCCCTTCTAATCCATCAGATCAGTGCACATGGCAGATGTTTTCATCCAGACTAACTTACATTTATCCTATTTATACTACTGAGCAGTTAAAGGTTAAGGGCCTTTCTTGGGGGCCCAGCATGGACAGCTTGTGGATGCTAGGAATTAAACCCTTTACCTTCCAATCAGCAGTTTAACCCCTTAACCACTAAGCTACCACTTTCCCACAATTAGAACTCTTTATTACATTTAGTTGTCATCCAGAGAAAATTACATTTATTTCATTTGATTACCCATTGTTTACACATTGATCAGTGGCAGGTTGCTGGTGCAAGCATTAAACCCAGAATCCTTAGGTATTAGGCCAACAAATTTACCAGTGCACTACCACTTCTTACCCAACAAAGCAATTAGGGGTTAGGGGTCCTGCTAAGGGGCACAACAGTACCAGCTTGGTGGTGCATGGAATTAGACTTACAATTTTCTGTTCCGCAGCTTTACCACTGAGCTACATCTTTTTACCCATCTGAACAGTTAAGGATTAAGAGCTATGTTCAGGGGCCCAGCAGTGGCAGAATGGTGGTGCTGGGAATTAAACCCACGATCTGATCGGCAGTACATCGCGTTAACCACTAAGTCATCACTTCAGTGCAGTCTTGTACCAAATTGTACTAACGAGTTTTTTTGAATGATAAGAAAACTTGGGTCTGTCGTTTCTCTTATTTGTGTCTACTAGCTTAAGATAAAACGGGTCAAATCAGAACAGTGAATAAAAAAAGGACGTCGTTATGTCACATCGTGAAGAAATTTGTGATGAATCAAGTTTGGATGTGTTTTATTAATTTATTAATTTACTTTTATCATCTTGAAGAACTTGGAACCCGGAACAGCTGGCCTAGTTTCACCAAAAAACCCTACAGAGATTTTATGACCCTGTTCCCAATACGTACTTCACTTATTCAGGTCTATACACACTCTTACACACACACACGTTTAGAGAGCATCAATCAGCATCACCTCATGGATCCTTATGGACCTTGTTGGTGATTCTAAAAAGCATCTTTACACCAGAATATGAACATCACAGAATATGAGAGTTGTGAACATACCTGGTGATAATAACTCATGTCTCTCCGGTACGTAGTCTAAGAGAAAAGTGAGTAAAAAATATTATTATTATTAGTATTATTATTAGTAGTATATATTGTTAGTA
Organism: Bagarius yarrelli; assembly: GCA_005784505.1. NCBI lineage: Eukaryota > Metazoa > Chordata > Actinopteri > Siluriformes > Sisoridae > Bagarius > Bagarius yarrelli. Next base: position 1,359,446 of record VCAZ01000158.1, read on the forward strand.
GTATATAAAATAATCATTAAAACCCATAATAATAAGAAGAAAATCCGTTGAGATGTTTCTTTACCTTTACCCGTGGATTAAGGTTGCCAATTCCATCGGTTTTCAGGTCGCCCTTGTTTTTGTGACACAGAACGGCGGTAATGATGATGATGATGATGGTGACAATTCCAATAGGAGCCAAAACAGAAGCGATGATCCAGAGATTGTTGGAAGGGCCCTTGAGCACAGCTACAGGATGAGAAGATGCAGAAGAACATACAGGAAACATATATCATCACACTGTCACCACAGCTACGCCTTCTAAAGATCTTTTTACCACAGCTATCACAAACAATCGAACCATGCCCATTTTTCCACGGACACTCTAATGAAACCTAGCCTTACCGTATACCTCTAAACATGCTTACTTTAACTTTGACCATGCCCACCTACTCTGACCACACCTACTCACACTTAAACACACACTGACCATACACACTAATCCCTAGATACACTTTGACCACACCCACCTATTCTGACCACACCCACCTACATTTAAATACATTCTGACCACACAATAATACCTGAATACACTCTGACCTAGCCTACCTATGATTAATCACTCTGACCACACCAGCCACGCTTAAACACACCTTTATACACATTCTGATCACACCCATTACCTACTACAGACACTCTAACCACACTCACTATCTACCACAGACACTCTGGACACAGACACTTGCTAGTACACACTTTTACCAAATCCCCCAAATGTTACCAGTTCTCTGACCACATCTACTATCTTCTACTGATCTACCATCTAATACTTTAACCAAATTCAAAAGCCTAACCTGAGATTCTGTAACTACCACCGCTGCAGTTTTACACATATTTTTTTTACAAGTTTTAAATTTTTTTTACAAACCTTCAGCCTGGAGCTGGACAAAATATCCTAGGGTCAAGGCCATGGTCTGAGAGTCCACAGTGTTCAGGATTTTTGCTGCAGTTGTACCAGGGAGCGGTGTTCCATTTAACTGCACATAGTAGGTAAGTTCTGCTGGGTTTTTGGGACCTACCACTCGCTTCATGCCAACCATCTGGGATCAGAAAAGAAGTGCATAGGCAAAACATCAGAATTGGAATATGAGACACAACATTTGGGTGAAACAACCTCAGAGTTTATTACAGCAGGAACTGAAGAATCTATAATTCCTGAAACTTATTATACTGATTATATTATATTAATTATATTATCCATCATATGTCCACTTTCTGATTATTCCGTATGATGGTTAATTTTTTTTAAAGCTAATCATCAATGGAGATTCCCAGGAATTGTAATAAGCGAAGATTTTGAAAGTTGTCCAGCTGAGTCAATGTCAAAATTAAGTAGCATCAACATCGCAGGATCAGTGTTTGAAGAAGTCGCATCTTTTCCATGGATATATGATCTTTTTCTTTGCTCTTCTCGACCAAAAGCCTGACTGTTCCTGCTTTAAATCTCTCTTCTTGACAATTTGACCAGTAATGTCAGATGTAAAAGTCATTTACCGGATATATTTAAACTCTACCAAAGCAAACAGTGATCTGTAACTTATTGCTTGTCAGGATTTGGTCTGCACTATGTTGACTTGGTATATAAACTATTTATTTATTTTCTCAGGTCCCTCTGCTATATAAATCTGCTGCTTTGCTTTATGTAAGCTCTACTATATTCATGTACAGTCCACCACAGGTTTACCAGATACAAGCCAAGTGTGATAGTAGTGTTTTTGACGCTAGTATAAATTGAACATCATACTTTGTGGTTCTCCAATAGTGGTTCCATTTCCAATGACAGTATATCTATCATTAAAAATAGCTCTAGTATAGAGCAGGGGTCACCAAATTTGGTCCTGGAGGGTTGGTGTACTGCAGAGTTTAGCTCCAACACTAATTAAACACTTCTGAACCAGCTAATTAAGGTCTTGCTAGATAGACTTGAAACGGGTGTGTTGGCAGGTGTGCTGGCATTTGTGTTGAGGCAAGTTGGAGCTAAACTTAGCAGGACCCTCCAGGACTGGGTTTGGTAACCCCGGTATAGAGGAAGTAGAAGTAGGAAGGTTAGTACAGTTTTACTAGTACCTCTATCACACTTTTCAGATTTAGCCTTAGTGTTACCTGAACCGTGTAACTGCCCACTATGGTGGCACGTTTAAAGCGGACACCTTGATGATGTGCCACCATGAAGAGTTCTGCCAAGCGTTGCTCCATTAGACGAGCAAAGCTTTGGTAATGACCCTCCAAGGAAGAATTCTCCACATCCTGAATCACTGCACACAAACCACAACTCAAAGCAAAGCATGGATGTTCTAATTATTTAATCACTAATCAATTGTCAATAATTCATTGCAATTAATAGGATTCCTTTGCTCACCATCAGGTCAACAAAGGAAATGAGAATGTAGACAAATGAGAATGTAGTGTCAGAAACAATGCACATATTAATGAAGGAAATCTCCTAGGGCTGTGTATTGGCAAGGGCCTCACAATACGATACATGGGTTACAATATATCAATATAATCTTGATATATTGCAATACAATACATATTGCAATACTTCATATATACTAAAAATATGAAACCAGAGACGCTCTTTATTTTTTTCGCCATGCTTGCTTCTAAGATGGCCGTATGTTTCAGCACCAGCTACAGGAGTGGAGGAGGAAGTCCTTTGGCACCCACTGAGAGTTTTATTCAAATATTACCATATACCTAAACCAGTTAACTATTTCAAATATGTATTGCAACTGCAAGGTTTAAATCATCCGCCAACCAAATGGTCAACATGTTTAAAAACTTTTAAATAATATTACAGGGATCAAATAAAGAGTGTTCACAAGAAAATAACACCCAATTTCAGTCACATGTTGGTGACGTAGAGGGCTCTGCTCTCTGCCAGTGCAAAGTTGGTTCTAAACAATAATTCGGTTCACCCACTGACTCTACCCAGTCCCAGTGGAAAATCGGTTTTAATTTTCAAGGAACCAGCACCTTTAATGACTTAGAGTAAAAAAAAACATTTCCTGATTGGTCAATTAGAAATTTTCCTGATCAATAGTTACTTAATCAACGCTCTTACCTGTGATCACCCAGAAGTCCTTGGTATCCGCTGAGGTGTTGAGGTTGTGATACTCCATAGCTACAAGAGAGGACAGAAAGAGTATTAAGCAGAATCAATGTGAAGAGTTTCAATCTTCAGTGCAGAGGGTTTTAGAGTGTTTTTGTTGAGCGCATTGTTCGTACTGTTTGATTGAAGCCCTGCAGCATTTTCCTAATGAATCTTTGACTCGGTTACATATCGGCAGCATGATTAAAAGCTTCAACCGGCTGCATCTGCTCATGGCAAGTTGAAGCATAAAATCAGAACCAGGGTTTGCCTTTTTTCTTCTCTGAACACAAAGAATCAACAGCATGCAGTCTTGTTTGCGGATTAAATACGTGTGCATAAAAGGAAAAGTCTGCAGAAAGCTAGATTAGATTGGTACTCGCCAATTACACATTTTTGGAAGAAGATTTATCCTTTCTTAGTGCTAAAAAGAAAGCTTTAAGGCTTAAACAACTTAAAGAGCAAATTAATACAACTCTTGCAGCAGATGGAAATCTGGCACTTTTTTAGTGCTGTTAAAATGGAGGTGTCAGTTTCATTTCAGGTTCAATTTCTGCATCATTTTTTTGTAAGCTTTCCCATGTGTTCTTGCGACTTATTCTCTGCCTTGGGGGCTAAAAATGCCCCACCCTCACACATACTGACATCTGTAATAGCACTCCCCTATTGTTAATTATTTTTCTCCTTAATTAAATTGAAAATAAACTTCAGCAGTCCTGCACATGCCAAAATTACAACAGTTTCTGAAGCATTTCAACATGTTGCTTTTCTTTCATCCACTTCCAGCTATAGAATGTGTGGAAATCACCACACTACAATAACTGTAGGACATTACAAAAGATAAAAACATTTACTCACGTAAAACTTTATATAGAGCGTCTACAGTTTAAATCCCAATTAATTATGCTGTTACTAAGTATTACTTCAAAAACTTGACATGAAATGACCAATCAGAATCCAGCATTCCTGTATAGCTCCACTATCCCAAACAGCCCTTGACCCCTCATCTTGTCTCATCCATCATTTATACTGTTCCAGAAGTCCTGACTTAAATTACCGCATAACCTTTCAGCTTCAAATGTTATCTTAGATTCGTCCACAGTCCGAGAGCCAAAATTTAAAGGGTAAAAAGTGAAAGGGAGATCATCTTTAGACCTGATCACAAAATCTGCCTGAATCCACACAACAGTTATTTTGTTCAATTTCAAACGAGACATCGGATAGCTTCCACTTGACCTTATAAGAAAAAAGACCCATGTTAGACTGTCTAAAATAATCCAACAATCCAAAATCCAAAGAAATGGAGCTCAGTGGTAAAAGAGTTGCCAACACTGGGCCACTAGCAAGCCATCAACTGTCATCAACTGCTCAGTTGGATTATTGGGATAAAAATGTAAATCACTGTTTTAGCACTGGTGCTTCCAAGCTTCTTTCTGTGTGAAGTTTATATTCCTGTGTTTGTGTGGGTTACTCTGGGTACGCCCGGTTTTCTCCTACTGTCCAAAAGCATGTATGTTAGATTGATTGGTAATTCTAAATTGCCTGTGGGAGTGTGTGTGCACGTGTGAGTGTGTGGTTGTTTTCTGTATGTGGTCCTGTGATGGACTGGTGTCCTGTCCAGGGTGAACGCTGCTTTTCACCCAGTGATAGCTGGAATAAACTCCAGCAGATCCCCGTCATTTTGATTAGATTAAGCAGACAATAAATAATAAGTAGACAATAGACAATAAATGGATGTAAACAAAGGCATGTGATATAATCTAAAAATGTAAATGTAGTTTGTACGGTGTGAAGTTAAGGGATAGAGTCTCCAGAATCTGCACTTATTTACAGGTAAATCTGTAAGTGTACGGGCAAGTTTTCGATTCGGTTGCAATTTTCTAGTCTTATTAACTGCTGGAGCTGTTTAAAGTGTTAATGAAGAAACTTACGCTCCGCAGTGATAAGTGGAGGGTAAAATAGGAAGTAGCCCAGAAGCTCAGCGGTCAGATGGCTCAGCAGGTTACTGGCCACGGTGCCATTCAGAGGTACGGTTCTGTTACGCAGCACATATATCAGAGATACTGCCGGAGAACCACTTATCTGAGAGACATTTAGGATCTAGGAGACAAAACAAGACCAGAGAAACAGACAGAGAAGTGAAAGTAAGACATGAGAAAAGCAGAAAAACAAAATAAAAATTTAAAAATACGATCAAATTAATGGTATTGTAGCATTGTAGTGTCTTTATAGAGCAACACAAAGCAAATGGAAGTATAAAGGTTAAGGTGTTGGACTGCTAATCAAAAAGTTGTGGGATCAAGTAACACAGGACCACCAAGCTACCACTGCTGGCCCCCAGAGCAAGGCTGGCCCCCCTCAATCCTTAATTGCTCAACTGAATATGCTCAATAGATTTAAGTCGCTCTGGATATAAGTGTCTACCAAATGCCAGAAATAGAGGTCTATAGTCTATAAAGTTCCACCTGGTCTCACTGGTCAGTAAAAGTTCTGCAGAACCTAAAAGCTACAATAGAAAAATGTTTCTAAATTAAATTAAGAACCTGTTTTAGAAGAACAATGTTTTAACCAACACTTGATTTAGTTCTAATGCTGTGATTCCTAAAACAATTCAAAATAATTAGTCATGTTAAATATGCTAATGTTACTTTTATAGTGTTCACACACATTCTGACCAATCAGAGTCCAGAATATAACAACAGGAGGTGTGTGTGTGTGTGTGTGTGTGTGAGAGAGAGAGAGATCAGACCTGCACGCTGAGTGTGCTGTAAGTGTTCATCACTTTGGCTTCAGCGTCAGTAAAAGCGTTCTCCAGTCTCTCCTCCATCAGCTGAGCAAACCTGCAGGACCTCAGATCATCTCCTGGTCCTACAAATCTCAACACTGTGTACACACACACACACACACACACACAAGCAAACACAAATACACACACTAGACTAAGACAATATATGGTATTAGAATCTAATCTAAAATCGCAAACACTTCTCAGGCCAACACTTAATAAAAAATTTTAGACAAGTAACATAAAAATGAAACTTGAGAAAAATCCCTATCTATAGACGGTTGTTAGGGTTTCCTGGCTGAATGTTTCTGTTATTGAATGTAAATCAAACTCGTAGCATGCGCAAGATTTTAGAGCCTGTCTGTGTTTTTGACCTGTCTTCAGCATGACTGAAGTAGCAGGAGTTGGCCTCCAGGGGGCTGCTGGGATTGGCACCGCCTGCAGCATAGGCACAAACTGCCGGATATTCGCCGTCAGCCTGTCCGTGCCGTAGGAGCTTAGAGCCTCCGCTACGACGGACGGGGTGTAGACCATATCGCCATGAGTTACGTAATAACCCACGGTCACATTGAGGCCAGTGGACAGACTTTCAATCTGTAGGAGAGAAAGATTAGAGCATAAGGTAATCCCAAGGAATGCAACAAGGACATGAGGACATTTACATTTACAACACAACTAGGATAAATTTTTATTTGCAGCATTTGGCAGATGCCGTTATCCAGAGAGACTTACATTTATCTTGTTTATACAACTAAGCTATTGGGGGTTAAGGACCTTGCTCAGAGGCCAAACAGTGGCAAAATGATGGTGCTGGAAATGAAACCCCAATCTTCTAGGTATCAGTCCAACACCTTAACCACTGAGCCACCACTTCCCAATGTTTGATTACGTTTTGAGAGATCACATATGTCACTCTACAGGTAGCTAATGGAAGCTAAGATATATTCAACCAGTAATTCAGAGTAACCTAGTACAGCTAAACCAATGCAGAACTGGAGGGTGTCAGACCCAGATGGAAGGAAATGTAAGTTTGGGGTTGGGGTGATTAGCTTGGTGCAGCTTGGAAAAACTTTAAAGAAGGTAAGAAGCTCTGTGAGCTTGAAATTTTACTACATAAAAAATATGCAGCAGCTAACCGTGGAGTCACAAATTTAACCGTAAAAGCTCCACTGTCATAAGATGGTTGCTATTTTGCACTGGAATAATACAGGGTTAATATTGGGTAAGCATTTAAAATGACAACCTGCCAGATAGCTTTAATGCTCAGCACACTGTGCGTTTGTGTGTGTGTGTGTTAAAATATTGCAAAATATCCCCTACAATTGCATTTTTTGCTCAGGATGTGAACTGACCTCCTGCCTGAGTCAGCAATCAACACAAGGTGAAACTGAGAGATTGTATTTCGGTGCAAGTCAAAGCTCACCCACACGTCCTTCCATTCACAGGATCATTAGGGAATTAAATGACTGTGCTTCCTTTCAGGGCCTTTAGGAACATCATCAGGACTTACTTGCGGTCGGAACCTTTTTCTAGTGTTAATTTTGCCTTCAGACTTGTATTTTTTCTATTGCCGGTTTATCTGGGAAAGTGGTAGTGCAGTGGTTAAAGTGTTAAACTGCTGATGGTGGGTTCAGTTTTCAGCACCAGCAAGCTGCCACAACTGGGCCCATGAGAAAAGCACTTAACCCTTAACTGCTCAGTTGGGTTTAAAAATAAAATACATGGTCGGCCAAAATAAAGACATTTGTTGAACGCAGACTTTCCCTCTGAGTAAAAAGCTGGCAATCAAAATCCTAAAGTTTTATGATTAAAATTTACAAATCACTCAGAACTCCAAAGCGAAATGTGAGAGCATTCACACTGATAATTTCTAACAGTTTAATGGCTTCCACTTTAATTACTTTTGGAATTTCAGCAAAGCTCCAACATATTGTAGCCAGTAATTTACTAAATGGTTAAGGCGTAAGGTTTTGGGTAGATCGCTAACCCAACAAAAGCAATACATTTAAATCAACATAGACGCAAAATTTTTCAAAAAATCCGAAAATTGGGGTGTTTAACCCAGACCCAGGTTTGAGATGGCCATTTTTTAGGACTATGTTGTTTTAAATGTATATGTGTGGGCAGATCTTTAACCACACAAAAAAATCTATAAGGTTCTAACAATTCTGATGCTAGGGGTTTTTTTTAATAGCACACACTATACAGTGTCTAATAGATGTGTATTTATTTATGCTGCATAAAGGCCTTGAAATTAACTTATCTGTTAAACTGATCCAAATTCATGAGCAAAAAGTTTAAAAGGTACTAAAAAATTTGCTAGGTGTCACTGAGAACTGACCTGAGCACGAACACTGCTGTCATTCAAAGCCTTACCCAGAGCCAAAGTCAGACCTTTTAGAAGGTTTTGTTTCAAAATAGTGTCCAGACGATTCCTCCGGATATGGATGGACAGAACTGCCAGAGAAAGTTGGAAGTACAAGGAATAAAATTGGAGTGGAGAGACTTACAGAATTATTATTATTATTAGAACGTATCACCACCTATAAAAAGGAACCTTCAAGTTCTTACCTGTTTTGACCCACATTCTGTCAGTTATGTTGCAGTTCAGTGGAGAACTTTGAGTAGTGGTGGTCATGGTGGTTCTGGGTCGACTGGTCCTGACATGCTGTGTATAATTGGGCCATTTAGGGGGCACTGTAGGTGCCATAGTTCTGAAAGGCTTTGCTGTAGTCGTTGTTGCATAAGTGGTGCTGGTTAACCGAGTTGTGCTGGTCAGTTGTGTGGTTGTAGAGGCAGTTGTGGTGGTAATGGTGGTTAGTGGAGAGAAATTGCTAGCTGGTAGTTCTTGGGTAAATAGTTCTGATGTGTTTTCAGTTTTGTTGGCGAACATAGGACTTATCATTTGGTATGGAGGTAAATCAGAGTCATTTTCCTTTGCATGGTCACGATATTCAAGGACAGAAGACGGAAGCTCGGACATCCACTGGTCCGGCGTAGATCTCTCTGTAACAAGATGATGAGGTTCATTCACTTTCTGTGAAAGGTGCGATGGGGTCAGTGCAGAAATCTGTGAGAACGGCATTAAAGGCTTTGATAATAACACAGTTATATCTGGTTGTTGTTTTAAAGTGTTATAATGTGATAATGCTTCAGATGATGACAAAGATAATGCTAATGAAGATGAAGCTGGGGATGGTAAAGTCATTTTTAATGATGATGATGCTGATGAAGAAAATAATGCTACAGACATCAACAGATCTAGTTTTTTTGTCAATGCAGACTTATTGGAAGACGGTAATAGTTGTAATGCTGGCGATAGTACCAACGGTGGTGATGTTTTTAATAATTCAGATGGTGATGATTGTAATATTGTTGATGGCGATACTTGTAAAAGTGGTGTTTTTGGTGATAATTCTGAAAATGCTGGTGATAATTTTAATAATGATAATAATGATATTATTTCTGTGGATAATGATGCTGATGACAATTCTGGTGGTAGGTTTAATGATGGTAATGCTGTGAATGATTTAGAAGACAATGCCCATGAAAATAATTCTGATGATGATGCTGATAATGTTGTTAATGATGATGATGGTAATATGTTTGAGGGTGATGCTGATGTTGAAGCCACTAATAATGATGGTGAGGATGCAGGTGGTACTTCTGATGGTGATATTTCCGAGACTGATGCAGCTTTTTGTAGAGATGCTGGAGACAGTTTTGATTCCAAGGTTGTTGCCGCTATTGCTGCTGCTGCTGCTGATGATGATGATAAAAATTCTGATACTAATGAAAATGATAATTCATTAGATAGTGATGCTGGCAATTCTGGTGTCAGAGATACTGAAGACGATTCTAAAGTTGATAATGATACCTCTGATGGTGTTAATGTTAGAGATAATCCTGTTGTTGGTAATGCTGGAGACCATCTCGAAGATGATGATAATACATTTGATAGTGGTGATGCTGAAGATAATTCTAAAGGTGATGACACTGCTGATTGTGGTGATGTTGCAGATAATTTTGATGGTGGTGATGCTGGAGTCAGTTCTGATATTGCTGATCGTAATAATCCTGACGGTGATGATGTGGTAGATAAATATGATATTGGTGATGCCACTGATGAGGATGATTCTGATCGCAATGCTGCTGTTGATAAACCTGCTAGTAAAGATGCTGTGGATGCCACTGATAATGGTGATGGGGAGGTTCCTGGTAAAATTTCTGTAGGGAAGGAGGCTGATGTGGAACTGGAGACTAATAATGGTAATAATAATAGTGATGATTTCAACACTGATAATTCTGGTGATGTTGCTGTTGATAATTCTGATTGTGATGATGCTGGTAATGATGCAGGTAATAATTCTGATGGTGCTGATGCTGATTTTAATGTTAAAGTTGAGGTTTCTGATAAAAATTCTCTCTGTAATGATGCTGACACTGCTGGTGATGATGCTGATGAAAATTCCATTATACTTAAAGGTAAATCAGTTTGTGTTTTCTCTGATAAAATGTTCATCATTGATGTTGGAAACCTAGCTGGTAACACTTGAACACCATTTGTGTTTAAAACTACAGATTCATTTGATGATCTTGTGTTCAATATCATATGAAGAGAAAGTGTTGTGTTTCTTAGTGAATACATAGATTGTCCATATCTGGACAGGACTGGGTGGTTTATATTATGGAAACCAGCAGTTACTGCAGGATTTGAACTGGCCTTCAATGCCAAAGTGGTATACAACCCAGGATTCAATGATCTCTCTTTACTTGCAAAGTTCCCACCTGGGCTAACAGGTCTAAGGTTCAGACCCTGGACACCAAAACCAGGTGTAGATATCAGATTCAATGATACAAATGAAGCGGTTTCATCAACAAGTATATCTTTTGATATTCTTTTTTGAGTTGATATGGACAAAGGGTTAGTGCTAAATAGTCCTAACGTAGCTGGGGTTCCTCCATCTGAAAAATTTGTCTCCAAATCAGAGAAACTTTTGCTAAACGTTGAACTGAATAACTTTGACTTAAAGAATGATCTTGTCTCCATAGGAGTCTGCACTGAAACTGTCGGAAAGTTTGAGGTGTAAATTTTTTGGCTGTGTCTTTTAGGGCTTAACGTACTTACAAAGTTGATGATTCTATTATTTTGAGAGGTTAAAGACATAAATGTGTCAGGCCTTATCGATATCTTGCTATTTGGCAGGCGATCAGCCACCTGTTTTGCTGAATATCTGCTGAAAATAGTAGTTATTAAAGGTTTTGGCAATGTGACTGATTTTTCCGGTGTCCCAGGAGAGACTGCGTTAATTCTGAGAGTCGTGAGTGGTTTTGCTGGAATGTTGTATGCTGGAACATTCCAAAAAGAATTTGAGTCTACATTAGTGTCTATCAGTTTTTCTTGAGCTGTGGAATTTGCTGATTCTTCTAAATCTTCATTTATGGAGCCATGTGACTGCATTCGGCTGTTATCACCATATGCTGTTTTACTGGTTATCCTGACAAAAGTTGGAATATGAGACATTGAAGATGATTCTTGAGATAGTTGTATAGAGAGGTGCTGAGTTGTGATAGGTTCTAGCTCAGAAGGTTTTTTCGACACTAGTGCTTGGACAGAAGCCTTGTTAAAATGCATGTATGGATGATATGCCACTGAGGTGTTTGTGGTATTTCTAAGTAAAAGTGGTTTATTTGAGTACAGTGTGTCCAAACTAATTGCTGGTCTGGATGATATTGGATCAGATCCAGATATGTAAGCGGTGTTACTTGCTGGTTTCGGTTCTTTGAATGAAGACCATGTTGAAGCTAAAGTTGAAGATGATAGTATTGATAATGTAGGTACCAGTAAAAAAGCTACCGATGGTGACACTGTTGATGGTAGTATCGGCAAAGGTGACATTGACAAAGGTGGTACAGCATGAGAGGGTGATTGAGATGGGACAAAATTTGTAACTGTTTGTGTGTTAAACTCCAAACCTGACGTAAATGACTGATTTCTAATTGGCACCACAGCAGAGGACGGGATCATAAAAGATGGTTCTGCTCTCTTTATAGAACCTTCAGACAGCAAGTGTCTCGTTTGGTTGGGTCGCTTAACTGGACTCTCCAAAGTAGAGCCGAAATCAAGAGCGATCTGAGGTTTCTCAGCTGTTCTTGCTAATAAAGATTTATCTCTTATGTGCCATTGTCGATTTCTAGGATCAGAATGGATGACTGAGTCGGGAGCCTCCTTAAACATCAGCAAACCAGATTGCTGATGAGAAGAGGAGGACAGAGTTCCTCGGTCCAGAGACGATGCTAATGATCCAGATGCTTCATAGCTTGTTTCATCTGTGAAAGAGAAAATTAAGGATGTTATTTAGGGAATATAATGTAGTTTAAATTCTGTAGAGGGTAGAAGCTATAATTTTCCTGTCATATATTCATTATAGTTTCTTTGTGGAGCAAAAAGTTAGAGCTCTGCACAATTGTTTAAAAAGCTTTTTAAAACACTCCTGAACAAACGAACAGAAGTCAGATATATATCTTATTATTCTAGAGGGGGAAAATCTGAATGATAATTAATGAGCCCACATTTTCACTTTGTTAAAGAACGATAAAATTACACACCACAGCTACACACTCCTTTAAAAACAGTGGAAATAGTTCCACAAATGGCACCTTTAAAACATTTCTTTACATGTAAGAGGTGTCTTGGTTCTGTACAGTTATCTCCACCTCCATCCATTTATACATCTATCCATTCATCTCCATATCCATATATCCATTAAATAATTAATCCATCTCTCTTATACATTTAACTATACATTCAAATTCAAGCATCTATCTCTCCATTCTAATATCCATGTATCTGTACAGTACATACATATAAACCTCCACTCATTTATCTACAAATTGATTTCTTCCATCCATTACTCTATTTATCAACCCATATATACATACAAACATTACATCTCCCCATTTATACATCATTAAGTTAATTCATCCATTTGTACAGTACATACCTACATCCCTCCACCCATTTATCCACACATCTATCTCTCTCATCTATCCATCCATTCATCCATTTGTCTGTCAATCCAGCCATCTATCTACACTTAAAACTCTCCATCAATCTCTCCATTAATTTCTTTATCCATCCATCCATCCATCCATCCATCCATCCATCCATCCATCCATCCATCCATTTATCCAGACCACTCTCTCCAGTCCACTCTCTTCAGTTAGTGCACATCTGTTTTAAATACTCATCAGTGTCTTTGAGTTAAAATTATTCATTTATCATAATAAAGAGGAGGCTTTTCTAATAAATCTCAGGAAAACAGAAGTTCATTGTATTGCAACTCATAATTTTTAATAATTAAGACAAAAGGAGCAGCAAATTAGCAGAACACGGTACGTGCCAGTGTTCAGGGCACCCTGAATTTTGCTTAATTTTTTATTCAGCTATAGGGTTCTATGACAAACACTGCACCATTGTAGTTAACTTAACAGATCAAACTAGTCAATGTTTTTTAATTAATGTTCCAAAAAGTCTATTTTTTATATTAATTGAATTGGCACGGTCATGTCCATGAAAGCAGCACTCACTGTTTTGTGTAAACAGGAAGTAAAGTTATATTAGCGCTGGTTTACTGGGATTCAGTCTGATAAAAGGAGGTGTGAGAAAAACAGGACAGGGTCGGAGGTGTGTGATGTCGCTCACACCAGTTCCACACCTGAGTTTATAACAGCCACAAACCAGAAGCAGTGAAGGTCATGCTGTCCCTCTGTTCCATTATACACATAGAGGGGAAACTGACACACTTTTTATCTCCCTGGAGTGTTTACTTACACTTTGCAGTATCTTACCTGCCTCAAATTCCTACTTGAATTTTTCTGCACATATTTTCTACCAAAATGAGCTTCTTGTTCTTATTAACAAACCTGATTACCTGAAACCATCACTATCATTTAGACTTGAATGGTTTTTTTTAAGTGAGTTTTTTTTTAGTTTAACCCTTGGCTGATATTATCAGTTACAGCATTTCTGTAAGAAGCTTTAGAATCTTGAAGTGGGGCTGAATGGATGAATGTGACATGAACACGTCTGACAATTAAATAAGGTCGAATTTATTAATCCTCTGTGTACGACCTTGTCCGCATGACAGAATGTTGGCGGTACTCATATACTGCATTGGACGCTGATATTTATTGTCCTTTTGTCCAGGAAAGATAAAAAAACAGAGACTGAGCTCCAGTGGTGGGCCGTCAGGGCCAGTAAATCTTTTCTGCTATTTATTTTAAAATTATTTTAAAGTAATTTATAATTAATTCATTAATTTAAATTAAATTTTATTCATTTAATGTCCACAAATATTTCTATAATTAGTTCTGTTGTGTGGAAAATTCCATTATACACTATAAAGTTCTGGAGCAGCTCTACAGTTAGTGCTGATGTTTTGTTGAAAGACGTCACAACTGATTTGTAACAAAGTATTAGTGACAGAATCATCAGCCAATCAAATGTTGTCATCAATGAAAGTCCGCGCTCTGGGTCTAGTCACGTCCAGCAGTGATGCCCACAGTGTTTATCAGGAATTTTCAGGGTATGAAAATAAAACATGACAGCCGGCGCAGCTACACATAAATAAAAACATCTTATTAAGGCACCCTTTTGCAGACAAAAGAGAAATAATTGAAAAAGAATGATCTATGCCCAAACTGGACATCGTAAAACCTGCACAGTAGAATGCAGGGGATGATAGGAGGAAGAATGAGACTAACATCTGAATTAGACTGATAAAAAATGGATAGATGTAATGGTGAAATTTGTTTCTTTTCTTATCCCGGCCTGAATAAAACTTTTCTAAAGCCAGGAGGTTGTTAAGGGCCCCAATGTGGCAACTTAACGGCGCCGGAGCTTGAACTTAATCTTATGATGAACAACTTAATCTATTCATCCCCATTTCTTTCTCCATCACCATCCTTAGCTATTAATCTCCATCCCCATTTTTAGTCCTTCCATGAAAATTGACTATGAACCTCTTCACCACTTTCTGGTTTTAGCTTTATGAGCTAAAGTAGCTAGCGCTAGTTTATGATATCTCTGCCGTCTGTGTGTTTGACTTTTGCCTTGTCTTGATTTCAGTTTTGATTATTAAGATTTTGGTTTGCAGTTCATAGTATTTATTTCCATGACCTTCGGCCTGCTTCACATTTTGCTACTGCCTTCTGTCTTCATTTGTGTGTTTTAATAAAAATTATCTGCAAATGGATCTGTCTTGTGATGGTTGGTCACATTAATACCATCCCCATCTCTACCTTCATCTAATAATTTCCCTTTCTATCTCCATCTTAATCTTCATCTTCATCTACTCACCTCTATCTCTATTTCCACATTTATCTCCAACTCCATCTCTATCCTAATGTTCATCTACAGATTCAACTTTAACTCTATCTCCACCTCCATATTGGCTATTCTTCTTCTCTCTATTTCCTGGTGTGTTCTTTCAGTGTGTACATATACACAAGTTTATGAGGATTTATAAAAATAAAAATAATCCAGGCATTTCATAGAACATCCATGAAGATCCAACAGTAAAGAAAAAAAATCCATCTGTACACAATTTATTCTGTGAAAAACCGACTCAGAATCGACTTCATCTCATGGAATCTGCTTCTTCTTTCTTCACCAGTTGTTCTACTTCCTGCTATTTATAGATTTGCGTGCATCATTTTGCTCGCCTGGACTTCATTTTAAGATCTCAGCTCCTACAGTATGATTTAAATCTGTGCCTTTTCTCAACATGGAGAAGGAAAGAGCTTTTGTGTGTGTGTGGAGGTGTTAATGGTGGAAACTACAAGACTGTGTGCAACACACGACTAATTTAAACTCTTCCTGAACACAAATTCCACTTATTCCATATCCAATTTTTTATACTTTTGTTACCTTAATAAATAAATTAAGACTTCAAATGATGTCCAGCAACAAAATTTTTTATTATAAATGGATAAAAAATTCTGTTTTTAAAAGTAATCAATAAATCACTTAGATGATTGATTCAATAATTAATTAATAAATAAGTCATTTAACTAATTTTAAAAACTTAAATGTTTTTTTAGTATTATTTTTTTACCTGTTTATAAAATGACAATTTTAAAAATCCATTATTAATAAATGAATAACTAGTCAGTTATAAAAATGCTAGAAAGTAATTATACATTTTTTATCACATTTATATAAAAAGCCAATAATTCATTCATTAACAAGAAAGTTTAATAAAAAGAAATAAATCAATTAAAACGAAATAAATGTTTTCTGTTTGATATGAACTTATTTGTAAAACTTTTTAAGTATCTTTTATTACTTATCTGATGTTAGATTCTATTTACATACATTTAACTTTAGATTTCTACAATTTTACTTTCTCTTTTAAGATAACAGATTTAGTTGGTGATCCATTTTTAACTAATTAGCAATCAGGAAACATTTTTCCACTTCATGCAAGTGAGTAATGTAATGTAATGTAATGTAACTAATAAATGCCATAAGTTTGAACTCAGAAGTAAAGAAAAAATGCTAAAAACCGAGTAAACGTTTACTGTTTCCTCTAAAATCTGAACATCTCCTGACTGTCAGCACCCTGACCCAATTCTACTGTGTCCTGAATACGGCTCCAGTTTCCTGACCTGTGTGTACCGTGTGTGTGTGTGTGTGTGTGTGTGTGTGTGTGTGTGTGTGTGCGCAACATTATCTTTGTGTTTTTTTTTTAACTTTTATTAACTTTCAATTATGTTCAGTAACAGTCAACACACCCCCCCTGCAATTCCCCTCACCCCACTGAGGGTATTATTATTATTATTATTATTTTCATAATCTTTATTATATTATTATTTTGTTCCTATTTTTGCTATTTTACCATATTATGAACACAAGATGGTTACTAAATATATTAGTAGATCTGATATTACAAAACCGATAAGGAAAAAAGTCTTAAATAATCGGGAAAAAATCTTGAGAAAAAACTATCAGACAATTTTTACTTTATTTCATTATCCAGTGTGGTTTTTGAATTAAACGTCTTCAAAAACAAGAATTCAAAATTCTTTTATACTGGACGGAGAAAAGAGCAAGAAATTGTTGTTCTTCACTACAAACGCAGTGATTAGAACAACAGCGTTATTAACAAAGGGCAAACAAGTTACTGTTCCCGTTACAACGTCGATACCGCATGACTTACAGATCAGCAGTCCAAAATCTTAACCACTAAAGTACACTAAACCACTTTCCTGTTCTATAAAGAACCTCTGAGTTTAAACAGAACTCTATAAATAAGGGTGCCAATATTTTAAAATATTTTTGACTGTATGGCGAATGGGGATGTTACCATGGTGATAAGAGAAGCTTTTAAATGTTGCAGTGACAAAGAAGAGCGAGAGACCGAAAAAGAGAGACAGAGAGCAGGAGAGAGAGAGCGCCAGAGAGAGAGAGAGAGAGAGAGAGAGAGAGAGAGAGACAGAGAGAGAGAGAGAGAGAGAGAGAGAGAGAGAGAGAGAGAGAGAGAGAGGCGAAGAGAAAGAAAGAAACGAGAAAGAGAGGGAGGAGGGAGAGAGCGAGAGCGAGGGGAGAGAGATAGAAGGAGAGAGAGAGAGATTGAAGCATAGAGAGGAGAGAGGAGCAGAGGAGAGAGAGATGAGAGAGGAGAGAGAGGAGAGAGAGAGAGAGAGAGAGAGAGAAGAGAGAGGAGAGAGGATGAAAATAGAGAGAGAGAGAGAGAGAGAGAGGAGGCAAGAGAGAGAAAGAGAGAGAGAGAGAAGGAGAGAGAGAGAGAGAGAGAGAGAGGAGACGAGAGAGAGAGACGATAGAGAGTAGAGAGAGAGAGAGAGAGAGATAGAGAAGAGAGATAGAAGAGAGGCACGCGAGGGATCGAGGAGAGGAGAGAGAGAGCAGGAGAAGAGAGAGAGGAAGAGAGAGAGAGCAGAGATAGGAGAGAGAGGAGGGAGAGCGAGAGACACTAGAGCGAGAGAGAGAGAGAGAGAGAGAGAGAGCGAGAGAGAGAGAGAGAGAGAGAGAGAGAAGAGCGATCAGCAGAAGACATAGAGCAGATAGGACAAGGAGGCTGAGAGAGAGAGACAGAGAGCAGAGAGAGAGAGAGAAGAAAGAGAGGGAGATGGAGAGAGAGAGAGAGAGAGAAATACATAGAGCAGGAGAGAGAGGAGAGAGAGAGAGAGAGAGCGAGAGAGAGAGAGAGAGAGAGAAACGGTTGTGGAGTAGAGACGAGATAGAGAGAGGATTAAAGCAAGTACGAGGCGGGGAGAGACGATCGAGAGGAAAGGAGAGAGCATGCGGAGACAGAGAGACTCAGAGAGGCGCTCTCATAAAAGAAGACGCAGGACCTTGAGATCATATAGAGAAGCAGGAGACTAGAACGAGAGACAGAGAGGAAAGACATAGAGATGAGAGAGAGGAGAGCAGGAGAGAAGATAGCAACGAGAGATCAGAAGACATAGAGAGAGAGAGAGAGAGAGGGGAGAGAGAGAGAGAGAAGACATAGAAGGATCAGGCAGGGGGAGAGCGAGAGATAGAGAGAGTAAGGGGAGGGGCGATAGATCGGAGGGCCGGGGGGGGGGGGGGGGGGGGCGGGAAGACCCCATAGAGAGGAGAGAGAGTGAGGAGGTGGGAGGAGAGAGAGGAGAGACGCTGGGAGGGAGAGAGAGAGAGACAGACAGGAGAGCCTTTCCGATTCTCTCCATTCTCTATCTCTCTAGCATTCTCTATCTCTCCTCTCTCCTAGATCACTCCTCTCAGAAAGCGATCAGAGGAGAGGAAAGAATGAGCAGAGAGAAAGAGAGAGAGAGAGAGAGAGAGAGAGACAGAGGGAGAGAGAGAGAGAGAGAGAGAGAGAGAGCGAGAGAGAGAGAGAGAGACAGAGGGAGAGATAATTAACAACACAGCCATCGGTAAAAAAGTGCACGCGCTACCGTATATAAAACCGGTGCGTTCTTTGAACCTCCTTTTTGTCGTCAATCCGCGAACCTGTTCACACACCGAAATTTAACCATGAGAAATAACAAGAATAAAGAAACAGATTTCTCTTTCTCGCTCTGTCTCCCTCTCTCTTTCTTACCGGGGTTGGCGCGCGCACTGTGCAGCAGGAGCAGCGCTAATAATCCAGCGAGAATGCCTCCCACGCGCGCGCTCCGCTGCGGGAACCAGGAACCCGCATGGTCCACGAACACTTCCTCTTCCTCCTGCTGTCCTCCTCGCGCAGTCCTCGTGCTGGATTCGGAAGCCATTTCCGTTTCCGTGACTGAGACATCTGTACGAACCGAACCGGAACCGTGAGTCCGCCGAACCCAACCCGACCCGACCCGAGCGCGCGCCCGCACCCTGACACGCTGTCCACCGCTGATCACTGAAATTTAGGAGCTGCTTTCCGGTTCGAGCCTCATCCTCCTCATCCTCCTCACTGATACTGCAGCGCGCGCGCACATGCAAACGCACGCGCGCGCGCGCGCACGCACGCACACACCCCTATCCGGTGTTCTCTCCAGGCTGCATCGATGCCGCGCTGTTCACTTATCGAAAAAATACTGGATAAAAAAAAAATAATAATTGCATATTAATTTGTTTGTTTGATTGTTTGTTTGTTTAATGTGCTTCATGCGCGTGCACATTACCCTTATCACCCTATACCCTTTCACAGATACATTCTGCCCACTGGTGGAAAACAGAAGGCACTGCAATCTAATCAGTTCAACACCATCAGACTAAGAGGAGTTACACTGAAGATAAGCAGAAAATAATAGCACCCCCTTTAATTGGTCGTTCATCTCATCATATCTCTTTATATATCTGACAGTCGAGGTTTTAGGGGGCTTGCTTTCGGGGCTCTTAATGGCTCGGCCATGCTAAGAAGTTTGGGGTTTGATTTCTAGCCCCACCGGCCCTTGAGCAAGACCCTCAACTGCCAATTGCTCAGTTGTATAAAGAGATAAATGTAAGTCACTCTGGATAAGGGCAAATGCAGAAAGGCAGAGAGAAGAGAGAGAGAGAGAAATAAATAATGTAGTCCTTTTCTAAATTCTTCAAGCTTTTTTTAAAATTAAATGTTCAGCATTTTATTTTTATTTCAGTGTTTATTTTTTTTTAGTTTTTTTGCCGCTTCTTATACGACTTGTGATATGCAAGATAAATAAATATTTTTTTTCCTAAAGTGCCTAAAGCTGTTTTTTCCCCAAATTCATATTTTACAATTAATTAATAAATGTAATATGAGTTTACAGTGTTTTATTTTTAGGACTGCCACTCTATATAACTTTAACATGTTCAGACAGACAGACAGCTATAGCTTCTTTCCAAATGTCAAGGGGTTTTTTTCCTGAATAAAAAAACGTGTGAGACCTGCAGCAATAAAAGTTTTTTTTATTCAAAGTGAATTTTGACAGAACACCATAAACTCGTTAATAATGACACCCAAAAAAAAAGCTTGGAGTGGAAAATCTGCTGGAAGTCTCTGAGAACTAAAGAAGATTCACACTGCAGCAAAGCGTCAAAACGCCAGGATTCCCTCCTCATCGGGCGCCCAAAATATTGCACAGTGCAACAGCTACATGGCAAAACGAGTGTAGCATCGAACGAAAGCCACAGAATCGAACGACAGGCGGATAAAAACAGTCCAAAAAGCAGGGAAAAAAGTGGCAACTTTAGTAACTCAAATCAATTTTTTGTTTTTTCGACCAGGTTTTAAGTGATTCAGTATAAAACAGCAACAACAGCAGATCAAAACAAACAACCTGAATTTAATGGATAGAAAAAAACAAACAAAAAAAAAACAACGTAGCAACAACCAATCCATAAAAACACATTATACCTTTTAAATAATAACAATAACAGTAATTGAAATACAGCTATAAGCGAGAAAAAATAAAATAAAGTATTAAAACAGCAATGATTAAACCTTTATCAAAAAGTATTTTTCAGTAGGGAAAAATTTTTTTTTTTAAGATTAAATAAAAGTCATTTTAACATCTGATTAAGTTGCTGGTGACGGAAATTTTACAGGAATCAAAATACTTTGAAAGTCTGGACTTTTTTAAAATGTAATTTATTATTAATGTTTCCCATAATTAGTATTAAAACTCAAACCGAACCGCTGCGTGTGTGACTAGAGACGTAAACATTTCCTGCAGCTGAAAGAAATAAAATTTGAGGGGAAAAAAAAAAGGAGATTTGGTCTCCGAACACACACACACACACACACACACACACACACACACACACACACACACACACACACACACACACACACACACACACACACACACACACACACACACGCACACAATACATACACACGCAGCGCCACTAGCAATTTTTTGGGCCTAGCAAATCCTTTCTATTTCTGTTACTACTAATAAAACTGATCTCTGGGGGCCCCCAAAGTGCACCCCCCAACCCCCATGCCTTAGCAGCTCTCCTGCTTACACACACACACACACACACACACACTTACAAGGAAAGCCCCTGTTGAGCTTCATCCCCCTGCAGGACTTAAAGAATTCAGAATGATTTTATTATTAAAAAAAAAAATAATAATAAAAATGTTGATTGTAAGAATTTCAGAAACATTTACTATATAAAGCTCAAATTAATAAAAAACTTAAATTAATGATAATTAAGAATTTATTATCTGTATGAAAAAAATGAGATCTGGAATTTATTTAAAAAATGAATTAATTTCTACACATTTTAAAGATACTTTTTATTAATTAATTAAATGATTTTTTTCATTAAGAATTATACAATTAACTTAAATGATTTTTTACACTAGAAAAGGAAGTAAAAAAAATTATGAATAAAATTAAAAAATTTCTAAATGAGATTAAAACAAAATTACTATGCAGTTTTTTTTTTCTTTATCAGTTTTGAGAATATTTACAGCTTTTTGTGTGTAATTAGCTGATTAAATTATAAAATGATTAGACAATCTTTTTATTAATTAAATATTCTTTACAGGGATTATTAATTAGACGAAATAAAAAAAACTAATATTCTTCACATTCATTTTTTTTACATTTCCTCTAACTATTAATCCCTAATTATTATAAATTATTTGAATAATTAATTTATTTACATTAATATGTGATGTTTAATTTTGCTGATTATTTATTTATTTGTTGTTGTTTTTTCTTGTCGTTTAGTATGATGACATAAGGGACGCGTCTCGACCCAAATTTGCTGAAAATCTGAAATGTTTTAAAATTGCAAATATTTCTAACCGTCGCAATGTTTTCCTTAATTTCAGACTATTTCTTGCTAATTTTTAAAATCCTGTAAAAGCTCTGGTGTAAGATAAGTAAAATGATTTATTAAAGACTTACAGTAAAATTACAGCTATAAACCTTTAATAATAACAATAATAATATTCACTTTCTAGAAAATATTCTCATTTTTTTCTGGAGGCAGAACTTAGAGTTTCCCCTTCCTGTTTTGGCTTATAGAAACATTTTCTAAAAGCGAGCTGTCATTAAATTAAGTTTATTCTGCAACCGATCGTTCTGATTGGAAAAATAACGAAAAAATTAAACACGAGAAAAACTTTAAGTTAGAGTTAGAGAATAAAAATCAAAAAGTTAAAATACTGTGAAACACCAGCAGCCCAGAGAGCATCAACACCTCAGAGTCAAATCCACAGCAATACAGTAGTTACAATTAACACTCCAAACAAGAGAAGAGAAACCCAAACACACACACACACACACACTCTTCTATCTCAGGCTAAAACTACAAACGCAAATTCGAGAAAAAACAAACCAAACCCTCGAATTTCACAGCTATCTAAAGTGGCATTAATTCTATAGCAGCTTATCTAGAATACATTCAGGATTAAATGATGCGTCTTATTACTTACTGAGAAAAGCCAAAGCTAAAACGCTACCAGAGTTTAAATACATCAGCGCTTATAAACAGGACCGGCCCGTGGCATAGGCAGTTGCCCAGGGCGCAAAATGTTGTTGGAGTTTTTCTTTTTGTCAGATGTGCCTCCTGTTGATCACTCCTACACCCATATATATTAAGCAAAAATATTTTTTGCAGTTAACAAAATTTTAGTACTGATTTTCAGCTAGGGTCAGTTTGTAGTAGGGGTTTACCAAAAAATTATGATATTTAACAATGTCATGTTAGACTAATTTAAACATGCGCATCTGCATCAGGACATGATCACCATAAGTCATTAATTATGCATGCACATGCAGTTACCATATATATACTTAGTTTGAAAATCAGAATTTTCTGGATTTTTTGTGGCAGTGTGAATAGAGTGTTGAATAGGGGGATACAAA
Organism: Bagarius yarrelli; assembly: GCA_005784505.1. NCBI lineage: Eukaryota > Metazoa > Chordata > Actinopteri > Siluriformes > Sisoridae > Bagarius > Bagarius yarrelli. The sequence goes on from VCAZ01000158.1 coordinate 1,382,689, forward strand.
TCTACAATCTTTAGTAGGGCACCACCAGAGCCTGAGCTGGTCCTGTTCATAGGACTGGGATTATTACAGGATACAAGAGGTTTTTATACACACAGAAACAGAAGCGACCGTGCTCAGAATTCATTACAGTCTTTGGTGCTGCACAAGCGACTTTATATAAAAAATTTACAAAATCAAAAATACACAACGCATCGAGAAATCAGCAGGAAGCGGACGGACAGACGGACAGATCGTCTCCCTGACGGAATGTAGAAAAGAAGCACGTTGACACCGGAAAGGGCACTGATCCGATTCCAAAGAAAAAACACGTAGAATTTTTCCACCCATGCATAAATGAGAAGATTGCACAAGTCACGTCTCGTCAAGCTTCAGCACAAAACACACACGACTAGAATTAAAGAAATACTGAACACAGAAATTAGATTATAATCCCAATACTGAGTGATCTGTCAGACAGAGACGAGTCCCAACCATCAATCTCAGAGACACGCCCACTACGGCTTTAAACACACACAAGTTAATATGAAACTTAAAAATATTAAAAAGAAAACAAAAACGCACAGACATCCAAGAATCGACAACTAGAAAAAAATCGATTGTATTGCGGTTTTGTTTTTAAACAGTACAAACACTGTTAGTAGTAATTTTTATATATATTTTATATATTTTTGTTCAATTAATAAAAATTGATTATCAAACATTAAGCGGTTTCCGGATACTTGCTTTTTCTACAAGAAAAAAAAGAAATGAACACATAAAAGTAAATAAAACAGCGAGCGATAAAAGCGAAAAGCAGGCTGTCTTCAGAATACCGATGAGAAACTGAAGAAAAAAAATGTTTCTTGTACGGGAAACAGATTGTTGTGCAACAAGAAAGAGAGAGACGCAGAGAAAGAGATAGAGAGAGACAGAAAGGGAAAAGAAAGACAGCAAGAGCGAGAGACAGAGAGAAAGAGAAGGAGAGAGACAGAGAGAGGGAAAGAGAGACAGCGAGAGACATCTATGCCAAAATGGGGTAAAAAATCAGACACCTGTAGGGTAACACGCAGAACAGACGAACCCGAAAATCGTTAAAAGTCCAAGTGCTGCAGTCCAATAGGAAATTTCTCTATATTTTTATCTATATTCATATCGAGATTTTTATATATACTATAAGTAGTAACATGAACATCTGGAATATTTAAGGCACTGTGGCTGAGGACATGTTGAACGGATGCAGCGAGCGTCATAACAAACATTTAAGAGCGACATCGTTTGGCGTGTCTACCATCCAATCCGACGCCAAGGTTTACAGCTCATGCAGGAACACATGCAGCGTGAAAAACGAGTCATTGTTCAATCTGTGATGAATCATGTGACTCTGTGACACCAGGAGAAATCCTTTAAAATTACAGCGTGAAGGTCAAGTGCAGGTTCATGACCACGACACTGGGGAAACTTTACAAACGGAGATGCGTCTCACAATTTCGAATAGAAAAATAGATCTGAAAGGGAACGAGGAGGAGGAGGAGGTGTGATCACATGATTACATTTTTTTTCCAGGCACCTCCTTTTTTCAGCTGTTAGGTGAAAATCTGACCCAAAGTTGTAGAAAATGTGCAAAACATCTTTTTTTTCGCCTCCATCTTTACTTTCTCTTTACGTTCTTCACTGACTTGCATAATACTTTCAGAACAGCGTTTTCTTTTAAAGCTGGATTGATGTTTGATTGCACCCAAGTTGATGTGGTTTAGAAAAAAAAAAAGTTTGTTTGGGTTGTCTGTGTTACGATTCTGGGATTGGACACTGCATGATTTCTGGTAGCCGTAGGATCCCCTGGTGGAATACTGCGGCTGAAGGCGGGGTAAAGGTGCTGCTGTCAGATGTAGGAGTACTGGCCGAGTTTGGTGGGGCTGAGCGGAAACCCCGCATATGCCGGAGAGGCGATGAACGAGTGTGAAGGGAAAAGAGGTTTAAATTGACCCTGAGGGTGGAGCGTGGGCGAGGGCAGGAGACGGGCGCTGATGCCCACGCTTACCTGGTGCACCAGGTGCCTGGCTGGGTGTGAAAGGAGCATGTGGCTCCGTGTAGCACCAGGTGAGGGTAGAAGGTGCGACATGGGGCCGGTGGGCATCAGAGGAGCCGAAGGCGGGTACGAGAGCAGCGCAGGCTGTACGTGAGGCTGGACGACGCCCAGGGGCGGTGGGGGGCGGGCGGTGGAGCGGGTGGGGCTGCCGTGTGAAAGAGTAAAAGTGTGACTGTGCACCGTAGAGGGGATGAAAGCCTGAGGGTGACGGTGACTGTAATTGCCGTTCCACTCTGTGTGAGTCGAAGCGGGATGCTGAAGCTGAAACCAAAAAACAAAAGACAGTTGAAGAATTCAATACACACCAGCGCAAATCATATATACATTGCTCCAAAAAATAAAGGGAACACTAAAATAACACATCCTAGATCTGAATGAATGAAATATTCTTATTAAATACTTTGTTCCTTACATAGTTGAATGTGCTGACAACAAAATCACACAAAAATTATCAAAGAAAATCTAATTTATTAACCCATGGAGGTCTGGATTTGGAGTCACTCAAAATTGAAGTGGAAAAACACACTACAGGCTGATCCAACTTTGATGTAATGTCCTTAAAACAAGTCAAAATGAGGCTCAGTAGTGTGTGTGGCCTCCACCTGCCTGTATGACCTCCCTACAACGCCTGGGCATGCTCCTGATGAGGTGGCGGATGGTCTCCTGAGGGATCTCCTCTGTGGTGCAACGTGCAGTCTGTGGTGCAACGTGGCGTTGGTGGATGGAGCGAGACATGATGTCCCAGATGTGCTCAACTGGATTCAGGTCTGGGGAACGGGCGGGCCAGTCCATAGCATCAATGCCTTCGTCTTGCAGGAACTGCTGACACACTCCAGCCACATGAGGTCTAGCATTGTTTTGCATTAGGAGGAACCGGCATATGGTCTCACAAGGGGTCTGAGGATCTCATCTCGGTACCTAATGGCAGTCAGGCTACCTCTGGCGAGCACATGGAGGGCTGTGCGGCCCTCCAAAGAAATGCCACCCAACACCGTTACTGACCCACTGCCAAACCGGTCATGCTGGAGGATGTTGCAGGTAGAAGAACGTTCTCCACGGTGTCTCCAGACTCTGTCACATGTGCTCAGTGTGAACCAGTGTGAACACACCCCCACCTGTGGACGTCGGGCCCTCATACCACCCTCATGGAGTCTGTTTCTGACCGTTTGAGCAGACACATGCACATTTGTGGCCTGCTGGAGGTCATTTTGCAGGGCTCCTGTTCCTCCTTGCACAAAGGCAGAGGTAGCAGTCCTGCTGCTGGATTGTTGCCCTCCTACGGCCTCCTCCACTTCTCCTGATGTACTGGCCTGTCTCCTGGTAGCGCCCCCATGCTCTGGACACTACGCTGACAGACACAGCAAACCTTCTTGCCACAGCTCGCCTTGATGTGCCATCCTGGATGAGATGCACTACCTGAGCCACTTGTGTGGGTTGTAGACTCCGTCTCATGCTATCACTAGAGTGAAAGCACCGCCATCATTCAAAAGTGACCAAAACATCAGCCAGAAAGCATAGGAACTGAGAAGTGGTCTGTGGTCACCACCTGCAGAACCACTCCTTTATTGGGGGTGTCTTGCTAATTGCCTATAATTTCCACCTGTTGTCTATCCCATTTGCACAACAGCATGTGAAAGTGATTGTCAGTCAGTGTTGCTTCCTAAGTGGGCAGTTTGATTTCACAGAAGTGTGATTGACTTGGAGTTACATTGTGTTGTTTAAGTGTTCCCTTTATTTTTTTGAGCAGTGTATATACAGTATATATTTATTAAAATTTGCACTTTGTGTTCATTACTTTCATTACAATATTTTTCAGTAATCTTTTTACCCAAATTATAATTGCATCACTTAAAGTACTGTTAAAATTAAAATAAAAACTTTTTATATGAAAAAATATAATAGCTTATAAATGTAGATATTGAAAATAAAAGATAGAATAAAGTTTCAGATTTCAACAGTATTAAAATATGAAAATGAAAAATTCTGTATAGTATAAAACAATAAAATATCACAATACATATTTATTCAACAACAAAGATATAAAGGAAATATTTTAGGACATATTATTAATATTATATAGTTTAAGTCAATAGAGGAAACTTAAACTTAAATATTAAACCTGTAAAAAATTTAAGGTCATATTTCTGATTTTAGAGAAACACTTACCTGTCCGAAAGGTGGGGGTGGTGGTGGGGGTTGCTGTGATAAAGGGAGCGGTCGGTTTAAAAGCGATGTGGTGTGATGAGACTGTCTGACAGCACCGGCACGTCCTTTCGACTGACACGTCGGTTCTAAAACTGATCAAAAAAAAAAAAAGTTGCCATAAATCATTAAAAAAAAATAAAGGCATAAAAATTAATTATCATCATCTTCAAATTAAATTATTCTGTTGCTATAGAAATCTGTGGTTTGATATGCAAAGGAACAGTAACGGTTTCGTACCTGTCCTGGCCGTCATGACGTTCTTGTTGTTATTTTGTCTCATGGGAGGTACCATCATGGTCCGAACAGGATCTTTACTCATTTCCGTCTCTGCCTCTGCACGACTGTTACAGTTCTGATTACCGTCAGCGATGAAGCGAGTGTCCAGGAAGGGACTGTCCACTCGACCTGACGAGTCTGAGGCAGGAGAGCCGTCTACCGTATCACAGCCGCTCTCTCCCTCGTCCCCAGACATGCTGCACTCACAGACAAAAATGTTTTATATTGATTATATTAAATATTAATTATCACTATTCGATGGTTTAAAAGTGTGTGTGTGTGTGTGTGTGCGTGTGTGTACCTGTTGGGTCTCTTGCAGGGAGAGGTCCTGGACTGCACTGATGCTGATGAGCTTGTACTGAGGCTGGAATCTGGACTGCTGAGAGAACACACACTCTCCATATTCAGTGTATTTCGACACGCCTCACACTCCGGACTGCCTTTACACCTTAAACACAAACAAAGGCTATATACACAACATCTATAAAACCATAAAAAAATTGAAAAGCATTAAAAATATTATTATACAAATATTATTAAAACACCGGTGAGAATATGACGTACAAAAAAAAAAAAAAAAAAAACAAAAAAAAGTTCATTTATGTAAAAAAATTAAATGTAAAAATACTATTTTTTAAATTACTGGTATTGTGATGGGGTTTTTTAAAAATTCATTTTAATTTCTAATCGTTTTATTTATTTGTTTTTTTGCTTCTTATCATTGTTTTATATATATATTGTTATTTTTATATTACTTGAATGGGTATTTAATAATTTTACAGTTAAGTTTTAATACAATTTAAGTATTATTTCTATATATAATTAAAATAATATGCATTATACATAATTTTATAAATTATTTAACTTATTAAATTTAAAAGAAATGTAAAAAACTTTTTTAAATCATGTAATTAAATGAATGAACTAATAAAAATATTTCTTGTTAAGTGTCAATTTTGAGCTTGTTCCACTTCATATTATTATTGTAATTTTATGTTCTGGATTTTTTAAAATATAATTTTTTAATATATATTTAACTTTATAAATATCTTTGAAAAATTATTTTTTTATTTCTGAAACAGTGGTTTTATTGTGTGCTCACTCTGCTGAGTGTCTCTGTGATCCTTCCTCTTCCTCATCCTCATCATCGCTGCTGATGCTGATTACGCTGCCTGTCGGACTCGGGGTTTCAGCTGTCACCGCCTGCCTCTGCGTCTCGGACGTGCCTGGGGGATTTGACCCTGCCTCCACCTCTATGTCCACCTTACACCATGCAGACTCCTCCTTCTGTGGCTCCGCCTCCACCACACACACTCCTGTCTCAGGACACCGACCCTCCGCTTCCTCGCTGCGTTTATGAGCTTCGGTGGTTTTCGGGGAATGACACACTGTGGTCTGTGTGTTGCTATGGTGTGAAAAGTTTGTTCTGGAATATAAAGACGTAATAATCTCAACATTAATCATAGAAATAATAACCCGGTTTTCGGTTCCACTCAGGCATCGACTCACCTGTTTGCACAGGGTTTGTTTCGTTTATTAGCAGCAGGCTGGGGCCACACCACGTGAGCGATACCGATGCTGATTGGCTGGTGTGCCGACATGGCCGTCATGTGATTGGTTAGCAGAGAATGGGGGTGGGGCAGGATGGCGCTATAGTGGTTTGCGTGAGGATGGACTTTTCTGAAAAAACATGAGGAAAACATGAGAAATGATATTTCAAACACACCTGGATCCCTCACCTCCTCTACTCACTTACCCCCAGTCTGCCAGCCGCTGTGGTCCTGCCATAGAATCGGACACCACCGGGGTTACCTGCTGCCAGGCTGGAACCAGAATCTGCTGCGCCCGATTGGACCAGGTTTGCTGCAAACACAAACAAGATAAAATCTTACACAAACGCAAAATCAAACAACTGTATGGAGTGAATCCTACACGGTTTCTATAAACATTCCATAGACATTTCAGACATTTTAGCAATAAAACCTCGAACAGGGAATCGCAAATGTTTGGTATAAATGGTAATAAATGCTTATTTCTAGAGTTTAAAACCCTGAAAAAAAGAATTCTCTCTCTGTGTTTAATCTCTCTCTCCCTTAAACAAACTATCAGTTCCTCCCCATCTATTTATTCCTACTTCTATTCGTTTCTCTTTCTTTCTTTAGTTCTTTCTTCATTTTTTCTTTCCACACCTGTGTTGAATAAACATTGTAATATGCAAGTTTATTGGTAATTTTTTTGTTGTTGATGTTTGCTTGACGGATCTGTTTGATGATAATTGGAGGATTAAACTTCTGTTCTGATGTTTGTTTCTATGAAACTACACAGTACTCTTCCTCATTAATATTTAAATGAGCTTTAACACTTCCTGTCAAAATGATTTACTCTTTTATCTTTATAAAGATTTTATTTCTGGCCTTAAAAATCCACTGGTCCCTTACAGAAATACAAAACTTCTATTAGCTACATATGTGTTTATTCGAATTATTTATTTATACATTTTATTTTATGTAAATTTAGAAAGGAATCCAATGACCTCAATGAGGCGTACTGAGTGTCTTTAAAACAGGAAAATTAATAACAAGAGTGTGATGGGAAAAAAGAATGGGGCTTCCTATCTGTCAATCATTCCTGCCGGCTGCTACATGGGTTCTAATTTTAAACGTGACTGGCGGTCAGACGAGCGCGTACCTGTGTGATGACACCTGGTCTGATCTGTAAGGACTGGATAGCGGGGGCCTGGGTGACCAGCGGGACCGTGCTCTCCATTCGAACCGAGTAACCGGTGGGCTTGTTGGGGTTTGGAGGGAGACCTGTGGGCGGAGTAAGCAAAATAGGCTCCTAACTTTCTCAGCTGCTGCACGTCTTGTAGGCGTGGCCTAATCAGATATTCACTGCATATAAAAATCTTTACAGTTTGTTATTTACAGTAGCATTTAACACACACACACACACACAAACACACACACACAAACACACACACAAACACACACACAAACACACACACAAACACACACACACACACAACACACACACACACACACACACACACACACAAACACACACACAAACACACACACACACACACACACAAACACACACACAAACACACACAAACACACACACAAACACAAAACACACACAAAACACACAACACACAAACACAACACACACACCACACACACAACACACACACACACACACACACACCACACACACACACACACACACACACACACACACACACACACACACACACACACACACCTCACCCTGTATAGCTGGTGGGCAGATGATGAGTGCTTGCTGGAACGAGTCCCCAAACGGAGCACTTCCTGTCTGGAGCGGGATCGCAGGATGGATGATGGAGGGAGCAGATGGAGCCAAAGGCTGTGGAGCAAACAGGAAAAATAAACTTTTTTACTTTTTATTTTAAATATCTGGTTATGCTAGCAATCAGTCTGCTGTTTATAATTGATTATAACCGAGGAGATCTGATATCTCACACGTCCCTACTATATATAGTGTGTGTAAGGGATAAGTGTGTGTAAATCAGTGTGTGTAAAGTAACTGTATGATCTAGTCCTCTCCCGGATTCTGAAGTACACATACGATGGACACTTTACTGCCCCATGATCCCGCAGGAGAGAAACGACTCCTTATATTCCAAAATGGCGAAAAGAAAGCGGTGATGCAGTGACTTTAAAAGAGTTTAAAGTAACTTTAAATATAAAATAAAAACTTTTAAGATGAAAACATTGTTCATTGTGGTTAAATTGAACTCATTATCACACTTTAAATTCACACTGCTGTGACTCCGTAGGTCATGTGATCAATATCAACATGGAGGATCCAGAACATCCCAAATTCATTCATAATCATAATCAGACTCAGATTATAGAACAGACTTTGTTAATGACCAGATCTTTTTCTTTTTTTTAGCAATTGAAATATTTTGACATAATAAATATATAACAGAGAGAATAAAAAAATGATAATTAAAAAATAAATTGAAATTATTAAATCACTATTATTATGAGATCATCGTTGATATGAGAATGGATGATAAAATGCAACAACATTAAATAACCTAAAGGGGGCAATATAACAATTCTAAACAAGCCTTATGTGACAAGTATGGATGTGGACATGGAGACACAGACGAACACGCACATGCACGCACAAGCGCAAACAGACACACACGCAGCACCGTCCTTAGCAACTGAAAGCTCTCTCAGTGTCGCCATGACCTTATTTTGGTGTGTTTCCATGAATATGAAGCTGCTGTGTAATAAACTGATATTAAGTGAACTTGAGAACAGAAACAGGAGAGGTACACACACACACACACTGAGTCACACTGCTGGCTGCTGGCTCTCTGACCTGTGAGTGCACGGCGGCCATTTTGCTGTAGGGGGCGGGGAGGTTGGGAGCAGAGCTGGTCGGCGGTCTGGTGAACGAGGCTTTGTTGCGGTTGACAGTGTCGTAAGTTGCGGGACGACGACATACATCCATAATGTGGAAACACGACTTCACGCTATGAGAGAGAGAGAAAGAGAGAAAGAAAGAAACAGGGGGAAAAAAAACAGAACATAAAACATCAGAACTCACAGCCTTTCTATTAATTTGCTTTTCCGTTTCTTTCTTTAATTTTTCATCTTCCTTTTTCTTTATTTTTGCCTTTTTTCATCTTTCTTCTTTTCTCTCTTTCTAACGCTCTCTCTCTCTCTCGCTCTCTTTGCGCTCTCTCTTTGCGCTCTCACTCTCTCTCGCTTCGCTTTCTTGCGCTCTCTCTCTCTCTCTCTCTCTCTCTCTCTCGCTCGCTCTCTGCTGCGCTCTCTCTCTCTCTTTGCGCTCTCTCTCTCGTCTCTTTGGCGCTCCTCTCTTGCGCTCTCTGCGCTCTCTCTCTCGCTCGCTCTCTTTGCGCGCTCTCTCTCTCTTTGCGCGCCTCTCTCTCTCTTTGCGCGCTCTCTCTCTCTTTGCGCGCTCTATCTCTCTTTGCGCGCTTCTTCTCTCTTTGCGCGCTCTATCTCTCTCTGCGCTCGCTCTCGCTCTCGCTCGCTCTCGCTCTCTGCTCGCTCTCGCTCGCTCTCTCTCTCTCTCTGCTCTCTCGCTCTCTCTCGCTCTCTCTCGCTCTCTTTGCGCTCTCGCTCTCTCTCTCTCTCTTTGCTCTCTATCTTTGCGCTCTCGCTCTCTCTCTTTGCGCTCTCGCTCTCTCTCTTCGCTCTCTCTCTTGCGCTCTCTCGCTCTCTCTCTCTCGCTCTCTCGCGCTCTCTCGCTCTCTCTCGCTCTCTCTTGCTCTCTCGCTCTCTTTGCGCTCTCGCTCGCTCTCTTTGCGCCTCGCTCGCTCTCTTTGCGCTCTCGCTCGCTATCTACGCTCTCGCTCTCTCTGCGCTCTCGCTCTGCTCTCGATATCCTTGCGCTCTCGCTCTCTCTCGCTCTCCTTGCGCTCGCTCTCTTCGCTCTCATCGCTCTCTCGCTCTCTCGCTCTCGTCTCTCTTCGCTCTCTCGCTCTCTCTCGCTCTCTTCGCTCTCTCTCTCTCGCTCTCTTTGCTCTCTCTCTCTCTCGCTCTCTTGCGCTCTCTCTCTCTCTCTCTCGCTCCTTGCGCTCTCTCTCTCTCGCTCTCTCTCTCTCTCTCTCTCGCTCTTGGCGCTCTCTCTCTCTCCGCTCTCTTTGCGCTCTCTCTCTCTCGCTCTCTCTTTTGCGCTCTCTCTCTCTCGCGCTCTCTCTCTCGCTCTCTCTCGCTCTCTCTCTCTCGCTCTCTTTGCGCTCTCTCTCTCTCTCGCTCTCTTTGCGCTCTCTCTCTCTCTCTCTCTTCTCTCTCTCGCTCTCTTTGCGCTCTATCTCTCTCGCTCTCTCTTTGCGCCTCTCTCTCTTCCTCTCTGCGCTCTATCTCTCTGCTTGCTCTCTCTCTCTCTTGCTCTCTCATCTCTCTTGCTCTCTTCTCTCTTTTGCGCTCTCTCTCTCTCTCTCGCTCTCTTTGCGCTCCCTCTCTCTCTCGCTCTCTTTGCGCTCCCTCTCTCTCTCGCTCTCTTGTGCTCTCTCTCTCTCTCTCGCTCTCTTTGCGCTCTCTCGCTCTCTTGCGCTCTCTCTCGCTCTCTTTGCGCTCTCTCGCTCTCTCTCTCGCTCTCTTCTCTCTCGCGCTCTCTCTCTCTCTCTTGCGCTCTCTCTTTGCGCTCTCTCTCTCTCTCGCGCTCTCGCTCTCTCTCTTCGCGCTCTCTCTCTCTCTCTTTGCGCCTCGCCTCTTGCGCTCTCTCTCTCTCTCGCTCTCTTTGCGCTCTCTCTCTCTATAGCTCTCGGCTCTCTTCTCCTCGCTCTTTCTCTCTTCTCTTTGCGCTCCCTCTCTCTCTCGCTCTCTTTGCGCTCCCTCTCTCTCTCGCTCTCTTTGCGCTCCCTCTCTCTCTCGCTCTCTTTGCGCTCCCTCTCTCTCTCGCTCTCTTTGCGCTCCCTCTCTCTCTCGCTCTCTTTGCGCTCCCTCTCTCTCGCGCTCTCTTCTCTTTGCGCTCTCTCTCTCTCTCTCTCTCTTGCTCTCTTCTGCGCCTCTCTCTCTCTCGCTCTCTCTCGCTCTCCGCTCTCTCTCTCGCTCTCTCTCTCTCTCGCGCTCTCTCTCTCTCATTTGCTCTCTCTCTCGCTCTCTCTGTGATGGTTTGGATCTGAAGGTCTGCTCACTAGTTGCTGTGTGGGAAGTCCAGCAGGTGCTGCATGGTGACGAAGGGGTGATTGAGGACTTCACCAGGGTTGATTCTCTTCTCTGCATCGATCCATAACATCATCTTCAGCAGAAGCACAAACTCTCCACGATCCACTTTCTCAGCCATCGAGTCACTGCCTTCCAGATTCATCACTAAATTCACCTGAAACAAACAAACTTTGTGAAAAAATCTAAACAAAATTAATTTTAAAAACAGCAATAAATCCCAAATCTGAGATTACTAATGTAAAGGTGGAGGGGCTAAAACACCTACACAGCTGTCAATCACAGGTTCAAATTCGACATGATGGCACCAAGTCTGATTTTAGGGGTGGAGTTACAGTTTGTGAAGTCATTCAATAACCGAAAAATGACTAATTAAGGGGGTGGTGTAATTTGCATATCATGTATATTCATATAGTGCGATATATTTATTTAAAGGGTAGGGTGTGTGTTAAATCAACTTTGTACTGGGATTTGTGCATGTGTGTGTGTGTTTTACGTACATGCGCAATATCGTCCAAACAGCTAAAAATATACTTTCTGGCTTCCTTCGATTTCATCCCAGTTTCTGCCTCGTGTTCCTCTGTGGACTAAAAACACAATGAAAGTCGTTACAAACACACACACATGCAAGCGCGCACACACACACACGCTGTCTCACTCACACCTCCCTCTGTCTCACTCACACCTGTGTTTGTTTCACCTTCAGTCTCCATGTGGTGTACGAGGAATCAGACTCTCTGCAGAAGAAGCGAGACGTCTTTGTCCCCAGATTCAGGAGGTTCTCTCCAGGTAAACCCTGCGTCTGAGATATATAACGGATCTAAGAAACAGAGACAGGAAAAATAGGAAAAAAGAGATTTAAGTAAAAGTAAAAAATTGTTTTTTTGTTTTTTTCTGTTGAATTCTTCACTAAATAAAATGAATTCATGTGGATTTATGAAGAAAGAACTGAAGTCTGTAATTATCCGTCTCTCTCTCTTTAAGCCTGAACGTCAGAGCCAAACTGCTGTAAAGAGAAAGATCTATAAGGCTCTCTCCTGCTCTCTTGCTCCCTCTCAGTCTTTCTCTCAGTCCCAGTCTCTCTTTCCCCTCTTTTTTTCTTTTTTATCTCCCTTTTCCTCCATCTCTCTCCCTCTTGGACAGTTACACTCAAAGACTTCTGGTCACATGACCATTGGACCTTTGACGTGTAAAGAAACAGGATCTATGCTTAACAAAATAACACACACATACACACACCTGTGAATTCTATTAGAAATGATTTTTCTCTGTAAGTGTAGGGAGCAGGTGAACAGTGCAGGTGAACAGTGCAGGTGAACAGTGCAGGATTTGAAACATTATTTCAAAAATCATTTTAAGTCAGAAACGTTAATGAGACACTTTAAATCTCTTCCTCAGATTACAAACTCCGGGCTGTGAAAAAAAAACAAACATTCCTGCTCAGAATTAGACGAGGCGGCTCATTAAACACACCCACATCAAACACCCAGAGATGGAACCTCCCCCCAAACACACACACATAACGGCTGTGCGTCAAAAACTCTGCTACTGAACACATGCCTGACTGCTGAGACTATTTATATCTATTAATACTTTCTGCTGCTGCAGTGGAACCCGAACCCAACACACACGGGGAAGGAGCATGCACAAACGATGGACAGGGGGGTGATTTCGGGGTGAGAAGCTTCAGAGAGTTTTGGGGTAACAGAGAGTGTGTTGAGAGGTATAAACTATGACTCGAACTAGACATTTGATTACATTTATTTAATTAATAATCAGGGAAATTCATAATTGATTATTTTCTGGCAGCAAAAATAAGCAAAGAAATAATTTTTTTTCCCCTTTCCCTTTATTCAGTATTTCTAGGGTTTGAATTACTGTCTTGATTATGATTTACACACACACTAATTCTTGTCAGTGAATAAGAGACAGAATAAGAAACAAAAAAGTGTGTTCGGTGACCTAATCGTTCCGTTGTGGGCGGGACGTTGTGGGGGGAGGGTGGCAGTGGGGTGGCAGGGTCCAATGGGTGGTTAAGGTGCTGAGTTGTTAATCTGAAGACCAGAAACACATGGGTTTCAAGCCCCACCTCCGGCAAGTCAACCACTGTTGGGTCCTTGAGCAAGACCCTTAACCCCTCCTGCTCCAGGGGCGCTGTATCATAGCTGACCCTGCGCTCTGACCCCAACTTACTAAGATGGGATATGCGAAAAATGCATTTCATTGGCTCTGTACATGTACCTTGCACAATGACAATGAATTGAATATACTTATACTTATACTTACTTCACAATGATTAGTCAACTTTGCAGAAAAAGCCAGAGTGATTGGATAAAGATTATTCTCACTCCTGCACAGTCACACAGGTCAGCGGGTCGTGTTACTGAGCCTGAGATCAGACTTGACATATAAATGTGTGTGTGTGTGTGTGTGTGCACGCATGTATGTGGGTGGGTGGTAAAAAGAAACAGAACCTCAAATAAAAAACTAAATTAAAAGAGAAAACACTGAATGATGTGTGAAAGAAATCAGGTAGGGATGTACCAAGTTTATCCAGACGGGTAAATATGCAAATCAAGAAAACTGGGCGGAGATTATGCATTTACATTTACATTTATAGCATTAAGCAGACGCTCTTGTCCAGAGCGACGTACAAAAGTGCTTTGAGTCACATCATTGAACAATACTGGTACAAAAGTTCAAAAATCAATGTACCAACAAAAGAGTAGCATGGGATTATTTTTTGTTGCAAAACGTTATCCTGAATTTTGTTTAATCAAAACACATCTGTGATTAAACTGACCATCAACGTACACATACATACTCAAATCTGATTGGCTCTGGATTTCAGCTGATTTAAAGGAGAACTTTTGGCAACCCCAAAGTAAGGATGCTTTAAAATGCAGAGCTAACTAATAAAACGTTAACATCCTGATTGTTTTCACTGCACGTGCGCTAGCTAAGGTGTTAAAACGGAAGAACAAATGACAAAAAATAAATAAATAAATAAATAAAAAATCACAAACTAAAAGCAGATGATGAAACACTTTAGCGCTCAACACCTCAATTCTTTTCCTGAATTCAGGAGTAGTGTTAAGTGGAGCTGGGGTTGGACGGGTTACGAATCTGATGACTGCCTGTAAAAATACCTCAGTGTTTGTGCAGCGGGTTTAAAAAGGGCTTTGGCGTTTAATGAAGTGGGGTAAAAACGGACAGAGCGAGCATGTGATGGGGTAGAGAACTTACAGTGGCACTCAGGAAGATTTATCACAAATACACACAACTTCCCTTCCTGTGAGCCTTCCACAGTAACACAGTTCTAATCTAGGCCTGTTGCTGGCTGCGCCTCACAAACACACATCCCTGTAGAGGGGTCTCAGCAACAGGAGGACGGAGCCTGTAAGCATAGTGCCTCACAATCAGCAATCAGAAAGAGAGAAAGACACAGAGAAATAGAGAAAAAGAGAGTAAGTAAGAGAGAGAGAAAGAGAGAGATACAGAGAAATAGAGAAAAAGAGAGTAAGTAAGAGAGAGAGAAAGAGAGAGATACAGAGAGATATATAGCGAATGCTGAATGAATTCCTTTATGGAGAGTTTGAGAACATGTCACAGCTCGGTGAAGAACAGATGACGTGGTACAGAGAAACACAGGGACGTGTGAGGACTCGGATATCGACGCTTTAGTTTCACACCCACTCTGACTCACAAACCAGAGAGAGAGAGAGAGAGAGAGAGAGAGAGCGAGAGTCTCACCTCCTCAGGATTAAATTCCTCTGAACCTTAAAACACTTGTATTTAACCGGAAAGCAAACACACACACATCATCATCATCATCATCATTGCTCTTTCTATCTCTGTCTATCTGTTTGTGTTTCTATCTTCTTTCTATCTCTGTCTGTCTGTAGGTCTGTCTTACCTGGTCATACTCTAGGGCCCCGGGGTACAGGGGCCAGCCCAAGAACAGCTCTGCTATCACACAGCCCAGCGACCACATGTCTATGGCTTCACAAAAAGGCAGTCCCAGGATGATCTCTGGAGCTCTGAAAGATACAAAACAGCACATCAGAACAGAACATCAGCTCGATCCCAGATCAACCCCAAGACTCAGATCAATCCTGCAAAGAGATTCTATTAATATGCAATAGTAGCTAAACACACTATTAAAAACACTGCATATAATACCAAATACACACTATTATAATAAAATACTATTAAATATGCAATAGTAAGCTAAAAAAAAAATTTGCTTCTTAAAAAGAAGCATACATACATACATACATACACATACATAATTATTGCTGCTAATTACTGAAATTAATTGCACAAAAAAGGAAACTTTTAAATAAAAAAGATCTCATAAATATGCATGATATTGTGTTGCCAGCGTTGCCAGATTGGGTTTGTTTCGCCCAATTGCTACTTTTGATCCAGCCAGACCGGAAATAGATGGTTGATAACATTAGTTTTAGCTACAAAATTTACTACAAGTCAGGATTGATGTTTGTTATAACAGTCGACCAGAGCTAAAATATTTTGCTGATTGGTCAGGAGCAAGTATCAGATCTTTCCCTATTGCATGTGATTTGTCCAAATGTCTTTGAACTGACCTAGCCCCACCCACTTATATGGATTTTTGTCTCTGTATATAATCAGCAGTGGAATTTTTTTTATTTAAAAATCAGCTTTGGGGTCAGTTTATTCTGTGTATGTTGAGACAGAGAGGATTTAGATGATGGTGGGAGTGAAGTCAAGGGTGACGAAGCTTCACTTCAAGCCTGTTAATGCAATTGGACCCGAGAGGTTAGCGTTACTCGGGTTACACTGGTTTTTCGTTACTGTCGTAAGCGTGGCTATCTGTATGCCTCCTACAAGCCCGTACATGAAAGATGTACCCTGACTCTTCATGAAGACATGCTGTGTTCTGATTGGTGTAGAGGAACTGTCATGTCCTGTACAGAGTCCTGATTCTGACTCAATCCCTGTGGGATGAACTGGAACCCGACTGAACCTCCTCACCTCAACATTAGTTTCTGATCTCACTAATACCGTTGAAACTGAATGATCAAATCCACACAGTCTCATGACCCAATCTAAAAAATGCAGGTTTTCCACAGAAGAACGGAGGAGATTATAGGAGAAAGCGTGAGACTGAAACAGATGGATAAGTTGCTCAGGTGTTCTAACATTTTTGGTTATATATTTGGTCCTGTGATTTTACTTAGAACAAGTCATGATAAGAAAATTCATTAGATCTATGATGTTAATGAGGCATAGAACAATTCCTGGAATCCGACAGAACACTCGCATTAGATCAGTCAGTCTATTTATCTTTAACTTCCTCTGTCTTTCTGCCTAACTGTCTATTAGTCCATCCAGCTATCCATCTCTCTATCTATTTGTCTGTCTGTCTGTCTGTATGTTTGCCTGTCTATATATCTGTTTGTCTATCTGACTGTCTATCTGTCTGGCCAGCTGTCTGCCTATTCATCTGTCAGTCTTTCTATCAGTCTGTCTGCCTATCTGTCCATGCATCCATTTGTCTATACATCTATCTGTCCGTCTATCATTGATTCGTCTATTTATTCTCCCCCCCCTTTCCAAAAAATACAACCCCACCTTACAGATGTTACGTTGCAAGCAGTATACAAATACAATAAAATAATTTCAAAGTATTTGTATATATTGTTGCTTTGAATGTTTGGTCTCTTGTCAACTACGTACTATTATCACCTGACCAGGTGACCACGCAAACTGATTCTGCTGATAAACTGATCCAAATCGATTAGGAACTTGATTTAATTTAGCCTCGGAACGGAGAAACACGTGAAACAGGCCGTGGTAAATATAGTTTGTGTATCTAATGCGTGTGAAGAATGTAAAAATGAACTTCCTCTGCCTAAAGAGACTTCTTTATCTTGCTACAAGCAGAAAAGGGAAAAAATGCGATAAATAAAGCAGCATCGAGATTACAATCTTTTTAAAAAGCTTTCGGTCACAAAAGATGAAACTGACGTTAAAGATGAGTAATAAAGTCATTTCTTTTTGAAACGAGTGGTTCAGCTGTCCCCTTTTCCTCCATATGATCAGTAATATGGAGAGAAAGTTGTGGATCAGATTAGTTTGCTGTGATAAAGGGCACTTTTGGCATCCTAGGCAACTTGCCTGCACTCATTTTAGTCTGTTGTAACGTGCCAGAGCTAAGCTCAGCATTTTGTTTGCCTACGCTGGCTTTAACTTGTGCTGGATGCAGGAAGTCCAGACAGTTCTGCATAACTTCTCTCCATGGTTGAGAAAAGAGTTGTACTCTGAAAGAATTCCAACCTAGTCAGATCTACAGAGAAGCTCGACGTCTGCATGATGGGTGGAGAAAAGAGATGTAGAACCTACAGTAGGGTTGCCATGTTCTTTCTATATCTGCAGATTTGATCAATAACTACAGCTGTTGTTGTAGTAAACAAATGTGAGCAGATTGTGTCAGCATTTATCAGTGTAAAAAGTGAGCTCAGTGGTTAAGGTGTTGCTGATGGGTAATCTTGAGTTCAATTCCCTTAAGAACTAAACTGACCTGCTGGGCTCTTGAGCAAGGACCTTAACCCTCACCTGATCAATAAAATAAAAAAAAATAAAAAACAAGATAAAATGTAAGCAAATTTTCACAACACAAAAGCTACACAGGTTTAATTGAGAAGCTGACGCCGCAAGGAAAAACCCAGTTTAGCGATCACTGTATATGTCAAGTGGATAAACGAATCAGCAAGACATTTGAATGACGTCATAATGTTGTCATAACTGATAAACTGTTGCCAAATGTTAATCCATGCCTTAATGGAAGTAGGCTAACAGTGATGTAACATTTTGGCAATTTTGAGGTATAAAAGGCAACAATTAAAATTAGCTAATTAGAGAAAAGACTTAAACGGTCCTTTTCTAACTGACTTTCAAAGTGTTTTGCAACATTAAGGCAAATTATCATCATCATTAATCTACTTAAGAATTCTGAACAAAAATGTTTGGACTACAGGTCGATCGGACAACACTCTAAATCAAACCGGTAGCTAAATTTATCATACATGCATCAGTATACGCTATTTACACCAATTCAAATAAAGACAGCTGCTTCAACGCCTGTGGAATTTTGAGGAGTTTTGCAGCCCTTTACCGTCGAATGAATGCTTTAAAAGGATAGTCGTAGTTTAATTAGTGCTTTTAAGTGTTTTTAAAGAGGAAAAAATATGGAATAAAAACAGGCAAGATGAAAAAAAAATTGACATTTAAATCCATTTAAACCGCATTGAGAGGACCAACCACTTAAACTGTTTCCCTAAAATACATTAAAAAGGATGAGAGGAAAAGGGGCGAGAGGTACACGTTCCCTTTGGCTCAAACTCTTTATCCTGTCTATGATCACAGAACACAACTGTGACATCAGAGGCTCAAAAATGTCCCCACAGCACCCAGACCAATAAGCCAGAGCTGCTTTCATCCTTCGTCTTTCTTCTTAACCACAGAACCCTTCCCTTTTCTCAAATGTCTCTAAGAACCTCTGAGAACAAAGCAAATTAGACTGAATGTTGGTAGTAACCCAGACATTCGTTTACTCATTCACCAGACAAAGCAGAATTAAGCAAGCTGTTAAGAATGAAAAATAACCCTGAGTTTTAATCTGTGACGCAGAAGCGATGTGGCTGTAATGGCAAGCAAATAATAACGCATGCCTGGCAAGTTCGACAAGGGAACAATAAGCACTCCTCCTCTCATTGATTATTTGTCTAACATGTTTATACCCCAAGACTGTTTATTGTTTATAATAAAAATCTGCACGAAAACATTCATCTGCTACTGCTTTCTGTCTTAATTTATATGATGGATCAGTTAAGGTTTTTAAGGGCCTTGCTCAGGGGCCCAGCTATGGTCCTGGGCATTGAACTCGTGTAGATCTATGCAGGTTCTACACACGATAAAAAGCATTTCTGGCCAAGACGATGTCAAGCTCAGTGTGTATTGCTTAATTAGTGTCTACCAGACATTTCCATTAGCAAAAATGAATACCAGAGTCATAATACTGTCCTAAAAATTGTCGATACATTTAATGATAGAAAAAGATTCCGTGCACGACCTCTTTAACTCCATGAACCAATATTAAATTGTAAGAAAATTCAATTCAAAAGCCTGCGTCCTCACCCTGCCCGACACCTCTGGCGCGGACTATCTCTATTCCATTTTCCAAAAGCTACCGAAACAGCTGACTATTTAAGTTTGTGACCTTGACCATTGGGCTGGGACAATCTCTCCAGCATGCATTTCATCCTGACTCATTTCACTCCAACTGCCAGAGTACTTCACCATCTATAGAAGTCAAACTGCGCTGGCGAGCGTCCCGTCAGCTAATTTTAGGTGGCTCAGCTCGCCCCGGTCCTAGCCTCCCACCCGCTTTCCCAGCTGTATGTTTGGGTATTTACTCTCATTGGAGTAGCAGCAACAGCAGGACATCACTGGATTGTCACACACCAAGATTGTGGGCTGGACATTAAAGGTGGAGGCTTTCCTCGCAGGGTTAAAAAAATAGCAGCAAGAAGAAATTCATAAGCAAATATCTTTCCAAGCCTTAAGTGATAAAGATCAAAACATACTAGTTAACATTTAAAGTGAGAAACCATTCAACAAAATTGTACTAAAACCAAAAAAACCTGTTCTTGTCCTAGGACAGGGTGACCAAACTAGAGGGCTGGTGTCCTGAGTTTAGCTTCAACTTGCCTTAGATCACCTACCTGTAAGTTTCAAATAAACCTAGCAAGATACTGATTACCTGGTTGAGGTGTGTCTAATTAGGATTGAAGAATTAAGTAGGGTTGGGTGCTCTAGACCTCAGCGCTTCATGTAAACATTCATTTCGAGAGGTACGTGATACTTTAGATGCTTCTTAAGAAGGTTTAAAATACAGTTTAGTCACAACATGACCAGACAATGTTGCTATAGCAAAAAAATAGAAATTAGAAAGAAAAGATTAGACACATCCCAGTGCTCAAAGAGGAAGTGTTGCATTATTCCACTGTACACTGCTTCATGTGACCTACAGACACTGGGGATGCACAGTTACCATTTTCTTAAGACTGAGACTTTTTTTCAGGTCTGATACCAAGTATGTGGTGCTATAATGTTTGATAATTTGGGAGAATTTTGTAGCTTATCCACAACAATGGCATTATTGGGATTTCTGACAGTTATTAGAGGAAAATGTTTGGGGTGTTTTTCTATATTTAACAAAGCTGAAAGAAACATTAAAAAAAATCCACACAGAAACTTTTGCTTCCACAAATTAATGTCAGTCTCGCTTTGTCCCAAGTGTGCAAAAAATTTGAACGCAACACACAAAAAATAGAAGTACATTATTGCACAGAAAAAAAACGAAACTGTAAAAGATTGACAAAATGTTTACACAGAAAAGACCTGTGAAGTGTAGCTTAAATTTAATACGACATCGAGTCTTATAAAGTTTGTTTATAAGTCTTAAATTAAATGCTTTTCTAGGCTCCCAACAAATATTGTGCTTTTTTTTTTACAAAAAAAAAAAGAAAAAAAAAAAGCACTATTGTGCTGCAGCTTCCTTTCCCATACTAACGGACTGTAAATCCCCTCCTCATCCCGGCAATAACACTGCTTTACACAACTGGTATGTGGTTCCTGAACAGACAGGATGTTTTTTTTATAGATGTAATTTCCTTGCGAGCAATTTTTATTTGACCCAAATGTTATTTGACCTGATAAAAATGAAGATGTACTGCAGAATGGTTAATAAATATATTGTTGTTATTGCAGTAATACCCAGGCTTTGGATTTAACTTTTATATTTTTACTTTTATGACATTTTGTTAAAAAAAAATTTTTTGTAGGTTAAAATGAAGTCTATACATTTAAATAAACTTAAATTGCCAATATTTACTTCAAGACAACTAATAAACGCTTTTTGTCCCCATGACGAGTTCTACCCACATCGCTTAAATTAAGCATTTAATAAAGCATTTGTTAGACAAGTAAACCAAAAACACAAAAACAAGACGCCTGTAAAAACCATTTAAACGCATGCAGCTAAAAAACTTAAAGGCATTAACCTTCTGTACATACCTGTAGTACCGCGACTGGAGGTACGTAGAACAAACGGCTTTGGAGACATGGCTGGCGGAACCAAAGTCTATGACTTTCACCCGGTACGGCTGTCGAACAGGATCCACAAGCATAATGTTCTCAGGCTTCAGATCGGCATGGATCAAACCCATAGCCTTCAACTTCTTCAAGGCGGTAGCGACTTGCTGAAGAATGGGCCGTATCACCTTTAGAGGCAGCGGGCTAAATTTGTTTTGCTTAAGAAAATCGTACAGGTTCTGCTCAAGCATCTCAAACACAAGGCAGGTATGGTTACGGTGCTGAAAACACTCATAAGCCCGCACCAGGTTATGCTCGTCTGCATTCTCTCCGCTCAGGCGGGCCAAGATGCCGACCTCGATCTGGCCCTGCCGTGCGTAGGATGGGTGATTTTTCAGGATTTTTACCGCCACAACCTCACTGGTGCCTCGTTTCCAGCACTTGACCACCTGACCAAAGGTACCACGGCCAAGAAAGTCCAGAACCTCATAGGTGTTTTTCATTGAACAAAGCACCTCGTGTTGCACCAGCTGATAATCACCGTCCCCACTGCCAGTTCCACCTCCTGCTTTAACTGGCCCCGGTGCTATGGCTGGAGGGACCCCAACTGGCGGGTTCCCCACGTTTGTTTGCAACATTGCAGGCAACATTGTCAGGTCCTCCACTATCTGCATGGTGTTTCCCTGATTCTCCAATTCCTCGCTCTTACGTTTTAAACCACATCTCTGGGAACCATCTGCTAAGTTAGAACTACAGCTGTCTTCTTCCTTGTCCTTTTCGCCCCTGATACCAGGAACTCCTTTTCCTCCACTACTCCTGTTGTCCCTACTCCTGACCTCTCCAGATGCCCCTGTAGCTCCACTGCTGCTCCTGCCTTTTTCCTGATGTTTCGGCTCTTTGCCCTGTAACGGGACACCTCTATCTTGGTAATGTGCTGCTGTACTGGTCGGTTGTCGTTGTACACCTTGTACAGCAACAGTCTGCACTGGAAAGTCCCCACGTTTTCTGCCCCCTGCAAAGTCCCGTGTCTTATTCGTTGGTGCAAGTTTTGTTGCCTGTCCAATGGCAAGGGTTCTACCATTCAAAAAAGTCAGTGGGAAGGCCCTGTCATGGTAAACACAGTTGTTGGGTTCGACTTTGAGTTTCTTTACACTGCAAAAGGCACTTATCTGAGTTTGATAAACATGTGGTGGGTAGACCAAGACTTGTGAGGCCATGCCTGTAAAAAGGAAAAAGAATGTGTGAGTAATTTAGGACATTCTAAATGCGTGTGCTGGGGACATCCCAGCACACGCAAAACAATTTGTTACAAATAGAATAATTCTCATACATTCATCTTTAACAATCCCTTTGACCTGGTCGGAGGAAAGGGGTACCTGATCTAGGGCCTAATATTACTGTAAGGTGTACTGTACCAATGCTGGAGAAACCCCTCCAACCTCAGGATCAAACCGGGGGCCCTAAAGAGCTTACTGACCCCTGTCTAATCCTATGAAATTGTTCTACTGACTCGTTCCCTTTTAAATTATAACTTCTGCCAGAACTTTCTCCAAAGATACTCTAAACTTTTCAGACAGTGTTCAAGACCTGACTGAACTTCTGCGTCAGGAACAAATCCAGAAACATTACAGCTTTTGGGCCAAAATTACAATAATTAGGATATACCATGATAAACTATATGTAAAAACAAGCAGAAGGTACCTGGAGAGGACAGTGTTCGCTTTCAAGGTTTTCTTTCATTTTCAACCACAGGTTTCCTACAGGAACCACAGGTAAATTATAGCTTAAGGTTTTTAAGTACTGATCAGAAAATCATGGTTTCAAATCCCATTATTACCAAGCTCAACTTCTGGGCGCCTGAGAAAGGCCCTAAACTGCTCAACTGTACAAATAATTCATAATCCAGAAAGATTTCTTTCGTCTTCCAAAGAAAAAAATTTTTATACTAGAGAATCTGCAACCAAGGTATTGTTCCTGGGACATAAAGACAAGCAACCAAAGATTCTGAGCAGGTTTCTGTTTGTTCCGAACTTTAAATTCCTGCATGTTAAAATCCTGTCCACACTCACATCGAACGTGAAGGTGCGGTCTTATTGTTTGTGGTTTTCTTTATTGAGTTATCAAAAGGCACTGTTTTTTTCTAACATCCTAAACATTTGTTTTAACTAATCATGTGTGACATGAGTAATCGGAGTAATTTTTTTTGTAATAGAAGATCAACTTGCAAATGATGCTTTAACAAAGAGTTCTAGAGAACTTCCTAAGCAAGTAAATACAATGATGTAATGGTTTAATAAATAAACCGGACATGACTTTAAAAACACATTATTGCACTGTAAGGACTTTGTTTCTTGCTGGGTTTGCTGTATTCCTAGTGTTTGGATCATTAAGAGGGGTTTAAAAAGTTCTAATCCAGATTTATATCGCTGTCAGTCTACGTCACCAAGCTTTTGATGTTTTGGTATTCAGACAGAAGATCGTTTAGGATTTCTCATCTTGGGTAACTTTAAAACAGTGGGTCAAGCGTATTTCCTGTTTTGTCTAAACAAATGGAGCAGCTGTGGAGCTATTAAAGAGGATTTTTTTTTACTTTGGAAGGGAGCGTGGGATTTTTTTGTGTTTTTTGTCCTTCTGAACATGGACTTAGACCAGGGGTATCTAAACTTGGTCCTGGAGGGTTAGTGTCCTGCAGAGTTTAGCTCCAACCCTAATCAAACACACCTAAACCAAGTAATCAAAGCGTTGCTATGTTTACTTGAAACTTACATGTAGGTTTGTTGATGCAAGTTCAGGACACCGGCCCTCCAAGACAGAGATTAGACACCCCTGTCTTAGACTTATCACTGACAACATAACATTAACACAGTGATGCATTATTTATAATTTTCATACTCGCTAAATACTCTACAGTCACTGCCAACAATGGTCATTATTACTCAATTATTGATAACTGATCATTATTAAGAATATTTTGATCATATGTAATTCAACTGAACGTTTATTAACATTCTGACAATGTTACCGCGTCAATACCTTCATATTCCGCCAACTTCTGTGTTTTTTGGAGAGTCAGCAGGCAGTACCCACGTTTCAACTCTCTCTAGGATTTTGCAAATTCACGATCGCAACTGGTAATGCAAATTCAACCAATCCCTAAGCGTTCTGTGTTACTGTGCACTTCTATTCAACCACAGCAACTTTTTTTGCAAATAATTTTAAAGCCCCACCCACATCCTCAGAATGTTACCAAACGGTCATCACATATTACATTGCAAAATCTGCCATAAAATTAATAACTCGAACCCGCAACAATCTCAAAAAAAGCTGTGAAATCCTGGAAGGACTAAATAAATATCTAAAAAAAAAAGAAGAAGATTAATCAATCAGCAAGTTTCCTGATTATTGATTGGAGAAATTTAATCGAATTCAGTTAAACATAACCAGTGCAACACTACTGCCGGTAATTTGTTTAAATAACTAAATATGGTGATACGCTTCATGCAGAAATGATTTTTTACTAATCACAGATTTTTTCAGGAACACTTAGCAAGTACAAATTAGCGAGTATCTTCTCTAACTGTTTATATAAGTGAAAACACCTGAGAAGCTGCCGTTTCAGGAGGAGCGATAAATTTGGAAAACACAGAAAGGAAACAAAGTTGTTAGTGGTACTGTTGTTTATCTGGTGGAAAAAATTATATCCTGTTAGATAAAAGCTCGGACGCGCAACGCAGTGCGAAGTAAGGAAAAAACCTGAGAACGAAGATCAGATTGTTTATAATTGGGACATTTAATTACATTCCTCTCACCGATAATCAGAAAAATTAACATTCAAATATGTGATTAATCGTTACATTACTGACTAACGACTAATTCTGATAGATCAGTTATTCCTTACTAATCATGTCTATTCCTACTGCCGACAGTTAAAGAGCAGCTGCTCTGCATTTTTCTCTGAAAATCAGCTGCTTTGTTTGAGGAAAGTTTTTGAATTTTAAGCGAGTGAACGTTTTCCAGAAACAGAGTCTGACATCATTATTCCACTAATGTTTATTCAGAAGAGCAATTTTCATCCTAATTGGTTCAATTAGTCAAAACAGAGCGCTGCTCTTCCTGTTTATCTGCACCGGCCAATCAGAGCGCAGCGGCTGCACCGCATGACCTTGCAAATGCACCTGAATCTCTGTGAGTGCAGAAAGTCAGAAGGAACATATATGTTTACATGTAACGTAAAAAAAATAGTCTGCTAAAGATTTCTCTTCTAGAGGAGTCGATAAAACCGGGAATAAAATAAAGGAATGGCGGAACGTGTTGTCTCATGTTTACATCAACATTAATATATATCTTATTATGACGTGTGAGAAGGTTTGATGTAAAAATATAGTTTATCTGTTGTAGTAGGTTCAGGATGCACGTTTATCACTTAGCAAAGCACGTTTCATCGTTAAACCTCACACCTCAATCACCACCTCAAAATACCATCTACTTTTTCTCTTCTATAAGTGAAATCACTCCATTCCCTCAACCAGTCTCGCTCACGTGACAAACCACAACAACAATCAAACTTTCTGTCTAAATGAAAGAATTTAAAAATTCTGAAGACTTAAAAATTAAGCACAAATTATTCTGAATTAATCAAAAACTTGACCGTGTTAAAATAAAGACAAAAACTGTCTGTGTGCAGAAATAAACAGCAGTTATAAACTTTTATAAAACCTTTAAGTTTGTGGTTTTCTTACTATGGTTTGCTTAATTATTCAAGAATTTTTATTTTAATTTATTTATAATTTAACACAGCACAATAAACTTCAGAGTCGTTTATGGATCATTCTGAATATTAAACAAAAAAAATAAATACAGCTTAACATTAATTAACACATAATAGCCAGACATCATTACATATAAAAATATAGTTATAAAGCTGTTTATCCAATACTGAGGTTTTAAATTTCCCAGGTGAATTTTGTACCAAGAATGTGTGTGTGTGTGTATGTAAAGTGTGTGTGTATGTATATATTATATATACACACACAATATATATACACACACACACACACACACACACACACACACACACAACACACCACCAACCAATTGTTAAATAATGACAATAAAATGGTCAACAAAATTATTTATTATAAATGTCATTATTTAAAATTTGCATTAATTATTTTTCTGCAAAGGTTTGAGCTTTGAACTCATTATTTTTAAATGAATAAATCCTGTGTTAATGTACAATGAATAAAAAATAACCTGTATAATATACATTAATAATAAATAAATAAAATACAGTTCTTTAGTTTTTAACATTTTTAGTTAACCAAAAAAATTGTATAAAATGTATGTGTGACTCAATAATTCTATAAAATTTATGCGTGTGTGTGTGTGTGTGTGTGTGTGTGTGTGGAAGAGACAAACATAACCTTCCGGTCAGCTGGAAGTCAACAAGTTCAACCTTTTTTATTTAATTGTCCACCGGGGTTGCCAGATTCTCTTTTAAAACAACTCGATTTCTATTTAATTAATTAGTAATAAATGGGTTTTTTAACAAACAATTGCATCAATAAGACCAAACGTGAAAAACAGCACATTTAATAAAAAGACTGTAAGCGGAGACGGTCTCTCTCTCTCTCTCTCTCTCTCTCCTCTCTCTCTCTCTCCCACACACACACATTGTCGCTGTATTCATTTTAAATCAGGTGAATTAATTAGGTTGACTTATAATTTTCAGTAACGATGTGAAATTCGATATTTGTGTTTTTAAAGTTGCTGCTTCAACTTTTCTTTAATTTATTGATAAAGTGGTCACTTTTCACTCTCTTCCCTCATTCTTATTTTTAATTAGTTTTTTATTGTAAATTATTCAAAAATGCAGATATTTTACACTTATAAAACTTCCCATGGATTGGAAGATTATCTTTAATAATAATAATAATAATAATAATAATAATAATAATATAATAATAACAACAGATACTACACATTTTTATACATTTTAATTTTTCCTAAGTAATCTGCTTATCTATATTTGCTTCACAACACAAATGGATAATCAAACACAAGCAGATTAAAATAAAAGTCGGTACATTTAAAAAGAGAGAGTAGTTAATCAGTTTTTCTGGTGATGTTTTAATTATACAGATTTGGCAACAGCTGATGGCGTTCTCCGTTCTAGGCTGAATTCGGTTATACGGTATAACTGCACAGCGCTGTAGCACTCAATAAACACACGATCCCTACATAGGGCGCCTAACAAAGGGGGGAACAATATTCATGTCTGATGCACCCTTTATAGTGCACTTCATATCCAGTATCACACGATTAGAGACGCGACCAAAGTCAGTTATAAATAGCGCGGTGTCGACTGATAAAGATTACCTTTTTTTAAACTTCGTCTCATAATGAAGACATTTATTACCATGTGACGCGTTATAACTCGTTGTAAATGTCATATAACATATTAAAACAAGTTTTCGGCCAATTTAAGGCTTTTGTTTGTAAGGTGTTCGGATATAATGCATTAATTCTTTAAATAAAGTTGTAACAACTTGACATTTTATACTATTATGAAGGTTTCGATTATTTTATAACCATTTTAAATGTTTTTTTGTTGCGTACTTTTAGTTATAAGTTCCAGGTTAGATGCTAAGCTAGCTATCGATTTTTAGCTTAGGAAAATTAGTCGTTCCATTTTAATAACCAATGAACTTTTGTGGTGGTTTAACATTTATAAACCTGTCGAAATTTATGATCAGGTTTTATTAGCAGGCGATTTAAAAAATAAGTAATTATTGTTATTTATGTAGCGAAACACACCACGGTGTTTGGTGTCGACTCTCCGTTCTTTTCCAATCCGTTTCTCGACAAACCCCGCCTCCTTCTCTACGATTGGATAATCCTTCATAACACACGCGACCTGTCAATCAAAAAGTAAATTTAGCCAATCGTGAAACAGGATAAGAAATTTCACTAGCTAATAATAGTATAGTGGGCGGGGTTTGTTACAATACAGGTATGGGGTGAAAATAAACTCGCCAACAACATGCTAGACAGCTAGTTAATCAGATTGCCTTTAGCTTCGAATTCAGCGAATAACCGCAAAAACGCACGAGACCCGAAGACACGCGTCTTACCTTCACGTGGAGTAAGAGTGAGACAGCTCTAATGTTTCTCCGGACATTTTAAACACTCATCTTAACACTCAGAGCGCGCGCACTGCTGCCATCTTGTACTGCACAACTGGAGACGAGAGCTCGCGCCTGCTAAGTACAGCAGCGCCCCGTCTCCCGCATGTCAAACAAAATATTCCACGAGCACGTCAAAGAAACCGCACGCAGTCCCGGGCACGGTGCGGGGTGTGTGTCGGTGCTCTCGGCCGGAGCTCCGGCTTTAACCGGGAAACGAGTCGCACTTCATCTCCGCGCTCCTTCCCTCTGATCTCACCGACTCTCAGAGGCGCGAGACTAATGTTTTGGAGTTTATGTCACAGAGACCAGACTCGATCAATCGGGTATAAAGCAATCGAACATGAGCTAATCAAACACAGACTAATCCAACACAGACTAATCAGAGTAGTCAAACAAGATAATTAAACACAAAGTAACCAAAGAAGAAAATTTAACACAGAGTAATCAAACAAGCTAATCTTTTTCTTCTCCTTTCGGCTGTTCCCTTTTAGGGGTCACCACAGCAAATCATCTGTCTCCACCTAACCCTATTTTCTTCAATGAGACCAACTAATTCATGTCCTCGTTTATTGCATTCATATACCTCCTCTTTGCCTTTTGCCTGGTATCTTCATTTCTAACGTTATCCTAGCAATATATTCACTATCCCTCCTCTGTACATGTTTAAGCGACCTTAATCTGGCTTTCTCGACTTTCTCACCAAAACATCTAACATGAGCCGTCCCCCTAATGAACTCTTTCCTAATCCTGTCCAACCTCTTCACTTCCAAAGAAAACCTCAACATCTTCAGCTCTGTTACTTCCAGCTCTGCCACCTGTCTCATCCTTAGCTCCACTGTCCCTAAACCATACATCATAGCTGTTCTCACCACTGTCTTGTACACTTTCCCCTTAATTCTAGCTGATATTCTTCTCTCACACATCACTCCTGACCCGTTTTTCCACCCATTCCAACCTGCCTGTACTCGCTTCTTTACCTCTTTTACACACTCTCCATTGCTCCGTACTGTTACCCCAAGTACTTAAACTTCTGTATCTTCTTCACCTTTTCACCCTGTAATCTCACATGTACTCTGTCTTGTTATGGCTGACTTTAATTCCTCTTCTCTTCAGAGCAAACCTCCGCCTCTTCAGGTTTTCCTCCACCTGCTCCCTGCTCTCACTACAGATCACAATGTCATCTGCAAAAAGAGGCTCAGTCCCTGATGCAGTCCCACCTCCACTTTAAACTCATCTGTCTGACCTACTGCACATCTCACTGCTGTCCTGCTTCCCTTATACATATCCTGAACCACCCTGACATACTTCTCTGCTATTCCTGACTTCCTCATACAATACCACGGCTCTTATCTTGGTACTGTCGGAACTCAGAGCCCGTCTCTGAGCAGACACATTCGCAGGGGTGCCTCGTGTTGAGTCAATTACCACTATGTTTTAACTCAAACTGTCAAAGAAAATAATAACCTTTTTTAAACAAATAAAGATTCTTGAGTCCAAGGTGAGAAGAGCAAAAAACTCCATTTTATTGCAGTCATCAAGCATTCAAAGGATCCACAGAAGGCAATCTGATCAGCAATAAATGGCACAAGCAAAGACCTCTGTGACAGAGTACAATACCAAGGCAAATGCAAAAAGTTACTGTCAGTCCTGCCCTTTTATACCTGCCGAATTTCAGCCCCCCCTTTTGTTTTTAACTAACAAGTTCCCATTATTTTCAAACTTTTTTGAGTGTAAATGTAAGTTATCTTTTTTTTCCCTTATCCCAGAGTTACACTGCCTTTGAAGGTGCAGTCTCTTCATTAAAAATGGATTTACCATAAAAACCAAATATCTTTGTAAGATATGCATCCCTAAAAATGATTACCATTAAAACCGAATGCTGACCTCTTGTTTGAAAAAAAAAAAACAACAGTTCTTATATAAACCTGTTCACCTTCTGCACACTTACACAAATCGAGGCCTTGTTTCACTCTGTGGACTTTCTGCAATATTTTTCTACACAGCAATGCGTAAGTTCTATTTTTCTTACTCTATTTTTTTTGTGAGTGCTATATATATATGTTATATTTTTTTTGTGAGTGCTATCCAGAAATCAGTGTTTTTCTGGATCGTCTCTTCCACCTACACACACTCAACGAAACTTCACCTGTGCGTGTAACCTTTTCTCTTCGAACCTGTGATGTAGGAACCCAAACTGACTTTGTGATCCCTCCGGATCTCACTAACAGTGCTGGGCCCTCCATTCAGGTCAAACGCGTTCGTTGGGCCTCACCGCCACCACCAGTCTCCCCAAGACCATCACCGTTGTTTTTCTCTGACGATTCATCATCCAGTCTGATTCCCCCGTCTCCTCCTATCTGCCACACGGCCGACGAGGTTGATGTTATTCCACTTAATTAGCGTATGGGGCTTTCCAATAAACCTGTTCCACTCTGTACCACTGTGTCTGTGTTTTTCTGATTTTGTATTACAACTAGACTACTTTAATTGTGCACACACACTTCTATGATTAGTTATATTTTGATAAAACGTTTTGATAGCACACCATCCTGTTCTTTTTCCTTTTTCCTTCTCCTACATCATATTTAGCTCACTCTTATTTCTTCTTTTTAGTGCTACTCCTAATATGTATATTTTATAATTAGCTATTTATTAGTCATTATCATACTCAGTCTATCTCCTGCACAATTTTTTAAGTATTTTTCAACAGTATCCTATCATATGCTTTCTCCAGGTCCACAAAAACACAATGCAGCTCCCTACGACCATCTCTGTACTTCTCCATCAGTATTCTCACAGCAAAGACTGCATCTGTAGTGCTTCTTCTGGGCATAAAGCCATACTGCTACTCACAAATATCTACTACACTCCTTAACCTAGCTTCCACTACTCTTTCCCATACCTTCATTGTACAACTCATCAACTTAATGCCTCTGTGATTGTTACAACTTTGCACCCTTGTTCTTAAAGATAGGCACCATTACACTTCTCCTCCATTCCTCAGGCATCATCTCACTCACTAAAATCCTGTTAAACAATCTAGTAAGAAATTCCACTGCTGCCTCTCCCAGACATTACCACACCTCCACTGGTATCTCATCAGGACCAACTGCCTTTCCTCTTTTCATCCTCTTCAAAGCCATCCTAACTTCGCACTTCGCATCCTAACTTCTACCCTTTTATCACTCTTATTTTCCTTATTCATCAAAACACTTCAAAGTACTTCTCTGTATACTCTCCTCATTTGTGAGCACCTTTCTATCTCAAATTCACATATTTAGATTTGGCAAATTTTTAGGTCGGATGCCCTTCCCGACACAACCCTCTCTATTTATCCAGGCCTGGGACTGGCATCGAAGTCACTGGCTTGTGACCTCTGTGGCTAGATTAATCAAACAAGCTTATCAAACAAAATAATTAAACAGAGTAATCAAACACAGAGTAATCAAACCAAATTGGCCCTGTCCCTGTACCCGCACTTGAACTTTTGTGCCCCTTATGTGTGCGTTCCTGCTGAGGGGTGCAAGTTTGTAGTATGTCCCAATTTGAGATTTGCTCAGTCTCGCCTACTTGTGCCCTTAGTGCACACTTTAGTGTGGGTCTAAGCGGACTTTGCTGAAGGACATTACCCATAATTTCTCTGGTAGTGTGATGTTTCAACCAATTAATGAAAAAGAGGAAAAGTAAGGCCGTTTGTCATATTTTTGTGGGGAGCACAACAAAATAGACAAGGATAGAAAAGTAAAATGTAATAAAATGTATTCATGTAATTCTAATTTTTTTTTCATTTACATTTACAGCATTTGGCAGACGCCCTTATCCAGAGCGACATATTTATTTCATTTATACAACTGAGCAATTGAGGCTTAAGGGCCTTGCTCAGGGGCCCAGCGTTGGTGGCTTGGTGGAGCTGGGAATCAGACCCACAATCTTCGAGTTGGTAGTCCAACATTTTGACCATGAGCCACCACTTTCCATTCCCTTTTCACATCAGCAAACTTGTTTTCTTCAGCTAAAGTGGGCTTTAACAAAAACTTTACACAATCCTGAGAAAGTAAAAGAGATTAAACACTGTATGGAGGAGGAGAAAGAGGAGGTTTAAGGATTTTAACATTTCATATTTTTATTATATTTATTTTATGGTTTCCTCTCATAAATCTAATTATTATTAAATTACTATTAATATAAAACCATCAGTCGATATAAAAACTATGAAAATCATTTCATTACCATATTTTAATTTTAACGCATTTTTAGATTGTTAAACTTTTTTTTTAACACCTGATAAATACAGAAGAAAACATATTTTACGAGAGAGAAATATATCTCATTATCTCCTTTTAAATGTTTTGTTCATCTTCAAGAGTTTTACCTGTTCTCATGAATAATTAGTGACTGAGGCACAGAGTCAGGTTCCACACGCAAGCTGTCATCATGAATTCAGATATCGATTAGTTCGGTCTGTTTAAGATGGGCTGCCCTCTGCTGTATAAAAGCGGAATTATCTGTCACAGGTTTTTATTTTAGGCCTGGAAATGTTTTTCTGTATGATTAATTTTTTTTATTGTTTATTAAATAATTTATTTTAATAGACCTTGCAACGATATATTATATAATTACTTTATTATGAAAAGCTGGAAAATAAACATTTAATGCCTTCCAAATAAAAAAAAGCACAGAAAGTTACCGGTATTGAAACTTTAAAAAGATTGTGTATTATTATTTATCTTTTGTTTATTTCAGTCCCAACGTGTCTTTAAAATTAATTTAAATCCTACAAATACTGCAATCATTAAAATATAATAACAACATATATACTTTAATTTTCACTTCCGCGTCTCAACGCCTTACGTAAAACGTGCTACCATAGAAACAAAGAGACGCGTTGAACTTCCCGGAAGTATCTGTTTAAGCCATGTTGCGCGTTGTATATTAACGTTATTGATTGTTTTGGGTTTTTTTTTTTAATTTGCTGTGTGGTGAAAATGAGCGTCCCGTTGAGTGCGGCGGCTGTGCTGCGAGTCTGTGCGGTGTTCCGGGACTGCGTGGATCAACTTGCCGTGTTGGGGAACATCCTGTCCGGATCTCAGACAGACACAACCGCCGCTCAGTGCAGAGTGAGAAAATAACACTAAATAAGATCAGCGGAGTGAAAGAGAGAGATACAGAGAAAGGAGACAGAGACAGACAGACAGACAGTGAGGTCGGGGGGGGGGCAGACAGAGACAGGGAGTGTATAGATCCAAGGAGAGACTAAAGATCCAAAAGTATTTTTCATTTTGTTGACAAATTAATTACTGTAACAATTTTGTTAGTCTCTCTCTCCTGTAGAATTTATCAGCTGTGGACCCAAATCTTTACAGGGCCCCTCGGTGCCACCAATATGACTAATTATTGTCCATCCTTGATTATTTGCACTGTATAAATCAAACACTCTCATTATTATTGTTATTTGTTGTTGATGACATCATATCAAAGTTTTTACCCAGTTAGCAGCCCGACCCAGCCCGATTTCGATTAGCTCCGCCCCCTTTTCTCTCAACTTCTGAAAAAAACATACCTGCTAATTTAATTTTTCTTTCCTATTAATGTAATTAATACATCACATTGATTAGTTTAAATATTATTTGATGTTGTTTATATCTGTTCACTCTGCGAACTCGGTTCGCTGTCCGTTCACTCTTAGGAGTCGGTTCGCTGTCGTTCACTCTGCGGAGTCAGTTCAGTTTGCGTTCACTCTGTGGAGTCGGTTTACTGTCCTTTCATTCTGTGGAGTCGGTTCACTCTCCGTTCATTATGTTTCGGCTGCAGGTGTCGGAGGATATTAGCGCCGCCCTGCAGCAGAACCGCGCGGCGGAGGTTCATCTGAAAGAGGCTCGTCGAGGACAGACTGAGGGCAGCAGTGTAACGGAGGCGGTACAGGAACTCCACAGGACACAACAGGAACTGGAGAACATGCTGAAGGAGACCACCGCCTCATCTGAGTACATCAACAAGGTGCAGCGTGACCGGTCAGAATAAACACACACAATAAAACATAATCTCCCACACAAACACACAGAAAATCACACAAACAATCAAACATACAAACCCCCCCCCACACACACACACATACACACCACACATGGACGATCTCTCTCTCTCTCTCTCTCTCTCTCTCTTATACATATACATATTTGGACAATCTCTCTTAAACACACACACTTTTTGTTTTCTTGTTAATGGTTGAGACTGTTAAACCTCCTGAGAATTTGTTCAGGTGTGTGTGTGTGTGTTATGTTGAGTGAACCGGTTTCCCGTGCAGGAAGTTTGCGGCTCTTCTGATTGGTGATGCGCTGACAGAGCTGAAGGAGGGAGCGACGTTCTCCTCACTGATCCACACGGTGGAGGAGGAGAAGAGGACTGAGGAGCAGATGCAGGAGATGATCCAAAGGTTTGATTCGTTACTGACATTTAACTGACTGGGAATCACGCCCAGTTTCTCATTAACACAAAACTCAAACTTCTGCCACAGTGAAGAAAAAGATCGTCTGAGGATCAAATCGCTGCAAAAACAGCTGGTCGACATCAGCAGAGAAACCGCGCAACAGGTGCAGGTAAACACACCATTAATGCGCTCACTACAACTTTATCATTGATTTAACATCCTCATAAGGGAACCGTCGTTATTGAAAACTAATCAATTCAAGCAACTATAGATGTTCTTTTTCATTTCTTTTACCTTTCTTTCCCTTCCCCTTTCTTTTCCTTCTCTCACTTTTCTTTCCTTTCTTCTTTTCTCTTTTCATTCTTTTTTCCTTTTCCCCTCCTTTCTTTCTTTCTTTTTTCTCCATTTTTTCCTTCCTTTTTTCCCTCCGATCTTTATTTTTCTTCCTCATTTTTTATTTTCTTACCTTTTTCCCCTTTGGTTTTTCCTTTCTTCTCTTTTTCCTTTCTCCTTTTTCTCCCTTCTTTATTTCTTCATCCTTCCTTTCTATATGCCTTCAATTTTCCTGTTTTTCTTCCCCACTTTTTCCTTTCTTTTTTTTCTTTCCTGTTTTTCTTCCCCACTTTTTTTTTTTTTTTTTTTCCTTTCTTTTTTCTTTCCTTTTTTCTTCTTCCCCACTTTTTCCTTTCTTTTTTCTTCCTTTCTACCCTCCTTTCTTTAAATTTCTTCGTTCCCTACCTTTCTTTAGTTTCGTTCCTTTCTTCCTTTTCCTTCTGCCATTCCCTTTCTTTTCTCTTTTTAAATCTCAGGAACAAAATTCCTACAAAACATATTAAGAACAAATCCTTATTCTGATTAGCCCCACCCTCTTTTTTCAGTTCGACCTCTAAAATCGCAAATCAGCTTTTTAAATGAGAAACGTGTGAAATTTGAGCTGAACGTAAACCGCTGCCTGCAGGAGCGTGACAAGATGGCAGCCTACCTGGAAGATCAGCTGCAGGAGTGGAAGCTGAAGAGGAATGTTGAGGAGGAGTACGTCAACAACAGCGCACAGCTGCTCGTGGACCAGGGGCAGAAACTGAACCGCCACATGGAGCGGCTGCTGGAGGCGGAGATACAGGCGAGTGTGTGTGTTTTAATTAATACGATTTTATTACTTCTCATGAACATGTTTCTGCCCCTGACAGACGTTGAAGATGATGATGTCAGAGGAGAAAAAGGCTCACCAACAGCTGGAAGCTTTCCTGAAGAACAATCAGAACGTGAGTTCACAGTGAATCGTTAACTCTGACCAACGGACAAGTTTATCGTTAACCCCGACCGGCGGACAAATTTTGGATTTGCGCACTGTTTTTTTGCTAAAGCCGGTTTTTTATAGACAGTGAGATTCTGATGATTTTGATTGGTTCTCTGATTTAAATTTGCTGATTACTGTTCCAATTTCATTAATCCACATTTCAGCTCCTTCACCCCGTCTGAGAATAAGATTAACCCAGTCTGGTAAAAGTATTTACTGTTACTAATGTTATTATTAAATGTTAAAGATGTAAATGTAGTTTTAGTAATTAGTGTCCATCATGTTGCGTATAATGGGATGTCGAGTCTGGCGATAGACTGTAGTCGTCTGAAGTTCCTATGTGAAAAACACTAAAGTTCGGATAAATGACTAAAGAGAGAGAGAAGAAGAGAGAATATCAGTAAAGACAGAAACACACATGACCTCGACATTCAATCAGTTTATTATACACTCCAATAAGAGAAACACACAGTTCCATAATGTGACGTCTTTTACTCTATTTAGGTGGCAACCAATCACTGCACCACCCTTGAATTCACTGAGCTCCTGAGAGCCACTTGTTCTTTCACAAATATGTATAGAAGCAGTCTGCATAGCCATGAAGTTTAATTTTATATATCAGCAGCCAGGAAAGTGATTGGGACACCTGAATTCAATGATTTAAAGGGCTGTGACAAAACTGTCAATATAATGTAGCTGCTATAACACTAATTTATTGGCTCAGTTGACCTTCAACCTTAACAGCAGCTACAGAAAGAAAAATATATACACATTCTCAAGAAATAATTTCCACTTTTTGGTTTGCAAATACTGGATGTTTTAAAGTCTATCATTTAATCAGACCCTATTTGTAATGAGTCAGTTACTGCATTCAAAAATAAAAAGAGGGTTACTGCTTCAAGAATAAAAAAAAAACAAACTTTAACAACAGATTAGCATTGAATATTGAACAAATAATAATCAGAAAATCAGCGAGAGTGCCGTGGCTGCTGATTGATGATAATAAATGGGGGAATAAATACCAAAAATAATCCACATTATATAAGCAACAATTTTTTTCTGAGCTGCATGATTAATGTCTTGGCAAAACTTGACGAACTTCCATATAGAATCTTTTTTTTTTTTAACACACCTTTAGTACACAGCATTAGCATTGAAACACCTCTCTTCCTAGGCACTACCAGATTTCGAAAACCCACTGATGGTGTCTAAACGCCCACTAGGGGGCGCTACAACCCCCACTAAGAATAGTTACACTAATACTTCAATTAACAAACGGCAGAGAGTGCAAACTGCTGCTTTATAACAAAAAATGATTAAAATCAAAGGTTTATATCGTATAAAACTCGTAATCATGAGAATTCATATTCTTACTGTTATTAAAAAACATTTTACAGATGGAGATTACAATGCTACTTTTTTACTAAATGAACAAAAGAATCGAATTTTCTAAAGACATTAAGAATGCATTAAATTCGATAAAGAACTTATTATAAGAAATTATTTTGTTCGAAATCCATCGCTCGGAATTGTGTAATGCAGATCTTTTTTTTTCTCTGCCTTAAGATTCTGGAGGAGAAGTTGGATTACTGGATGGAGCGCTACGATAACGACACTGAGGAAAAACAGCGAGAGCTGAACATCGTGAAGACCGACAAGTCCAACAACCTGATGCATTTAGAGGAACTGGCCAATAAAGTCAGTAGCATTTTTTTATGTTTTACACTTCCGCCGAGCTGCACAGGACCTGGACAGAGGATTCAATTTCGATTTCTGTTTGTTTTTTAGTACAAAGAGTGCGAGCAGGTGATTATGGAGGACAGACTGGAGAAAGAGAAGCTGCTGCAACAGCTGGAGAAAGAACATCTGTACAGCCAAGCGGCTATAAAGGTCCACAATTTTTTGGGGGGTTTAACAAATTACAATTTCTAATTTTCAGCAGAGAATGAAATCTGAATGATACTGAGATCATATATAAAAATTCATATTTTTGTTTGGAAAATGTAAAACATGGACACAAGATATAAATAACAAACTAGTAAACAATTAAAAAAAGTTACAATAGAATAATGCAACTAGCTAATTAGAAATAAATAAAGGTAATACTTAGAATCTAATTTCACATTTAGGGTACTTAAAGAAACTAAGTGTAATTTCTTTTTAATTTTAGGGGCCAAATACATAATATTTATTTAATAATTTCTTAAGTATTCTTTTATCTAGATCATGCAGATAAAATGTTTTTGTATGAAGGTCTAAAAAATTAGTTAAATAACATTTAAGAATTATGTAAAAACAACCTTATTTTTTTCCATACTTTTGTAATAGTTTATTATGTTTTCTTTTCAGCTGTTTCCTTCAGGGGTCCCCACCGTGAATCATCTTCCTCTAGCTCTACATCCTTTTCCCTCACACAAACTAACTATTCTAATAGCTGATTAATGGACTATCACAATAATCGTTTCTTACATCATTTCTTCTTGCAGGTCCAGTCGTGGTGGAGAGGCATGCTGGTCAGAAAAGGTCTTGGGCCCTTCAAAAAACAAAAGAAATCCAAGCAGAAAAAGGAGAGCAAGAAAGGAAAGAAGTAAAGTGCTTAAAAAAAAAATAATAATAATAAAACAGCCACATAGCAGAAATGGGAACTTTATTAATTCATTTAATAATAAATCCAAATACTCAGAAAATACTTTTTATAATTCACTAATCTTATAACATTAAAGTCAAAACTTTGATGGGACGAGAGATTCATAGAAATGCTGTTTAAAAAAAGTCTGATTTAATTATGTAGTGTGTGTGGTCAGCGGTACATACTTGTAAACGTATGGAATGTAGTAATTTACTGTACAGACACGCAGGTGAAAACCCTGCAGAAAAGTCAGCATTATTTCTGCTGGGGAACCAACCAAAAGTCAAAAAAAAAAAAAAAAAAAAACAAAAAAAAAAAAAAAAAATACAAAAAAACATCTATAATATATTTATTTTTGACTTCCCTCTTAAAAACACCAGGGTCTAAAAAGCAAGTTAAAACATTTAAAATTAAAGTTTTATATGAATTATTTTTTTAGTTTTTTTTTTAACATACATAATTTTATATTTCTGGGCAAGTTTTAGTGCACTGACCTAAACAGCTACATTATTCACTTACAACAGCGCCTCCTCTGGTGATACGCTGGAATCAATCATACTTTTCTTATCTCACTTAACCTTCTTATCGAAGCACCAAACACCCCAGATACCCCGCCAAGGTGCAATGCTGTGTCAACCTTTTATTTTTCACTCAGCAGCGAAGACAACGCCTTCGAGAAAAATACAAAAATAATAAAGTGAAATCCATTTCCACAGAATAGAAAAGAGAAAAAAAAAATCTTTTTGCAGCAAAATGTAGAAAAATCGTAATTATCGCAAAAACATTTCATCTCGAAATTCTGACTCGATTTTAAAATTCTGGCAAATCTGTAAAATGTTGATATTCTAACTATTAATATTAAAAATATATATTTTTTAATTCTGGAATCTTTTTAATTTTGAGATGATTAATAATTTCAAAATTTCAACTAATCTGGCTAAAAATTCCAACTTTTAATATCAAAATTATGAATAATTCTATAATAAATTATGACTAATCTTAAAATTTTACTTCTAAACTCAATTATAATTGATATCAAATAATCTCAATTTCAATTTAAGACCAGACTGCTGACTAAAATTCTTAAAAACTATGAATAATAATCTTGAATATCTGACAATCTCAGAATTCTTACTAATAATTTAAAGTCTTTTATTGTAAATTCTAATTACTTGATTTATAAGTCCTGAGTTATCGCAAAAAATAATTTAGCATTCATTTCAATGAGACTTGTTTGAGAAGTTACGTTTTGAAATGTTGCAAATTTGATAAATCACAAAAGAACAAAATTAAAAAAAAAATGATTCAAAATTTAAAGATGATTTAAAAGTACAGATTTTGGAGACAAATAAAGACATTAAATATAGAGATAATAAAAAAAAAAACACAGACGCCTTAAAGGTTATTTGAGAAATTAAAATTCTAAGTCAGGTGTGGAAACAGGTTAGAATTTTAACATTTTGCTGCAATTTATTAAATTTTTTTTTTTTCCGCTTATCCTCCTGGAAAATGGCTTTCAAAATTTACAAATGGAAAAAAAAAACACCAGCCCACAAACACAAACATCCAGCTTCCAAACACAGATACAGACAAGCAAGCCATGCAGTAGTGACTACAGCTTTAGCGCCAAGCACCGTGTGTGTGTGTCCTATTTTAGCCCTGCCCCTTTCCCCATCATTATATATAGCAACTCATTCATGCATGGCGAAGTACACAAAGCAGAGCAACAATGTGACACTTACGGCTCCTGCGAACCCTTTCACATTTTAACGCATTCACACCGTATGGAAGAGAAAAACAATGTGAACAATCGGAAATTAAACGCATCACATATTCTGGAAAAACAAAGCTTTCCTAATAGTCATTTTTTGGTTAATATTTCAGTTAAAGAACTGAATCTAGCTAACGCTATTTAAAACCACCGCAACCGGAATGATTTAAATGCTCAAAATGATGTAAATGCTAAATTTAAAACTGATTGTTATATTTAGGATTTTTCAAGTCCCCTTTTTAAAGTCAATGTTACAAATAGTGCTTTATTTAATTTCTACTATATTTATTATTATATAAACTTTGATAAAGATATTTAACTATTCGAGTTTATAGTCTTTAGGAAACAGCATCACCCTGTGGACACCATTCAGATGAATCTGTGCACTAAAACAAAAGTTCGGACTTTCAGCTTCTCCAAGTGTACGTGTTAGTGGGATTTACTGACAATCTTAATCCAACACATTTAACTTGGACAAACATCCCAATTATAAAGAGCTGACATCCCAGAGTCAGCCGTGATAATAATAATGATAATAATAATAATAATAATAATAATAATAATAATAGGTGAAAAAAAGCATAAGAGAAAATTAAAGAATAATTGTCAAGTGAATGCTGGTTTTGTATGTAATGATGGATGATAATCCTCTCTCCTCATTTCGCTCACCTCCTCCATTTGTCCCTCCGTCTGTGAGAGGTGAAATGGGTGAACAAGTGCCGCGTAGGTGTTGGAAGAAGTTTCCGGTGCAAGAGCAGTGCACAATCTCAGTCTCTCTCTGTAGCCCGTTTTAAATGCTGGAGAGGACAAACTGTAAAAAGGCCACGCCCACAGTCATATACCCCACCTACAATTGACTGGCAGTCCTAGTTGGAAAAGGCACAGCTGCTGGTTGGTGATGTAACGTTTTTCACAGGTGCCAGCTGGAGCAGGGCACGAACTGTACCTGCAACCTGCTCCAAACCTTTCTCCTCCAGGATGTGGAGAGGGAGACATAGCTGACTCTGAGGTTCAGCATAAAAATATACAGAGAGAGAGAGAGAGAGAGAGAGAGAGAGAGAGAGAGGGTGAAACAAAACAAAAAGGGAAAAGGGGGGTGTCAAATGGAATAACAAAATGAATTAAATAAATAAAAAAACATGTCAAAAAGTAAAACTGAAATTAAGATTTAGAGATGGAAGTGAAAACAAAAAAAGCAATCAGAGAAAAGAGCACTTCAGTGATAAATCAATGACAGGCAGAGACTGTGATAAAGAACACTGGAGAAAGCAGCATTAAAAGAGCCAGAAACAGTGAAGAACGAGAATTCAACTTTATTATAAAAGTTTGTAAAGAATCATGAAAGTAAGGGATTATCAGAATGTGAGGCAACAGCATGAATCTGTAGCAATAAGCATTAATAAAGCTCGATTAAATGCTGCATTCCCAAAAATATGCAAGGTTTACAGTACAGACTGTTTAAAAGAGGTTCAAGAATTTAGCTTGAGGCACTTACTGCCGCCCTTAAACACGGCACAAAACAAAATGTCTAAAACATGACCTTTTAGGCGGACCTTAGTCATTCAAAGCGGTCAAGGTTCCCAGACCTGCTTGGTCTAAAGGTCCAGCTATGTGAGACTATGGCGTGTATAACCACACACAGTCTAAACCAGTGGTTTTAAAACAATATTAGTAGAAAGTGTCATAGTGGCAACTGTCTGGGGAAAATCACAATCTACAATAAATATCACCAGTAGGTCCTGAGTCTACCCCCAAGGTCTTGGTCCACTGGGAGGCTTCTGATCTTATCTCCGAACAGGGTACATCCTTGATCAGTTTGATAGTCTTTGGAACTGTACTCATGGCCTTTCAAAATACCAGTCCATTATCACAGCAAGTAAGATTAGCATCTTGACGGAGGACCCTTATTTCAGTAGCCTGTCCCTAAGACCATACAAACATAAACTGACTCATCAAAAAAGGGCTTGATCTTCAAACTGAGCTCCTTGCTTTACCACCACACACAGGTGAATTGACTAAAATGCTGCAACAGTAATTTAGTGTCTCCTTGGTCAACAGATAAGGAAGAACCAAAGGTGTGATGACCCATCATAAAATGATGTGTCAAAAACCAATAATTAGGTTGCTCATGTAACTTAGTCCAGCTTGGCCTGAAATGGTTCCAAGGGCTTGATCACAACTTGTGACATCTCCCCCAGCTAAACCTGGGGGAGGCGTCTACATGAGAGCACTTGATTGTTGGGTCATTTAAGTAACTTGTCAAGCTTTCGGTTTCATCAGAATAAATGGTGAAAGCAGGTCTGGGTGGTGTCTATAGGCATACGGTTATTCAAAAATGAAGTGACAAAGTGATTGAAATACTTCAACCACACAAGATAAAGAGGGAGACCTGGAGATGGTATCCACAGGCAAAAGTCTGGTGACTGTTGAGTCTGGTAACCATTCTTCTACCAAAGCCAATGTGGAGCTTTTATGTAAGCTCATCACCCCCACTAACAAAATGTGATCATGGAGCCATCATGTGGACTAACCCATTTGCAAGGCAAACGGGGAAGGGACAGACCTGGGGGCATTTGGTAAGTGGGCAACTCTATTTAAGCTTAGTCTTATGTCAATCTGGAGCCATTTTCTAAACTCATCACTTGCAAGATAAAGGTTGGCTTCAGGCCTGAAAG
Organism: Bagarius yarrelli; assembly: GCA_005784505.1. Taxonomy (NCBI): domain Eukaryota; kingdom Metazoa; phylum Chordata; class Actinopteri; order Siluriformes; family Sisoridae; genus Bagarius; species Bagarius yarrelli. Next base: position 1,426,056 of record VCAZ01000158.1, read on the forward strand.
TGGTGTTGACTGCTAAGATGAGTACAGCTCTAAAATAGCAACAGAGTGAAAATATCTTGCAATGGAAATCTCTTGTGGGCTCAGCACACGGGAGATAAAGGATAGGTGTCAGATGCAGTGCCTAGGTGCACTATCATGACCCGGTGCTCTGACCTCAACTTTCTAAACTAGAATATGTGAAGAAGTGATATAATCTTAGATTACCTCCTAAAAGAAAACCATAAAAAACATTTATAAAGCTAATTTCTAGCTATCTCAATAACTTACAAAAGTTATAAATACACTATTTAAACAGACCTTGTCATTAACCACACAATCAGATCATTTTTAACCCTGAAACCTATAATACATTATTGCATATTAAAAAACTATTCCTTACTGTTTGCTCAGAAACACACAACTAAAAGCAGGCGATTAATAACGAAGCTCAGAAATTACAGCAGCGTCTCTCAGTCAAGAGTTTGGGATTAAAAAGGTTTGGATGTAAACAGGGCACTTTTTGGATTTATTAAAGCATGGCTACACCCTTCAAGTAAAGGGACAAATAGCATCCAAATGTCTGAGTCGAGTAACAAGAAGTGTTTCAATTGTCAAACAAATCATAAAAATCCATTTATAGCATCCATTAGTACAGTATTTAACTGAGCAGTAACTCATAGTTTGTCTCTCGTGGTCTCATGGGCAAGGCTCCTTTTTAAATCTATTTTGATATACATGCAGCTACATGTAGCTTTTAAAACTTAAGTACAAATAAGATAATTTAGGGTAGAAACGTTTGTTTTATTTGGATGGCTTTGATCTCAAAAACTTTTGATGACACTAACCAAATTTGGTGTTGTTCTGATTAAAATTTCTAGGGGGAAATCGATAAAAAGACAACAAACAAATGTTGAAAATTATGCAAAATTTTCAGAGGAATTAAATAAATAACTGACTTTCTGTTGGGTTTAGAATTTTTCTTCAAGACACTTTTTTGTGTGTACCGATTTTAAAAATGTATGTGAAACATAGGTTGAGTTTGCATTTTATAGGTGGCACCATGTCCTTTTTCTAGCATGTTTATGCCATTCATTCTGGAAAATAATAATAATAGCAATTCCAATAGGGTCCTCGCACCATAGGTACTCAGGCCCTAATAAGAGAAAACAGAGCGGGACGAATAATTCACGTGATTAGTCTCAATGATCGTTAGAAGTGAATATTCGGGGATTGAACTGTTACAATGTAAATAAATAAGTTGTTGATTAAAGATAAAAAGGTAACTTTTAGTGCTGTTTCTTATTAAAACACGATTAATAACACTTGTGCTTTACTAATTACTCAATTTAGTTAAAGGTTGTTCTCTGACTAAGTGCCATATTCGACTTTGTAGGAAGAAGACAATAAGATTGTCAGTTTTTAAGTGCAGAATTTAACACGCCAACTAAGCGTTTAAGTGGGTATTAGAAACACGGCACCAGGTGGCAGTAGAGCGCACACAGCAAAGACATAAAGGACAGGTAAAACAGCGCGAAACCAGCAATGTGGCAAGGAGGCGATGGACGCGTAGGGGGCGCTAGTGAGAGCAAAGCTTCGATCAGTCTGTATAAACACCGCGCTTTACCTTCTAACACCTCGCCAACCGAACACAGACTACCCTTCAGTGGAGATGAAAAAGGTCGGGCAGAGTTCAGAGAAAGGACATGGGCCGGGGTTACACAAAAGGACAAGAGTGGAGTAATGGAGCACGATGAGTTGAGGTTTCGGGAAAACAACAAGCATGACGTTATAGAAATGCCAGAAAATAAATTGCAAATGTAAAATAAGCAACAAAAGGGTGATGATTAATTTAGAAGATGAAAAGAGGAAGAGAAAAGAAGAGTTAATTTTAGCTTCATTAGTGTGATGCATCAAAATGTGCAAAGATTAACAAGATTTATTACAAAAGGAGAAAAATGAGAAAGATTCTGTAAGTTTAAACAATAAAAATACTTTTAAAACAGTAAAACTTTGGTTCCAAAAGAAATTATTTACTATCTTTATGATATTTAAAGCAAACTTAATGAAAAAAAAAAACAAACCTTTTGTATAACTATTAAAAAAAAAAAACAAGACCTGAACCATAAACCAATAAAGGCTATGACTTTTAGCCACAAGATAGAATCTAAACCATATGGAAAAAACTTTAAAATTTGATGCCTAAGCTTTAGCTTTTTTAATTAAAATGCTTAAGCGGGTCCTGCATGCTTGCTAGCTAATTAACTCAATCCAATACTCAATCTCATGTTGATCTCTGGAAACTGAAATGTTACCACATTACTACAGAAATGATTTTTAAAGCTTACCTGAGGGACGCCGATTTTGCGACATGCCTCCAGGAAGTTCTCCACATTTCGTCGACATTTAGCCATCGTCAGTTTCGGCTAAAAAAAAAAAAAAAAAATCTGATAAAACTTCTATAGATCAAATAAGGAAACAAGTTATACAGGTACAACAGTACTGACCACTGCAGGGGAGGGGACGTGGATGCTGGGTACTGAGCGAGGCCGCACGTGATTGGCCAGATGGCACAGGACCACGCCGTCAGTCAGCGCTGCCCCCAGGTCACTAGGCAACGAAACCTTCAGCCGAGACTCAATGTTCTGCAGTCAGGAACAAACAGAAAACCAATCCGCAACAATTTAAAAAACAATTATTGATCTCCTCTAAATAAAGTTATATAAGTTTAAAATTTGAAAAAATAAATAAATGAAAAAATTTAATGTAATTGACTCCTCCACCAATAAACCAATCACACAAGAGATGCTCTTTGGGAACAATTATTTTTACAAAAATAAAAATAGATCAGAACGTAAGTGTTTGTGTGTAATAAAGTGTTGATAAGGAACCTTTCGGAGCTGTTCCACCAGTTCAGTTTCTTCTTCTGTGAGTTCTGGAGCTGGTGTTGCTGGAGAGGGTGTAGAAATCACATTATCCAGCTCAGGCCTTTCGGCTCTTGCGTCTGTCTCACACACACACACACACACACACACACTTTTTAATTACAAAATCCTACCATACTATATCCGGTTAAATGCAATCCTTTTTCGTCTCAAATTCACATTCAGGTTTTTAAAAGCTTATATTAAGTTGTAGAAATCCTGATATAGAATGATCAGTCTATCATTTTAAATGGTGGTTTATTCCAACAGTGAGAAACAAAATAACAAAAAGATTTTGAAAAAATTAAATAGATTTGCAATTTAATGAGTGAAATAAATATTTGATTCCCTATTAAATCAGCAAGATTTCACCAGGTCTCTTTTATACAGACTTTTAGACTTTTCTAATCTAGTAAACTCACTACCTGTATAAAAGTCACCTGTCCACAGGCTCAATCAATCAATCAGCCAACACCAAAGAGCTTTCCAAAGATGTTAGGGACAAGATTGTAGACCTACACAAGACTGGAATAGACTACAAGACCATTGACAAGAGAAGGTGACAACAGGTGAGGAACCGGTAAGGAATCAGTCCAGCGCTACACAGCGTGTGTGTGTGTTGGGTGGGGTCTTGTCAATTATCTCAAGGCAGAAAAAACAATTAGTAACACACTACGCTGTGGAGGACTAAAATCCTGCAGCGTCCGCAAGGACTCAGGAAACACAGAGCCAAAACAACAAAGGAGTAAATCAAGAAGAAGCACAATAAGGTCCTGGAGTATCCTAGCCTCCAGATCTTGATCCCATAAAATATCTGTGGAGGAAGCTGAAGGTTTGAGTTGCCATCTGACTGCCCCCCCCTTCTGAAACGTGTGTAAACCTGGTGGTCAACTACAAGAAACAGCTGAACCCTGTGATTGCCAACAAGGGTTTTACCACCAAGTACTAAGTTTTGTTTTGTAAAGAAGTCAAATTTTCATTTCACTCATTAAAATGCAAATCAATTTAACTTTTTAAAATGTGTTTTTCTGCTGATGTTTTTGTTGTTATTTTGTCTTTAGACATTTTGGTAAACAGAATAATTCGTTTTATTTAAGTTAAAATGTAATACTAGTCATTTATTTTAGTTCCATTTATAATTTATAACTCAGCCCCTTTTAAATTAGGAGTATTTCTATTAGGTAGTAAAGATAAAAAAAAATTGAGACATGCGGTGTAAAGGATGTTAAAAAAGAATAAAGAAAAAGTCTGGAATAAAAAAACCCACTACATTATCATGGATGATTATTAATGTAAAGTGTGATATTTTTGTGCTGCAGGACGGAACAACAGTTCTGTACCTCGTTTCTTCTCCTCTCTCTGACTGAGGCGGAACAGAAAGCTCTCTGGGCGGGAAGGGGTCCCACGGCAGGAGGTCGGGGCAGCGGGGCCGGGGTAAGAGGGCGACTGAAGGGCTGTGTATGATAAAGGATTGTGAGTGAGAGCGCTAACGAGGTGTAAAAGGAAATCAAAATAATAAAACATCTTACCGGTCGAGGAGAGTGTAGATCGATCATCACCGTGCTTTAGGGAGTTATAATCAGATGGGACAAAGAATATATAAAAATCAAGATTAATTACAACTTTATATTTAAATATGAAACACATTTACATACACATTGAATCAAAGTTTATTTTTAAACATAACTTGAATCAAATTGATCCTCTATCAAGATGCTACGTTATGTAAATGAGGGCGTGTCCAATTTAATATAATAGAAGCTTATTTTTCCTGGATTGAATGAAGTTCTGGACAGAACACCCATCAATTACACCAATCAATCATTCGAGACTTAAGATGGTTGTAATGTGAATAAAGGCTTTAAACTTTTTTTTGGATCAGAAAAACTGCATTAAATTGTCTTTTTCGCAACACACTACACATTTTTTTTTTTCAAAGATGTGTTAATATGTTAATTTTACTTCACCAAAATGAAGTTAAACTGTTTCACACAGTGTGAATTGTGCTGCTACAATTTACACTTAATTCCACTGTTTTTTTTTTGCAACAGAACACCTAAAACTAACAACATGCATCACATTTTATTTTAGGAATCCTGGAGGAATGGAATAAGGATGTTATTGTGTTTCCTGCTGCAATAATCATTGCAAAAATAAAAATTAATTCATAATGTATTTCAAATTTTTCCAGTTAATTGCTAAAATAAATGTAATTAAATTCCTAATCTCTATTTGTCGCATTGCAGAATTTATTAAAATTGATTTATTATATTAACTGAATCACTGACTTATGAGAGCATACTTCAAAGTTTACTTTAAATTTTGTTAGCTTAACATGTACTGATCAATTTGCGGTGCCACAGCATTAAGCTAGATTCACCATCTCGCTATTAAACATTTACTAGAGATTTAAAAAAAATCAATAAATAAATATAGGTTAATTTGGACAGGTTTGTACCATAAAAAGGGCAGAGTCATCAGTATGGGTGGAACGTCTGGAAGGGTACAGGTTCTAGAATTGAGAGGAGGAGAAATGTGTTATTTAAGGGAAAAAGTAGAGAATACAGTTAAAATTGTGAAGGTGGCTTACCTCGCTGTCTGTGGGACTGAGCTTTGAAGGACTCTGAGCTTGAGACTTCTGCTAAAAAACATGTTAATGAGACTGAATATAAATAAAATTAATTAAAATACATAACATTTCACAGTGGTTAAGGTGTTGGACTGCTAATAGGAAGATTGGGGTCTGATTCCTAGCACCACCATGTTACCACTCCTGGGCTCCTGAGTAAAGCCCTTAACCCCTAATTGCTCAGTTGTAGAAATAAGATAAATGCAAGTTGCTCTGGATAAGAACGTCTGCTAAACGCTGTTAATGTAAAACATAAGCATAAAAAAGATAGAGTGCTCAGTCAATCGCAATGTACACACATATAGTGTTAGACAACAGCAACAAACATCTAACTAATTATCTTGGCTATAAGTAGTAATAAATACAACACTGTTTCTACCCTAACCGATAATAGTTACATTAGGTTTGGCTACTTTTAAATATCTTAGTGAGTTAAAATCAATTTGGATCATAAGATTAGCTACGAATGATTGTAAGATAGTTTACAAGCAGATAGCAAAGCTAGCTAACATTCATGAAATGACAAAAAAAAAAAGACTGGATTCTAATTTGCATATTTACACAAACTCTGGAAGTTTGAAAAGATTTGAAATTTTCTGTATCAACAAAGTCTTTAGATGGTTTATGGTGCTTAAATAAAATCTAAATTGTAAGGTGTTTGTGTACCTTGGCGTAGCTCCTCACAGGTTCTCTCTGTACGCCTCGCGTTCTCTGCCTCTCCTCTTCATACCTCTGAGCAGCGAGTTGAGCTTCCCGCCGTATGCGTTCCAGACCGACACCCGATCCTGGACGCTAATTCACACACTTACTTATTATTAAATGTATGTATATTGTAGGTATACAGAAAATGGAAATTTGGTAAGTGATGATGCGTTAATGATCCCTATGATGCGTTCTGAAGTTGCCACGCTAGCTTATAAGCAGTATCGCATGCTGGGTATAATAGTATTTAATATTTATCTAACACGAAACAGGGTATTTATAAAGCAAAATATGCTATTAAAAAGGCACACCAAAGTTACGTAATGAAACAAAACAAAGTTATTGCTAACCAAACTAGTGCTCGATGTGTTCCGATTATATCACACTGTTGTCACTTCCTCTTCAACCAAATTCTACATAATCGTATGGTAGCGCTGAAAAATGCTGTAATAGAGTAGGAAAGTCTGGAATTTTACCTGGCTATGAGACGGAGAGGACAATGTGCTAGTTGTCTCCGATACATATCTGCAAAAATATACAATAATAAAACAATCATACAAATATAATGACAATTTAGTAAATCATTAACAGTAGCTAATAATCATTTATAGTTATTATACAATCTGTTTTTGAACTGGACTTTATGTTTTCTTTAGTTATAAACAAAATGCTGCAATGATGTGAGAAATAAACATACCGGTTGTGTAAGTAACGTTTAGAATCTTCATTTCTTGGATCTCTGGAGGAAGTGGCTTTCACCGGTGAACCCTAGAACAATTAATACAACAACCAAATGATAATTCATTATTAATTAAAAATAATCAAGAAAATTAAACACACCGTAAGAACAGCGTTATTAAGTAAATTCATTGGAACAATCTTAAATTTTTTTTTTATTATATTAAAACTCAAATAATCTAATAATTAATAATTTGTTTTATTAATAATAATAATTAATTAAACACATTGATTTGGAACGGCTATTTTGTCTGCTTACACCAATTGCTTTAAAACCTTTTAGCACCCCCCCAACCCCAGGACCACCCACCAACCCACACCCCCCACACACAACCTCTCGAGTGATTCGTCTCTCGATGTAGGCCATAAACTGAGAGCTAAGGCTGACTGGTTCCCTCCCTCGGCTCCGCCCATCCTCCTCCTCCTCCTCCCCGGCGCAGCTGTCGATAAAGTCGATCTGGTCGAGTTCGGATTCTACTGGTATAAAAAAAAAATTACGCTTAATTAAACTTGCTTGTAAAAAAATAAAATAAAATAGCAAGAAGCAAACCCTCTCTTACGTATTCCGTTAGCCAGCGGTGATCCTGTCTTGTGCTCGTCTCGCTCTCGTTCCCGCCGCTGTCTCTGCTCTCGGGTTAATTCCGCTACTCTTAATGGCAGGTCTGACAGCTCGTCCGAGGGCTATAGAACAAATTAAAACAATACACTGAAAAAAAGTCCAGAGGCCCGACACTATTTAGACATTCAGTCGATCGATCTTTCATTAATATAGATGGCTAATTATGTTGTCACGATTATTAAATTTGGGCGACCATTAATTGTTTATGAAATAATTGCGATTAGGGCAATTTGTTGTCTGTTTAGGGGCTTTAGCGACTAATTGTTTGTTTTAAGGCTTTAACAATTATTGTTTGTTAAAAAAAAAAAAAAACCCTCAAATAATTTTATAATTGCTCCATTTTGTACCTTATTAACGCTTTGTTGTAGATATTTTATTATAGATAAATAGTATTTAAAGAAATGCATATTTTGTGTCCTGTCAGTGGTGTTTATCTGTTCAGCAACATATAAATTAATTTATATTTTGTTATGCAGGTAAAACTAACGAACAATAAAATCCAAAGCATACACGATACCACTGAATAACATTTAGCGGTATTTTTTATACATATTGTAATCGAGATATAATTTAAAAATGTGTACTGCAAAAACCTCAAAAACTAACACCTTTTATAGAATAAGTAAAAAAAATCATTACAATTATTTCAGAAATAGTATGAAAATGTAAAAGTGTGCAAAAGTTTGTTTATTTCTAAATTGATTATGAACAGTACATAAAATGAAAATTTTTTCTAGTTACCATAATTTATTAGGTTGATTAATTTTCACTGATTAAACATTAGAAAGCTAAATTCTGGTTGATTTTGGTCATTATTTTCTTTGTCAGGTTTCTGTTTTAATAGTTTACATCACTGTCCATCACATGGTGTTCAGACCCCCACAGGACAACAAGCCATATTTTTTAATTATTTACATTTTTTATTAACATGATGACGTCTCACCTCGTTGCCTGACCAGCGTTTGTCTCCACTGTCCACGCTGTTAAATCCAGAGTCCAGAGCTCCATAAGGCCGGCCGGGATAAAGTTCTTCCACACTAACACACACACACACACACACAAAGATAGTTGCTGATTGGTCTTGGGGGTAAATAAACACGCTATCCTGACAATTAACCTCTTAATTATTAGGTTAAAGATCAATTCATCACTAAGCAAACTTTCTATTTTTAATATCATTGCCATTAAATAACGTTTAATAATGGGAAACGTTAAGACGATGAAAAAAATACATACAGACACTAAATTCAGACATGTTTATTGAATGATGGATAATTAATAAGTTTGTAGATAAAAATTGGGGTCAGTAGAAATAAAGCGAGTGAAGTTTTAGTCCCTTCAGGATGTCCAAACACAACTATTAGTACAAATTTATTCTGCTCCACTGTGTGGCTGCATCCAATCACACTGACTTTCTTTGCAAAGTTAATCAATAATTGTAAAGTCTACATCATATAAATTGATAAACAATATAATGACTACATCACCAAAACACACTTCTTAATTTTTTATTTTTAAGACATGCTAATATGCTAATGTCTTATTTACCACAAAGAATTGAAGTGTGTGTAAACCATTTCCCTAATCATCTTCACCAAATCTGATTTTGAAATGTGCTGCTGAAATTTACACTTAATCAAATCACATAAAACATCACAACATGCAGCACATTTTTATTTTAACAAAATCTGCCTCAAAGTCAGTAATTCAAACCAAACAATCACAAAAAGCAACAAAATCCTGAAAAATTTTTTTTGTTGATTTCTGCCAGCTGAAAAACAATTAATCCGTAATCAATCGATAGATTCCCATCCCATGAATTCCCATCCCAAATATAAACCCTTTTTGTGATACTGCGGTTGTTTTAGTTGCCATCATTTACAAAGCTAACGAATTTATTTACAAAGCTTTATCGTCCATCAGATTCCTGGACACGAATTCCTAACTGTTTCCTGCAGTTTCTTGAATCGACCGCAAGATCACGGAATCTTGTTCATCTCATGACTTTGCATGCCGAGACATGGATTATTAGGCAACAGTCAGCCTGCGCGACTGCACTTACAATCCATACTCTATACACCCGCACCAAAACACACACACACACACGTCACATTCCTGCTGTCTTTCAGCAAGTCGGAAAGAAACTCTCACAGAATATGCTGGGTGTGATGATGTCACTGTAATATAAATCTCACCAGGACCCGAAGGCGAGTGGTCTCCTGTCGTAGTCCGAGAGGTCCGGAGCGATTTTACATGCCTCCATGTTCAAATACTTAAATATGTGGATCTTTCCTTTGATGCATATCTAAAAGAAAGAGAAGAACATTTTTATTTACCTACTAATTTATTTACACACACTAATATAGTCAAAAGTATTGGACCCACTCATTACCTTCATCTGTCTGTGTTTTTCCCCTCCTCCCTGTGTGTGTGTGTGTGTGTGTGTGTGTGTAAACCTGCGCAGGCGGGCTCTGTAGAGGGTTGTTGTCCAGCACAATGCTCTGCAGGTGGCGCAGGTTGCGGTAACACACCGGGATGGACGTCACCTTGTTACAGGAGAAATCCAAGCGCACCAGAGGAAGTTCCGCAAGTTCTACATCAGGAAGGAAGCCCAGAAACCCATAAATACAAGACAGGTTTTTAGTTTTGATTCAACAGAAATGATCAGACTTTGACATTAGAGCAAATCAACGTTTTTGTGTCTGCATTTCTACAACGAGCTAACTGAGATAACTAACCGAAAGAATAAAAAAAAAGAAATTGTTGCATTTAGTAAATATCCTCATGTCCAGACAGATAGAGAAAAGAGACAGACAAGAGAGAAAGAGAGAGTCAGGGAGAGAGAAAGACAGGGAGACAGACAGAGAGAAAGTGAGCCTGACAGATGAATTGTCTAACCAGAAGGCAGTCGGATGAGGTGGTTTCGGCGGATGTTCAGGTCTCGCAGAGCCTCGAGCTGCCCAATCTGCGCAGGTAACGTCTGAATCTCATTACAGCTCACATCCTGGAAAAAAAACCCAACAACTACTATGTGTGTGTGGTCTCTGTCTTACCCTCAGGACCACAACCACCCTAAAATTCCAAAGATCCACCCAGTGTATGAATCTTGTTAAATCATTTCCTTTTTCTTTAATCAAGCTTTTTTAGATGCCCGTTTCTGTGACATCACACAGACTAAAAGCCACGCTCACGATTGTTGACTGACACTGATAGTTTAGCATAGAGCTGGTGTGCTAAAGCTTTTGACTAAATTTTATAAATATTTATGAACAAAATTTTTTCCCCCAGTCCTCTCTAATGTTTGTATTTTGTCAACAGTATGTGGGGGGGCTGTGAGGTTTGGTGTCATGTGACTACGTACCAGTTCAGTGAGCTGTCGTAGCTGTCCGACATCCTCGGGCAGAGAAACAAGTTTGTTGTTGCAGGCAATGAGCACCTTAAGTGGCAGACTGCACAAGTAAGCGGGGAGAGTGGACACCTGGTTACGACTGTAGACACACAAACACACATACAGAAACACACCATAGTGAAGAGATTGACAATGATTCTGTGATACATTATTTAACACTGTGTGTGTGTGTGTTACCTGATGTTTAGGTAGGTGAGGGCCTGTAGATTAATCAGACTCTCAGGTAACGAGCGCAGGCAGTTCTGGTACAGGTTCAGATTCTCCAACGACACGAACATACACACCTCTACCGGCAGCTCAGGCAGTCTATTCCGCGACAGGTCTGTACACACACACACACACACGTAAAGAAACTTCTGGGAATAAAGTACTTTAAAAATAACAACCAGAAAACACACTCACTTTTGTAACTTTTACAATACATCTAAATAATAAGAACAGTTTATTTAACTTAAGTTAAATATTAAATTATAATAAATTACATATATACATAAATTAGATACATAAATTATTTTTATATATAGATAAACTTATTTTTTTTTAATTAAAAAATCTTTTGGTAAAAAAATATTTTTATACTACATAAATATTTATATAAACTATTTAAAAAGACTTATTTTTGCATTAAATAGTACAGTCAATAGTTTTTTTTTTTACAGTAATTAGGTTCTAAAAAGATTTCTTAAAAGTTAAAAATTAAAAGCATTCCTATTTTTTTATTTAATCCATTTATTTACTTTTCATTTAACCGGCAGTTAATAATTTTTTTAAATTATACATTACATATTTTTATATGGATAATTTAATCCATAATGTATTATATCCAACTAATTTACCTAAAATAAGAAATTGTAAAGAAAATATTTACTGTAAACAAATTCATATAGTTTCTTTTACATAAATGCAGCTCACACACTCGCTCACACACTCGCTCACACACTCGCTCACACACTCGCTCACACACTCGCTCACACACTCGCTCACACACTCGCTCACACACTCGCTCACACACTCGCTCACACACTCGCTCACACACTCTTCTTTTTGTGATGTGATTCTGTAAAGATGCTTTGAGACAATCCCGTTTATAAAGGTGACTTGACTTGATGTTTCTCAGTTCAGGTCAGCACTGGGGTTGTGTTAAGTGTGTGATGTGTTTTTCTCTTTGTTCAGGAAGATTTAGGATTTATGATCTCCTAAAACACTCTGATCTCTCACACACATGCACACCTTTTACTTTCAGAGAAAACGCTGGAAAAGATCCTGGAAAATCCGCTGCTGTTTATTAGAGATGATATTAATTTATAGACCTGGTTACAATCCTCAAAGACTCGCCCACTTTTACTGTCACTTACACAGCTTTGACACTTAACAGTTGTCTATAATTCATTATGTTTTTGTAACACATAATGCAAACTGACTTGTTTCCTTCACAGCTTCTCAGTTCTCCGACGGCTTTTCCAGCCTGCGTGGATTTTATATTTAAAGCAGTGCAGCTGTGTGGAGATCCGGTAGGACAGGAAGTGCAGATGACTCGTGACTCACTGTTACCCCAAAATCTGCTCAACAAACGCGACTTTACAAGAGTTTAAAGTAACTTTAAATACTTCCAAATAAAAACATTGTTTATTGTAGTTAAATTTCACTTCTTTATCATCATCCACGTTTAAACATTATCACACTAAAATCACACTGCTGTGACACCATCACATGATTAATATCAACATGGCGGATGAAGAATATCCAAATTTCATTCATAATCATAATCAGACTATAGAACAGACTTTATTAATGATCAGGAAGTGCAGTACAAACTTAAATGTAGTACAGAATTAATTAGTGTGAGATTTTGGACACCACCCACGTTTGTGCAGCTAATTTCTAAACCAAAATAAGCTATTTGAAAATGTAACTATACTTAATAGAATTTAAATGTAATTTGAGCACCTTAATCCTAAAACACACACTTAACACTTTAAACTATAAAAGAACATCAGGGAAAAATTTTCAAAAACGAAGCTCTGTATTTTAGTCTTTAGTTGTCTTTGAGTCGTGATAATAAACATCATTCCACCATAAGAATCTGGCTACAAGTCACATAATGATTCGTCAGAAACCTGTGCTTACAAACACTTCCTTATTCTGACGGTTTACTGTTTCCGAGTGTTTCCTGAACATGAGCTGGGGACTGATAGGAAAATCATATTGTTCATGTGTGGAAAGAACGATGACACTCCAACACACACACACACACTCCATAGTGGTAATGGTTTTTAAACTGTATAAACTGTATTTTCTATCCCCTAACTCTAACCTTGCTGCATTTTTACTTTCTCAAAAAAATCTCATCATGTATGATTTAGAAGCTTTTGTACCCATGAGGACCTCAATTTTAGTCCCCACAGTGACACGAGTACCAATGAGTCTGTGTGTATATTTAGGTCCCGACCAGGATACACACACACACACACACACACACACACAGCAGTCATGAAGTTATCTAAGGAGGGCTTTATAAATTGTGCTGTTTCAATGTAAAACTTTGTGTCATGTGACAAACAGTAGGTAACAAAACAAAAAAATGAGAGGAACCTCGTCACGTTATTCCTCTTTTCTATGGACTTTTATTCTCCTAGAGATCCAAAGAGACATTTTTAAACCACACTAACTTCCTCTTCTGTAACCACATCCTTTCTGTAGGTTCTGGAACCACGTTTCCAATTAGGAACCGGGCTGCAAATGAGTCCTGCAGAGATCCTGAGTCTAAACCTGTTCTAAAACCTTGATGATGTCAGGGGCAGAGATCCAGCACAGAGCACAGTTTGAAAGGTTTATAGACAACGTCAGATAAATGGTGCCAGATAAATAAGGTCAGTTCAATAGCGATGGACAGATGAGACCAACGCACTCCTCACCACCAGGATCACCAGCACAATCTCTGACTTTTCGGAGGGAGGGGAAAAAACCCCTGTATATGATGAGTTAGTGGGGGGATGTTTAACTACACTAGGTGAGTGGATAAGTTAAATAAACAAATTGAAAACTTAAAAAAAAAAATAGAAAGGAAAGTGATAGAAAGAGATTTCAGCCATGTGTTGGTGATGTAGTGGGTTCCAATCCTTACCAGTGAAAATGCTCCAGCACCAGTCCCAATGGAAAGCTGGTATGCGGTATGAATTGTTACATTTACAGCATTTTACAGACGTCCTTATTCAGAGAGACTTACTTCTTATCTTATCTCTTTTATACAACTAAGCAACTGAGGGTTACTCAAGGCCCAACAGTGGCAACCTGTTGGTGCTGGGAATCAAACCCACAACCTTCCAATTAGCAGTCCAACTCCTTAACTACTGCGCTAACACTTTTTGTGTTACTGTTTCTATCGCAACAGTTCTTCACCGCAGCGAATACGTCAGATGACTCACTGATCATAAACCGATTATTAAAATGATTAATATGGTGAAGTAGCCGTACTGCTGAACTTTGATTGTTTAGCCCACATGCAGAATTCATGTTCTAGCCATTGCTCACGGGTTTGGTAGACTCACTGCATTATTGGGTTTTCAATCAAAACAGCCACAACTGGGCATTTGAGGGTTCAGAGCCTTGTTTAAGGGCCCAATTGGTGGTGCTGGGAATCAAACCCACATTCTTCTGATCAGCAGTTCAAACACCTTAAACCACTGGAATAATGAAACCCTATCACGTCTTAGAAAATGTACGAATCATTTACGGTGATGGGGACATTTATGTATGGTTGTACCTCCCTTAACCGTAGTCAGCAGGGTGCCAATACTTTTAACTCTCTGACTTTTCGTACAGCTTGAACGTCTTGAGTGAAAACAATCGCAGCCTCATGCGAAAACCCAGGCTGTAATTTTACGAACCAAAACAAACGAACTGCAGCAGGAATCCAATTCTATTTAAGATCGCAGCTCGCCGCAAGAATTGCCACATTCCTTTAAACCGCACGCCTTTCCCCGGAGCGCCGCACGGATCCACCATCACAGCCCTGTTTACAAACTCAATGATGTCATGATCAACGTTTGAATTTAGGCTGGACTGAGAATTTAAGTTAACAACTTTACTACACCTAAAGCATCCAACACATTTCTCTTTAATTATTTTCCCCCAAATTGGAATAGTTTTTTTCTTGTTAAAATTAGTTCTCTGATTTTGTCTCCTTAATTTCGTCAACCTTCTCCCCACTTCACACTTAAGATGTTTTTTAAAAATCTTTAAAATTTAATTCTATTATAATCCGTCTGTTTTAACGCGTCGGTTGATCTTAATTTCAGGCAATGACAGGAAAAAAAAAAAGTCACCCTAAACTGTAATTCATACAAAGATAAAGCTTTAAATGACTCTTCTAATCCAGTAATAATAAAATAATGACAATAAAAACATTTGTCGTTTCTAATGGCAGATACAAAACAAATCCAGCTTAAAGTAAACCAAATCTAATTTTCTTAATTATTACTTAATAAATAATTTATAAATTCACAGTTTAAGAATAGTTTAGAATTAATTTTAATTTGATTTACTGTTATATTAACATATATAATGAGCTAAACACAACAATATTGTTATTGCAGTAAGATGAGTATTTACTATCTTTCTCTTAAGCTTAATCTTTTTTTTACCTTGGTTAGATGGTGTACTAGTTTTAGTTCATGCAATAATTCATATAAAACAGAACAAAGGTAATTATTCTAAACTCCAGAATTATACCAGAGCCCAGAGATTTACGTCCCTGTATAAATATTTACATTTGTATATACTTTAAATTAACATATCTTTCACAGGTTGATTTCTGTTTCACTTGTTAAGAACACATTAGAACCCAAAACCTGTGTGCGCTAAACTAATCACTTTATACTTAAGGGTGAAGCTTCAGGTTCTAAAAGTCTGATTATTTTGTCACAAATGAAAAATTAACCATTGAAAAATTGTGGGCGGGGCAAAAACTATCATGACGACATTTTGACTCCATGGAAACGCCCACTTTAACCAGTAAATCAAATAGTGATGGCTGTTTTTACTTAAAAATACGCCGTTATGAAAAACAACCGGACGATTTTTTGCTTTGAGTTGCGAGCAAAATTCGGGTTAGGAGCCAGCTTCAGACATCCAATCGCTAGTTGGCGTAGCGAACGCCACAGTGAACGCTGTAACATTGCCCAGCATTCCGTGTCTCGCTTGATAGCTAGTCAGATATGCTCGTTAGCAAGTGGAGTCGTCTGATGCTGTACGTTATACTTAATAAAACCAGTTTATACAATATTCCTTATTTATAAGTTTATTTTTCTTATATAAAAACATGTAACAAAAAATGTGTGTTTTGGGTGGTTTTTTGGGGACCCAGAATGAATAATTGGCATTTCAATGGGAAAGTTGATTTGACATACGAGTAATTTGAGTTATGAGCTCTGTCACTGAACCAATTAAACTCGTAAGTAAAGGCACTCTGTATATATGACATTTTTTGAATTTTTTGCAATTATGCACTGTTTTGCAAATTTTTTTTTGCAATTATGGCACTGTTAGGAGCAAAAAAGCTATATAATATTTAGATTTTTGTTAAAATTCAATTAAAAAAAGTGATCTGAATCGATTTTCAGGCTGTTTTAAAAGAAAAAATACTTTTAAAGAAACCATAAAAATAAAAGCAGGTCAATTAGCGAGATGATGCAGCAGTGATGTTCTCATGAAGAACTTGGTTTGAATTCTCGCACTCGTTTGGGATTTAAACACAATTACAGAAGGAAGCGCCTCGGGCAGTGAGCCGATCGTGCAGGAACAAGTCTGTGTCTGTTTGCGTTCCCACACCACCAGGTCCACCGTTTCACTTTCAAATGTCTTGGAATCTGCAGTATTTTTTAGATCTTTTCTAGATTAGTGAAAATGGCTGCTGCAATGAGTTTTAGCAATGAGAGTTTTAGCCACAGCACCGTGTGATGGAAAAAAAATCAATGGGTTTAAAACTACAGCAGCGAAAAAAATCTGAAGCTGATTTGCCTGCATTTTCAATAACACAACAAAGGAAAAGCAAAAACACGAGAAAACATTAGAACACCGAGCATAGATTGGAGCTTAGCAAAAATATAATACAAATATAATACAAAAACAATAAATATCAGGATGGAAATATACATCATCTCTTATGAAACACAGAATTGTAAACTTTATTATTAAACTAAATAAAAAATAACTAATTTACAAAAACAATAAATACAAAAGCTATGGAAACTTATTAACGAATATTATTAAGGCCTGCATATTAAATGACAAAAATTTATTAACTGTAATCTCTTTACTAAAAATACTAATTTTTATTTATTAACGAATATGGCCTTCATATTAAATGGAAAAAAGGGTTAGACACATGCCTAGCATGCTATTTTATAGGAGAGAGAGAGACTAAGAGAGAGAGACTAGAGAGAGAAAATGAGTGAGGGAGAAAAAGGGAGAGAAATAGAAAGAGAGAATAAGAGAGAAAGAGTGGGACAGAACGATTAGAGGGAAGGATTAGAGAGAAAGAGAGGGAGGGAGAGAGAGAGAGAGGCAGAGAGAGCAAGAGAAAGAGAGACAGACAAAGACAGACAGACAGACAGAGAGCAATAGAAAGAGAGACAGACAGACAGACAGACAGACAGAGAGCAGATAGAAATGAGAAGACAGACAGACAGACAAACATTGACAGACAGAGACAGAGAGAGAGAGAGAGAGAGAGAGAGAGAGAGAGAGAGACAGACAGGCAGAGAGAGAGAGAGACACAGAGAGGGACAGGCAGAGAGAGAGAGGGACAGGCAGAGAGAGAGGGACAGGCAGAGAGAGACAGACAGACAGACAGACAGACAGACAGACAGACAGAGAGAGAATGACAAAAAAGGGCAGGCAGACAGAGAGAGAGAGAGAGAGAGAGAGAGAGAGAGACAGACAGACATACAGACATAGAGAAAGAGACAGACAGACACAGACAGACAGAGAGAGAGAGACAGACAGACAGACAGCAGAGAGAAAGGGCAGGCAGACAGACAGAGACAGAAAGAGAGAGAGTGACAAAGATTTACTCGATAGGGTGATTACGTCATTGTTTTATAGCCAATAAATGCCGCATTTAAGGTAAATCAAGACGTAATTGGTATTAAACCCAAGATAACAAACATCTGTGTCAGACAGCGGGGCGGCTAGTCAGGAACAGACTTATTAGCGGTACGACGTATGCTAATTTTAGCTTAGCTAAACAAAAAAAATAACAAAAAGTTACCATTTCAGGTTATATAACCCATAGATAGTAAACTAGTTATCGATAATAACTTTCCTAACCATTTAACTTCCTTACTCCGTCCTGACGGAAAGTTGAAGCTGAAGCCCAGCACACACCCGTGTTTACTCCCTGAATGGAGCTAATGCTAATTAGCATATCAGCTTACTAGGTTACTTGGTTTACTCGTGTAAACAAACCGGGTTTTTTAAAAGATAATTAAAAGCTAAAGATTTCAGTTTGATTCTGCTGAAGAAAATACATTTGAAGTACATGAGGTGTTAATAAGCTGCGTACCGGCCCGGGTCGTGTCACTAAGGTCGTGATTGGCGGCGCTCCTCGGGAACTCCTTCAGCTTCCTGCCGCTCAGGTTAAGGCAGCCGGTGGCCGCGGCCTCTTCGAACGCCCGCTCCAGCGAACGATTCCAACTCGCAGGTCCCGGCACGGTTAATCCGTTCCCGACGGTTCCTGACGCACCGCTGTTTCCCCGGACAGCAAATCCAGGCACGGTGCTTTCCGCAGAGAGCAACACCGAGGCCGCCATTACACAGCGAACTCCCACCGATTCTCTCTGTCCCTGCCTTATTTTTTACTCACACCCGTTTTCCGACAGGTTCCTGTCTCCTCCACTAGGATTGGCTGCCACAAAGTGGACACCGTATTAGCCGCGCCGCTAGCATACAACAACGCGTCAAAGCATCCGCCATATTGAAAAGCCCCCAACACATTTTTGCCCTGAGAACGTTTTTCAATGTGATTTAAAATGTCTTAAAAACGTAAACGTGTCCAGTTTGCTTACAGTTGGTAGAACTTTGTTTTATGGTGTTGTTCTAAGAAGGTTTTTATTCAAACATTATGAGAACGGAAAATTTTCTCTTAACGTTACAAAAACAAACAACACAAAATTATTTATATCGTTATAGGAACGTTCCATGAACGTTATTGTAAGAAAGCCTTGTCCTAATAACATTAGCGAACGTTGTGATGATAGATAGATAGATAGATAGATAGATAGATAGATAGATAGATAGATAGATAGATAGATAGAAAGTGGTAGCTCGAACTGGAAGATCGTGGTAAAATGAAATAGAATAACGTATTTCCTGCAATAACAGTTGTTAAAATGGCGCTGTTTTTTAATCTTAAATATTTAAGGCAGTATTAATAAATGTTAGTTTACATTTACAAAAATAACAAGTATTAATTATAAATTCAATACAAGCACTTGAGACAGTTTACCCGACTAAAATGGCGGCGCCGTCAACGAATTTGACCCACTTCAATATGGCCGGCATGACCTTCAACCAATCGTAAAGGAAAAAGCGGGTTCTTTCTATCCAATCGAAAGTCAAAAAGAAGGAGCAGGAGGCGTAGACTTTTCGGATTATAAAAAGAGAAGTATTTTTTAGTTAAATTGTGCAAAGAATTTTATAATAATGTTTTATCATAAAATAACGATTTAATATTTATTTATTCTGTTTATTTGTTTGATTTTTACCGCTTAGTGTTCATGTTTAGACAGCAGATGGTGCTACAGACCTTTTTTTTTTTCAAAATATTTTTAGAGATGATTTTAGAAAAGCTCGTGGAGTCGCTGTTATCACGTACTAGAAAATTGTAACTTTCTCTTCGTTTCTCTGTCAGAACACTATCCATCTACCGAGCTATAAATTTATCTGGCTTCCATTTTCTCCTACACACACGCATGTCTGGTTAGCTATCCTTGTGGGGACTTTCTATAGGTGTAATGATTTTATACTGTACAAACTGTATTTTCTAACCCTAACCCTTACCCATAACCCCTAACCAAAAACTTTCTGCATTTTTACTTTCTCAAAAAATCTCATTCTGATGAGTCCCTATGTGTCTGTCTGTATTTAGGTTTAGGTCCCACACACACACACACACACACACACACACTCAGCGAGCAGCCTGCAATTTGCCCATCACAGATCTGTCATACAAACATAATAGATAAATCATACCAGAAAAATAAGCTTTAAATGACAAACCTGCTCATCTTCTGGTTTTGTCTGCTACGTAGGAGTCTTGCTAAAGATTCACTAATAAACAAATTAAAGTAACTCTTCTTACTGCCCACTTACAAATATGACACGTGTGACAGTTTGTATTATTCTTGACCCACCAAAGGCAGAAGTAATTGGTGCATTGAGCTGAAATGCCACACGGCTGTCTGAGGTTCTGCAGACGGTCAGATTCATTAAACTGATCCTGCGTTACGGTTAATGCTGTCACACGGGTTCCACAGGACATTTTTTATTCAGGCTTTTCTTTATCGCTTTGTGTGAGATCTGTGAAAGATACCACCCCCATTACCCCTCAATACCACTCCCATTACCCGCTCACCATTTTACCCCTTAATACCACCCGCATTACCCGCTCACCATTTTACTCCTTAATACCACCCCTTTAATCGGCTCTCCCAATTTCCCTATATTTTCTCCCCTTTTGCGCCTATTGCACCGTATCACAGCTTCACCCCCTTCCTTCCACTTTAACACCCCTTTACCGTCTTTAATGCTTAAGTCGTGACCTATTAACCCCCTTCATCCCCACTGCTCCCACACTGTCGCCGCTTTACCTCTTTTACTCTTCTATCCCACACTCTCACCCCTCTCACTGTTTTACAAATGTACTGGAATTCTGGAGATTTCAGCCAAAAAATGGCAGAAATTAACATTAAAACAAAGATGCAACAGACGAGATAACTGTTGTATTAATATCATTATTACATTATTTATTGATTTATTTTTAGCTTTCTAAACTTCAGTGAATTTTTTTCTTCACTTTTATGTTTTTGCGAGCACTTCAGACGTTCATTTATCTCAGCACACAGGCTGGATTTTACTCTGATTCAGAAGCTGTGAGTTTAATTTTAGAATCCAACGACCATCAGCTTCTTCTTTTAGCTAAATTAGAAAGTAAAATGTTTCAAACTTTCAGCTGATGAGCTAAATTTCTGCTACGGACAGATGATACGACCTAAATAAATAAATATTTCCAACAGTGACAAAGTGAAAAGCAGATTTTTTGCGTGTTACTAACTGCCCCTTAGTGTGTGACATACTGCCCTGCTAAGACACAACTCTCCTTCTTTTCCCCCAGTAGGAGGGGCAGTTTGTGAGTTTGGGGTAGGTTGATGAACTGGGGTAAATTAATTCAAAGTTTCTCTCTCTCTCTCTCTCTCTCTCTCTCTCTCTCTCTTTCTTTCTCTAATGACCGAACCACAGCAGGAACCTTCCTCTTGCCTAATCTCATATTCTGTTTAACTTTATTTTTCAAAGAGAGGATCATCAATCACTCTCTGAAGAAGGTAGGAGATCTCTCACCGGACGCAAATCGGAGGGAGGGAAAATAAGATGCAGTAAAAATCCAGTACTTTCAGCTTTCAGTTTCATCTTCAGTGCTGGAAAAAAATATCAGATAAAAATCTGAGTGTTTCTGTTAAAGGAATTCTATACAATCCAGTTTGGTGTGGGATTTGCTAATAGTGACATTTTGTTTTTATTTTTCCAACAAAAAAAAATTATTTTAGAATTTTTTTTCGTTATTAAAACCTTTTTCTTGTATAAAGTAAAATAATGATTATAAAAAAATACATCAAATATTTTATACAATATCCATCTTTAAATATTCCGTTTTTAGCCTTTTACCAGAAAACTTGCAAAGTCTTAATTTTTTAAAATTAATTATTAAATAAATATTTTTTTCAAATAATGAATAAAAAAATAGATTTTTATATATTAATAGTTGCCTAATTGCTTATGACAGTATTAAAAAAATAATATAATTAAAAAAGGTTTTGCATTAAAAAATCTTGTTTTTAGGTTTATTTTTAATAAAATTTCAGCATTTTACATAAAACGGGTTATTTTTTGTACTACATGATGGAAGGAAACGGCTTTATTCCTCGTTTTACATCTTCTGACCAATCAGAATCCAGCTGCTGAATACTGATATATCGATTTGGAGCCAGTGGAAAAAAGTGGGCGGGGCTTCTGCTTTATTTTTAATATTTCTTTTGGAAAAATTGAAGCATTTTATCCAGCATGTATTTATATGTTTGTACTTGACTTGTGATTCGTTTTTTCCCTTCAGCTGCTTGTATTTTGTTGTTAGCATGTCAGAACCTCCGCGAGCACATAAACATCAAGCTTCTGCATTATTAATACCATATTTTTTTGGCTTGTTTTCTAAATAGACGGAAAATAAAACTCGATTAAAAAATAACTTTGGTTTATTTTCGGCTTCTTCTTGTAATTCGACTCCCCGCTGCTATGAGCTCTGAGTCTTCAGAGACGCCTCATATACTGACTGCTTAATTTCCTCATTTCTTCAAACATCAAATCTCTGATGAAACATCCAGTGGTTTATTACTGCGGTTATCTGTCCAACTTCAAAGCCCCATGTCATGCAAATGGTGCCAGATGTTAAAAAAAAAAATTAAATTAAAATTTAAAATTTTTAATGACATTCTTATTATTACCGCAAATTAAAACCACACTGTGAACAGTTTTGCTTTTACCACCTTAAATGCGCTAGCTCATTTTACAGGCATGCATAAATTAGCATATTTTAAAAACTCCTGAATCTTAGAATTCATTCACTCTGATAGAAAAATACATTTAACATGAACATTTTAGCAAGGTTAGTTACACTGATTAATGTTTACTAGTTAACATGTGCTTCTTCTGAAATGTTTCTGTGGTTAATTTTGTTTCCTCCTGCAAATTGTTCATCTGAGTCATCACTGGATTTGGAATCATTGGAGTCGAATTCTGAGTCAATATTTACAGCATTTGGCAGATATCCTTATCCAGAGAGACTTACATGTATTTATATCCAGAGAGACTTACATAAGAGAGAGACTTACATGACTTACACTCTCTCTCTCTCTCTCTCTCTCTCTCTCTCTCTCTCTCTCTCTCTCTCTCTCTCTCTCTCTCTCCCCCCGGTTTTGAAGGACCGGTTTAAAGGCTTGTCATTGTCATGAGCTAAAAATCTTTAATGGAACTGTGCGGAGGCTTCAAAGAGAAAAGCAGCTCTCTGTATTCTCCTCCCACAGCCTCAGGTACATTAGGAGAAAAGCTCATGCTAAAAGAACACCAGTCTCTAAAGATAAAATGACCCACATTTCAAAAACATTCAAAAAAAAAAAAAAATTACAATCTCATCGTTCTTAAAAAACAGTAGCTAGTTTTATCAAAACACCTGCTGTTTTCAACATTTTCAACATAAAACAAACGAATAAGCCAAAACGAGAGGACGCAAGTCATATGACATAAACTCTATCTAACTCTAAATAATATGTTTATACTGAAACAGTTCTGATATTTTTAGAGTTGTTTTGTTCCACATTGACCTCATCATCTGCAGAGCGAGAGAAGCTGGTTTTCTATGTGGGAGGGGTTTATCTTCTCTCCTGTCAATTACAGCAGCACCAACCAAGCGCTGTGCTCTGTTAAAGTTCTCTAACATCTTCAGGACAACAGAGTTCACACTCTTGTGTGTTTCTCAGTCACATGATAAACAGTGTTTTTTTCTTTTTAATGTGATGAACTAACTTAAAAGACAAAATGTCCTAGTCATGCATAATCATTAGAAACTGCATTAAAGAGCAAATTGCAATAAAATAAGTCTTGTTACACACCAAAAATATAAAATTCTTATGTTTAAAATAATTTTTTAAATGTCAAACCAAAAAACAGATAAATATCTATATATCGTTAAAAAACTCAGATTTATTCATATGTTATCGTTAACGCTTGGATGTTATAACTAAATCACCCAATCACTAAGTCACTGATCCAGCTGTTATGTCTTTAATCCAGGCTGTAGTCCTTTATCTGGTTAATTGCACCGATTTTCTGTCAGATTTTTTTTTATAGACTCATCATGCGCTCCTTCAGGGTCCAGACAATCTCATTGGCTGAACTCTGACACACAAATCAATAGTTCAGCTCCCAGAAGCGCGGGATAACGACGGAGAGGCAGCCGAGAGCACAATGCCGGCCACCAGTCAAGAAACCATTAGTGGTAACCATGGCGACCATTTCAAGGATGGATCTGGAGTAGGTACGACTTTTAACAGCAGAATTTCAGACCATCTATCTCTGTCTTTCTTTTTTTTTACTTTACGCCGATGTCAGAGAGACTGAGACTTAAGAAGAATAGAATTATATATATATATATATATATATATATATATATATATATATATATATATATATATATATATAAATAATCAAAAACAATTATTAATAAAGATCTATGAAGAAGATTTCACTCAAGTGAACAGTTAAGATTTTAGTTTACGCTAAATCTTGTTTTATATTCAGGATGCTAGTTCATAAACTTTTTTTTCGCACTAAAAAACATTTTAAAGGTTATTTGGAGATTAAAAAAGAGCGCACACACAGTTAGACACTGGATAGAAAAACAGAGTTTAGCTAAAGGCAGTGAAACATTGTCCTGACGCTTTACCAGTGGTTTGCAGTGAGGGTCAGTACATCCTTCTCTGCTGTTCTAAACACTATCAAAAGTACTGACCTATATTTACAACCTAAACTCTAATATTTGTTCCATTAAATTATATTACATTATTCCCAACAGTTTATTCTCTTCATTTCATAGCGTTTTTCTCTTGCTGCACTGCTTCCAGTATGTGGATGTTAGATTTTTTTTGTCCAATCAGATTTCAGTTTCTATGTGCTGCTTAGCAGTGGCAGATTGATACTTGGTTAATATTATTATAGACTGTTTCTTTAACCAATTAGATTTAGAGTTTGAATCTCCAGAGCCACCTAACAGGCCTACAATGACGTCAACATTTTTGTCCTCTAATTGGTTGATCAGAGCAAAACTGTTACAGCCAAGTTTGACTACCAAAACAAGTTTTTACAGTTAAATTAGAATTTTTAAGCCCACAATGGCTGACAGAGGAGAAGAAATTAACTTGGTCTCGGACAAACTTAACAATACGTTTTTAAGGCAGATTTTTCCGGAAAAGTTAGACCCCGAAGATTATTAGCTTGTCTCAGCCTAGGAAAGAGTTTTTTTGCCACTTCCAGACCAGTGCCAGCAAAAACGTTTTTTTTTTTTTTTTATCCCCAATATCTGAAATGTCTTTGTCTGTAATTCCATTGCGCTTTAGGACTTTAGGGCTTTAACCACCAGCTTTAGATCACTGCTGATGTGGTTTTACGCAACAAAAAACGAGCTGAAGGTCGACTTTTCACTCTTTTTAAAAAATGCCACAATGCCGTGACCCTCAGCAGAGCCTCCTCTCGGCTGATGATAGTCTTTTAACTGTAAAGTGTTAACCTGAGTCTCACACACACACTTACACACACACACTTACACACACTCACACATCACTTCTAGCTGTCAGAACGTCACTGAACTGCACAGAAACGGCTTCATCAGTGTAATTACAGTCCTCTGAAGTCTGAAGCTGATCCTGAGAGCTGGATTAATGATAGATCTTCAACCTCAGGGTTTTTACACATACACACACACACACACTCTCTCTCTATCATGAAAGTACATGTAGATAAACCAGGACACATGTGTAATAAAACAACATTCTATATAGATAATAAATCAATAAACATACAGTGTTCATCATTAATATAAAAAATTATTGATACTTTGTGGATTATTTCTTAGCCTAAACTAACTATTAACTAGACCTTTCAGAACAATAAACTACTAATTTACTCTTTATTGATAGTTTAGTTGTAAAACAAAATGAATGGATCTAAAATATAGTCATAAAATATAAGGCATTACACAGGATATATACATTTCATAAGAACTAATAAACAGACGATATGCTAGTACTATAAATGCTAATAAACAACTAGTAAATAGTGTCAATCAATCCCTAAACTAATCCATAAACTACCAACAGTGAAGTGGTGGCTTGGATAGTTTAGGATCCAGGTTGATATCGGATTGTTGATCACTAAAGGAAACTAGAAAACAGGCAGTGAATTATAGGCTAGATTGGGATTACAAATAAAAAACAATTTGTTTAATGGAA
This sequence comes from Bagarius yarrelli, assembly GCA_005784505.1. NCBI lineage: Eukaryota > Metazoa > Chordata > Actinopteri > Siluriformes > Sisoridae > Bagarius > Bagarius yarrelli. Next base: position 1,452,385 of record VCAZ01000158.1, read on the forward strand.
GAGAATATAAAAATATTCTAGTAAATTTGTGTCTGTGAGGCCTGGGACGATTTCAATTTAGGATGCTGTAAATTGTCAGGATAAAGAAAAAAAGGGGATTATAAAGTTGTACACATCAGAAATACATGTAAAATACAAATGCTTTAAATTGAATTAAAAAATTTAAATAAATAGAGTAATTTAATTTTTCATCTTGTTTTTTAAAAATTCATTATTTGTAATGTATTTCACTGGAAATTTAGCAAAATTTGGCAACCGTAGTTTAGAATTGTTTTAACTGATGGGCCCCTAATGTATATGTATCTATTAAAACACATTATAAAAGCAGATATTTCCATAATTACTATAGAAAAAAAACACACATCTGCTGTCTCTACACACTAAGGAATCTATAAAAGTCAAGATGCTTCTGAAAACGTTCGTCTCTCTTTCAGTCTTCTGCCGTGTCACCTCGGCTCCAATCTCGGATCGAAGTTACACCAAGACGCAGCCTTGATTTAAAATGTGTCATTTTATAATTGGTGTGGGAAAGCTGACAGTTTCCTTAAGAAACAAGAAGAAAGCAGGAAGGTGAATTTAAATCTGACAACATGAAAAAGATCAATAGCTCTGAAAATGCAAAAAGCGCCAAACGCTATAAATAATTCACTGCATTCGGTCAAAGAAAACTGAGAAGTTGAAGCAGAGAGTGGGATAAGAAGCACACTGACACTTTACGGATTACATTCCAGGCTAGAAAAATAAAGATGGAGCAATTATTAATATTTTACACAAGGATGTGTGAATGGGCTTTTTTACTGTCAGATGGAGAGAAATATGGTTCAGGAAGTCTGATCATTTTGGCCCTGATCACTTTTCAGATTTTTTTTTTTAATTGGATGTCTATCAGATGGTGAAGATCACGTGTAAATGCGCTCCGAAACTTTATCACACTTATCCTGACGGAGGTAAGTGTGACTCCTCAATAAATTGATTTGCAGGGTCACACAAAGATATTTGAAGGTCTGGCGCTCCGTTACAGGAGAGTCAGTGTTTTTCTCTAAAAGAAGTCAATATTATATTTTCCCACAGTGACTCCAAACTCTGCGAATTTAATTCTGTGAAAATGTGAAAATGCTGTAATAATTACTGACTTTTGGTGTTCAAGTGTTGTGGCAGTAAGGATTCCGCCCTCCCACCGCCAGAGGGCACCGACTCCTGAGTATTAGCGCTTCCTGGTTCCTTTACGGTCCTTTCGCTATTTTAGGGTTAGCCTCATGCTACATCATTGCAAAGTATTGTTTGCTATGCGAAATACTGAGCGTTTGTATCTGCTTTTCCGGTTACCAATAATTGCCTGTGTATTTGCCTCTTGTTTTGGATTTGTTTGCTCGTTTCACTGTGGATTTTTGTTCACCGACTTTTGCCTGTTTTATGACCATGATATTGAACTGCGTTTATAGCTTATAGCTTACCTGCATGATGGATCCTTTTAAGTCCTCGTCATTACAGTTGCAGACTTTTTCTTTTTTTTTTTTGACTGCATTCGCAAACCCAAATGCAGCAGAATAATGATGGAAGATTAGATTTCAGTGTTTCGGTGAAATCAGGCACGGTTCTTGCTAACCAAAAAAATGGGTAGACAGATATCTTAGGTGGGCAATTTTTGGGTTAGGGTTAAGGAGATAGATACTCCGTGTGTATGTTAACATGTATAACTATTAACATTTGTTTAAGTTCTGTGGCTTTTCAATAATTCTCCTGCTGACCTGTGACCTTGGACATCAAACAACCTGTAAGATTCAATTATTATTATTATTATTATTATTATTATTATTATTATATATTCCTCCACTTTGCTTTAATTAACCCACTGATAACTGAAAAATGTTTATTATATATTGTGTGTGTTAATAAACTCCTGTTCATCACCCAGATCTTCAATATTTTCCAGAATCTCCTCGGCTGCACATTACTTGACTTTCATACACGTCCCAGAGCTTCTTTATAGCTATCCAGAGAGGCACAATTGAGCATTACAGACTCTCAACCTACAGAAAAGACAGTTCACATATAGAGAAATGACATTTATATAATTACAGATTCTTTATTCTGGAGACAAGAAGCAGAGGGTGGAAAATATAATGAGATGATTTTAGTCCCCCCACCTTTTCTCTCTCTTTCTCTCTTTCTCTCTTTCTCTCTCTCTCTCTCTCTCTCTCTCTCTCTCTCTCTCTATTACAGTCTGGATCTCTTTTTCTTTCTATCTCTCTCTGCCTCTATTACTGTCTGTCTCTCCGTCTTTCTCTCTCTCTCTCTCTCTCTCTCTCTCTCTCTCTCTCTCTCTCTTCTGTCTCACTTGCCCTGTCTCTATCACTGTCTGTCTCTCTGTTTGTCTCTTCCTGTCTCTCTTTCTCTCTCTCTCTCTCTCTCTCTCTCTCTCTCTCTCTCTCTCGATCACTGTCTGTCTGTCTCTCTCAATAGTTTTCTCTCTGTCTATCTCCTTGTCTCTGGCTTTCTCTCTCATTTTTCTCTCTCTCTGTCTCTCTCTCTCTCTCTCTCTCTCTCTCCCTCTCTTTCTTTCTTTTTTTCTTTTTGATGTCCTCAGACGTTCATCTCAATACTTTTCTGTTTGTTACTCAGCTCATTAAATAGTCTAAACAAATGAAGTAGAAATCCGTTAATGAGCGACTGCAGCAGAGGAGGATTTCTTAGTTAGAGGTTTGGACTTGACCCTTGCTAATTTGGACGAGTCAGCAGGAGGCTAAAGACCTAATGTTTCATATAGTTGTAAAACCATGGGGAGAAACGTTCAGGGTTTAGACATACCAAGGCATTTTAGACTTTACATATACTCTTAAGGAGGCATACCATATTTTACATTATACATATCTTTCATACCCTTTTCTCGATTGATGCAAAAAAAGAACCCCATATTTTCATATACATATCCAGGCGGCGTTCTGAGACTCTACATATGACATGCACATACCTGGCAATATTGGACATGAGTTCTAGTCATTCATCAACAAAGAGGGCGTAACTGATTTCCAATGTCTCAGAATGACTCTACATCCAAACACCATAGCTATATGGCACAATTGCCTCCGTTGCCGGGAGAGGCATACATCATCTGGTAGAATACCCAACATACAGAGAGCAGGGTTCTTGTGTAGTGTTTAAGCTGAGGATGTTACTAGTACAATGCACAATCTTTTGTTACATTTCTTTAACCTTTTTACATTTATACAGCATATGCACCATAGTACCAGTTTCCCTATTACATTGCCAGCACAGGTCATCATCTCTTAACAGAATGGACTCAGCCATTCTGCTGAGTCCAGTAAAAAAACCTATTAAAAATTGTATAGTTTTCTTAGTTCGAATTAAATTTCACGAACACAAGTATGCCATTTTGATACAACCTGCTTCCAGATTTCATTCTTGATCGTTTCCCCCAGGTCTCTTTCCCATGTCACTTTAAGTCTGTTTAAACTAGGTGCATTAACATCTCTAATTAAGGCATAGAAAGCTGAACAACCTCCTCTTTTATGACTAATTGTGATAGAAATGCGCTGTATATCCTTTGGTGGGTCATTTTTAATAGTTGCAAGGAGACAATGTCTTATTTGCAGGTATTTCCAAAAGTCATTATTTGGCAGGTAATACTTTTGTTTCAAATAGTTAAATGAGACCAATGAGATTCAGTATTATACCAGATCGAGGCTCTAGGTGTTAACCACGAGGTTTGTTTAAAGTTTTGGTGATATAATTTCCAACTTTCTCTAACAAATCTAAGGGCAGGATTCTGGTCAGGTACTGGTTGAGCGAGCTGTGTCACGAAAGCCTCTGCTGGAAATGGGGCCAACAGTTCCTTTTCAATATGCACCCATGTAGGGGCAATGTTATGTGCCATATTGATTTTAGTCCATTGCAAGAGTGAAAACGACCAGTGATACCAGTCGACTCTGGGTAGAGAGAGCCCACCTGACCTTTTAGCCGAATACAATTTGGTACAGTTAAAAAGGGGTTTCTTCCCTTGCCAAATAAAGGATTGTCTTGTTGTACTCCTTTAGAAGTGACATGGGTAACACAAGGGGGAGCATATATGACAAATAATTGATTTTGGGCACAATTATCATTTCAACAAGATTAATCCGTTCCAAAATAGACATTGTACGTTTGCTCCAATTCTGTAACAAACTACTCTTATGTCTTGGATAACTGGTTAAAAGTTAACCTGCATAATTTTTTTCTAATCCAGACACAAGTTTAATTCCCAGATAAACTAACCCAGATGAAACCCAATTAAATGGCTATTGTTCTCCTATCAGGTTATTATGGTTTTTAGACAGAGGCATTACTTCTGATTCACTCCAGTTAATTTTATATCCTGATAACTGAAAGAAGTCATTAATTAATGAGCGCATTGTGGGTACTGTTATTTGTGGGTTACTGGAGATAAGTAAGATATCATCAGCATACAGTATTATTTTATGTTTCTTGCTGACCGGCCATAACACCTTTTAATATTCGGGTTGCTATGTATAGCTATAGCTAGAGGCTCTAAGACTAATGCAAAAATGAGGGGCGAAAGGGGGTACCCCTGTTTTGTGCCCCTATGTAATTTAAATTAAGGTGACATAATGCTATTATACCACATTGCCTGGGGTCCAGTGTATAGTAATTTAACCCATTTAGTAAATATTGACCCAAAGCCAAATCTCCCAAGGGTCTGAAATAAGAAACCCCACTCAACCCTGTCAAAGGCCTTCTCCGCATCCAGGGAGAAGGCCATGACAGGGTCCACGACCCCTTTAGAATTCCATATGAGATGTAGTAGTCTTCTCATGTTGTCTGCTGAAGACCTAGCCCAGTAAACCCTGCTTGGTCTGGATGTATAATAGTAGGTAATAAGTTTTCTAATCTATTTGCAAGTACTTTGGCCAAAAGTTTCCCATCTACATTGCAGAGTGAGATGGGCCTGTAGTTTGCACTGTGTTGCGGCTCTTTCCCTTTCTTGTGAATAAGAGTGATTATGCTGGTTCTCGTACTTTCTGGAAGTTTACCAGTTATTAATTCATTCTGAAAGACAAAGAGTAATTCAGGTGCAAGAAATTTTTTCATAAAAGTCAGAGGAGAAGCCAGTTTCTCCTGGCGTGACCGGGTTTGCAATCACGTATGGCACACTTAATTTCCACAATGTAATGTCACTTTCCAGAGAGTCCCTATCAGGTGTAGATAAACATGAAATTTGTAGGGAGGAGAAGAATCTATCATATTTTTCTATAGGTTCTTCCCCTTGTGACATATATAACTTTTGATAAAAATGTGTAAAAACCTTCCTTCCGATCTGTAACCAGTTTATCTTTATTGTCAAAGATAGAAGGAATATAGTTCAGCGAGCTGAGCTGTTTGACTGTGTGTGCCAAGTATTTACCTGCCTTCTCCCCTTTTTTATAATAGTTTTGTTTCGTTTTTTCTGCATAATATCATTTAGCTCCAATTTCAGACTGTTCAATTTATTAAAAGTTGCCGCATCGGGGTGACTATAATTTTGCTTTTTCAGAGACCTAATCGTTTCCTCCAATTTAATTAGTTTGTCCATACGTTTGCATAGCAAACAGTGTTGAATAAGCCTACCCCTCAAGGAGGCCTTAAAAGCATCCCATGTTAGAACGGTGGAACCTGTATTCCAGATCGTCCAAACGCTCTATTAACAGGCTGCTTTGAGCTTTAAGAGAGTTGATGGTAGACTCTGCTGCCACCAAACGTTCTAAGTTTTCACCAACAATGACTTCTGTTGATGTTAGTCGACAATGGAAAGAATTTACCGTGTCGTGTAAGGCGTCCACCGACTTTTGCAGAGAAATTCACTGAATTTCGTATCAGGGTAGCCATGTCCTCTTTCAGGACTTCTCATTGCTTGGTCAGTTCAGAAATTAGTTGTGTCATTGATAAGAAGTCGTCGGATGTTCCTTCCGCAGCTTGGTTTCCCTCCTGAGACAATGTTTCTACCATGCTTGGAGGTCATGTTTTACATAATGAAAATCGGTTAATCACTGTTGGAGTTTGGACTAAAGGGGGTTGATTAATAGATTTCTGTATCTGTCTGAATCGTTAAAGGTTAAGGGCTTTGCTCAGGGGCCCAGCAGCGACATATTGGTGATGCTGTTGATTGAACCCAAATTCTTCTGATTAGCAGTTCTACACCTTAACCACTGCGCTCCTACTGCATTTATGGTATTTGTTTTACAGCCTTGAGTGGCAGTATTAGCTCATTGATTAACGTGTTGGACTGTTGATTAAAAGATCATGGGCTCAATGCCCACCAAGCTGCCATTTCTGGGCCCCTAAGTAAAGCCTTTTAACCCTATCATAAAGAATGAGATAAATGAAAGTCACTCTGGATAAGGACGTCTACTAAATGTACTGAAACAACTTTAAAACATTTGAGCAGTTAAGGGCCTTGCTCAGGGTCCCATCAGTGACATCATGGTGGTCCTGGGATTCAAACCCACTGTGGTGCCACTTAATGTGCTTACAATCAGCCTAGAGATGCACTCCTCCTTCTGCAGTTTTCCTTTAAGTAAACAATTTGTAGTTCCTCATGCTGAGATCTAACATCTAAATCAAACCCGTCTGTTTCCTGCCAAAACATCTTATCCACATTACAGCTGGAGTTTATAAACCAATCAGAAGCCCAGTTTTCCAAACTCCACTTGTCTCCTACTTAAACCTATTTTAGTTGCTGTTTTAACGCTTGTAAGTTGTTTACAGCGCTGAAGGGGAAAAAACGCAACACTAATCAAAACAGGTTAGCCTTCAGCGCGATTGCTGAGCCTCCAGTCGGATTTCTTTTCAGTGATTCACAGGATTTTAATTATTCACACTGCAGCTTTTGCGGAATCTGCCTTTCATATGTGTGTGTGTGTGTGTGTGAGTGTAAAAGTTACAGGTTGCTAATGAGGCGGGATGATTTGGCTGGAATATTTTACATAAATAAAAATGAGCCCTAATGAAAGCACCCTGAACTCTTAGAAGTCACACGCCAGAGTTCCAGACTGCGAGAAAACTTTACGAGTGACAAAGGTCGACTTCTCAGCTGTCCACACACTCCACACTGAAGTGTGAACAATTCAGCCGGATGAGAGTCGCGCTCCTAAGATTTTTTTTTATTGAGAGCGATTTTCTGCAATCGAACATCACTTCGATAAACGCTTAGAAATGGAACAGAAGGAATTACTGAGTTTCAGCTGAGTTTCAGAAAAAATTAACATCTGGATGGAACGATGACGTTTCATAACCAGCTGCTGAACAGAAGTGCTAAACTTTATTCCTTTTATATTTCAGCGCTTTACACAAATCCATCAAATACTATCAGCTTTAAACACTCGTCTTTTCTGCAGTCTTTCTTTATACTCTCTTTCAAAGTAATACAAAGTGCCAATAAATACTACAAAGTGCAAAAAGTTAATAAAAAGCATTAACATTACATCAAATATTTGCTTTCTTTGTCCTATCTTTTACTACCGTTCCTTTATTCTTTCTTTCTTTCTTTCTTTCTTACTTTCTGTCTTTAATTCTTTCTTTTTCTTTCTTTCTTTTTCCTTAATTTTTCTAAAAATCCCTTTTTTCTTTTTTTCTTTTTTTTTTTTTTTTTTTTTTTAATCTTTCTTTCCTTTTTTTTCTTTTCTTTTTTCTTTCTTTCTTTCTTTCTTTTCTTTCTCTTTCTTTCTTTTTCTTTTTCTTTCTTATTTTTCTTCTTTTCTTTTCTTTCTCCTGTTTCTTTTCTCTTTTTTTCTTTTCTTTTTCTTTTCTTTCTTTCTTTTTTCTTTCTTTCTTTTTTTTCTTTTTCTTTCTCTCACTCAGTCACTCACTCACTCACTCACTCACTTACTCTCTCTCTCTTTCTCATCACCCTGAGTGTTTTTTCTTTCTTTTCATGTTTTATCATTTTCTGTTGCTGCTGTTTTTTGTTGTCTGCACTGTACAGAAGCGAGTATTTGTTTCTGAAAACGAAGCCCCTAAGCCTAAAGGCATGTGACTCCTCGCCTCTACTTTGTTCTCAAAACATTCTCGTCTATGAGCTTTTCCTCATCTGTGGGTGTAAATCTGAAGCTCTAAGGCGGTGAGATGAGAAATTCAAAATCATTCCAACGGAATAAAGACGCAATCCAATGAGCAGAAAATTCTACAGCAGAGAAATTAAATTTGACATTTAATTCAGTCTCCATCAGCTGAGCTGCAACGTTCAGCCTGATCTCCAGCATAATCTGTGAGTCCAGATCAGATAAACCACAAACTGAGGATTACAGACTTTCTTTTTTTCTTTGTTTTTCTCAGGTTGTTTTATTAATAGTCTGTTGGTTGAGGATTAAGCAGAAGTTTCCGTTTAATTTTTTTGCATATTAATAAAAACCTTAAAAAAAGAATGGTCAGAAACTAGACTCCTTTTTTAACTCAACCTCTAATTGTCTCATGTGGAATTTTTATGTTTTAACTTTAATGACTGATTTGAATCAGGTCTGTAATGAAATTTTTGTGGGTCTTTTTGTAATTTATTCATCAGATCTGTTTAATTTCAGACGGGATGGAGACTGGGGCCAATTTTCTTTGATTGGGTATAAAATGTTATTGATGTATGGTCAGCATGGCGCAGCTCCATCTGCAGAATTGCCAGAAATATAAAATCCATTTCCTGGATATTGTCTCGTTCATTTTAATACTAACAAGCCTGCAGGCCAGCAGCTCGAACAAAGCCGAGGGAAAATAGGTTTATAATTCATTTCTGTGCTTGGGGACAAGTCATGTGACTGAAGCAGGAAGAATGTTGAACATATTCATGAGCCAGGAAATTGCAATCAGTTGGAAATGATTCGGAGAAAGAAACGATTCTAAGGGAAGTAAAATGAAAGACTGGACAGAACTTTTTCTCTTAAATCAGTTTTACACTGAGACTCAATCAGAATTTACATTTAAAACTATGAAAAAACTTATGAACTTGTTAATTACTAAGATCTTCACAGCAACTTCCTAGTGGACAGGTACATCCGTGTCCACTTTGTTAGGAACACTTGTACACACAGGTGATAAATTTTCTTTTCTTTATTTTCTTGTTCTTTTGCGTTAAATTCTTTTTTTCTTTGTTTCTTTCCTTTGCTTTTCTTTCTTTCTTATTTTCATTCTTTGTTTCTCTCTTTTGCTTTTCTTTGTTTGTTTGTTTGTTTGTTTCTTTTTCTTTTGCTTTGAATTTTTTAATAATTAATAACCAAAGAAAAAAAATTAAGTGGAAGAGTTTGGCAGACGTGGTCAACGTGATGGGATCTGAGAATCGCACTATAACCGAGGTTAAAAAAGAAATAGTCTGACATAATTGTGGAAGTTAAAGCAGAGAACTGCTGCGCACAAAGTGTGGAAGGAATTATATTGCCACAACCACACGTTGACGGGCCTGGATGGCTGGTTGAGCTACACATACACTGGTCCTATGTGGGGGTCATCTGGCGGTGCCACATCCTCACCAAGTGGTATGCTGTGTCTGTACGCAACACCACAGGCCAGCACAATGCGACACACCTTGTTAGTGCGGTATAGCAGCAACCCCCCCAGGCAGCGCCACCGGCATTTTAGCTGCCCAATCGCCCACTCTACAACTGACCGAGTGCGAGAGTAGGCATCATGTATCTGTGCTCTCGTTCAGTATGTGGGTTGGTGAGGGGGTTAACAGCCACGTCTTTAGTGGATAACCTTAATAGGCAGTTGAATAATTAAACGCACAAAAAAAAGCCATCAACGCATCACTCACCAAGAAGCCACCCATCGCGCACACTGCCAGCCTGGAGCCTATGCTGTTTTTAAGGATGTATGAATCATGGATTGACCCAGGCCACCGTGCCACAATATTTGTTAGGCGCATTTGTGCATAACATATCATTTGCACATTTATTTAATAGAAATGTATGCACGTATGCAAATTCTTTTTCAGATAGCTATCTCTGCAAATTGCGCTTTAATGTTTGGCTAGTCACCTGCATAGTACGGGAACCTTATATACCTGGTAGACATGAGTATGATCCCGTCCCATACAGCTGGCATTGCCATAGACTAAGGGATGTTTAAATTTGCACATGCTTTTATATGTTCTTACTTAATTGCATAATTGATAAAAACATATGATGTCAATTTTATCAATTACAAATTAGTAGCAATAGACTTGTAGAATACTTTGTAGTCTAATGTTTGCAACTTCACTTTATTGCCTCTAAGAGGCGCCAATGGACAAAAACCACGAAAAACGCTATCAAAGATTTGTTAAAGTTCTGATGTCGTACTGTAGCTAAATTTTAGAGGCAGATATAAATTTGCTGCTTTTACACTGATTGCTGATTATGTTTTATATTTCATATCAGCATTCAATACGAAATGTCGGGTTTTTCCTCCTTTAGCAGGGAGCAGCCAGGTCTCTTTAGCCAGGAAAATAGATTAGTTTGATTAATTAGATTAGATTAAAATTAGATTAGTTAGATGGCCTTCCAAATTTTTATTTATTCTTCAACTGGAACCAAATAAAGCAAACATCAAACAGTTACAATTACATTTCTGGAATCTGGCAGAAGCCCATTATCCAGATCAACTTACATTTATCTCATAGCAGTGGAGGGTTAGGGGCCTTGCTCAGGGGCCCAGCCGTGGCAGCTTGGTGCTCCTGAAATAAATCCCACAACCCTCTTATCGGCGGTCCAACACTTAAGTAAGGGAGCCAACACGTTCCTCCAAATATCTCTCTATTGTCTGATGAGATTAAGGACAGTGCAGGAAGACAAAAATGTATGAAATGTCTCCACAACAAGTGTCTTTAAACGAACCTACTTTAAACTGTAATGTTGTTAAAAAATCAACAGCACCAAATTAAAAGGATCTCTGTAAAAAATCATTCTATAAAACTGTCTTCTAATAGTCTGAACCGTGTGTTAATCAAGCCAATTTAGTGTTGGAGGTCACTGCGAATCCGGCATGAGATTTTTCTTACCTGTCTATGGAATTGTCTTCTAGCTGGTGTGGAGCTTCGGCTCAATTACACTCTTTTATTCAAAGCATATTTCATAATTATTATTTTTTTTTTTAATGTTTGTATTTGTGAGAATCAGTTACTAAAGCTGAGTTTTCTCTCTGAAGGTCCATGGTCTTCATTCCCTTACACAGCGATCTGCATCTCACACCGAGAATTTAGTAAAACGAATGCTAATTTTAAAGTCGTCCAAAGCGCACATTCCACTTTAATCGAGTTGTATTTTACAGTGTGACTCCTGATGTGCAAACATCTGTCTTATTGAGTTCTATGTACTTCACCCAAACTCACACTGATGCTTATGATGCCAGAAAAATCGAGTGCATTGTGCAGGAATTTAAATTAATTTTAAGAGCTCTTTATTTAGAACAATAAACAAGCTGATGGTTTTTTTTTTGGGTTTTTTTTGACCAAACATCAACACCGCAGCTTCTCTCACTGAAAAATGTCTGACGTCTTCATCCTGAATGACGAATTCTATTGTTTCCAGTTCTTGTGTGTTGTATGCATCCGCCGTACAGCAGTTTGTTTTCCCCTTTTGTATTTCTGTTTGCTCCATTTGTTGTATAATTAATAAAACCATCTCAGATAGGAGACTCTCCTGCATCTCCTGTCTGCCATTACACGTAACAGTCCTATTTACTTTACATTTACATCATTTAGCAGATGCCCTTATCCAGAGCGACTTACATTTATCTTATTTATACAACTGAGCAATTGGGGGTTAAGGGCCTTGCTCAGGGGCCCAACAGTGTTGGCTTTATGAAGCTGGGAATCGAACCTACAATCTTTGGGTTGGCAGTCCAACACCTTAACCATGAGCCACCACTTCCCCACTTTACTAACTTTACTATAAAATTTTTGAATGTATTGTATTAATGTTGTCTCAGGTCGTCTAGTCTGTGTATGTTCATGTGTTTAGACATTGTGGATTTGCACCATAAGAATGGGATGAAAACTGTCAGTGCTATAAGGCTACAGTTATCATTTTCCCAAATGTCCCACTGCACTTTAAACGCTATGATTTCTGATTCCTCACTGCTGAAGTGAATCAAATGCAAAAAAGGTGGATGTGGCCTAAAAAAACAATCAAATGCAAAAAGATTAAGCGCAAAAAAAGTGGATATGGCCTAAATCAAACAACCAAATGTAAAAAAATGGGTGTGGCAGAGGCTAAATGATCCAATGCTACAGTAGGTGTGGCCTAAATCAATAGGCAAAAGTTAAGTTGACATAAGTCAAACTATTAAAATGAAAAGTGAGAGTGTCCTAAATAAAACAAGCAAATGCTAAAAGTGGGTGTGGCGCAAAGCAAAAAATTGGTTATGGCCAAATCACTTAAAAAATATTTACATATTTTTAAATATTGTGTTAAAATGTGTCCAGCATTTGTACCACATCACAACCTGTTTACTGACCTACGGGTCAAACCCGCTCTCTTTCTCTAATCCTCTATACACCTTTACACACACCGCTTCACACTTCTTACTTCTAACTTCTTTTATATTTGCTTTCAGAGCGACTGCCGGTTCTTGCGTCAGACTCACCTCGCTGTCGGAGCAAACGGCGTAGGACTTAATCTATATAAATGATCTATTCCTCCCAACCGGATTCTGAAGTACACATACGATGGACACTTTACTATTCCATGATCCCGCGGGAGACTCCTTATATATTTCAGAATGGTGAAAAGAAAGTGGCATTTACATGTTTTAATTTGCAGTTTCTTTGTTTTTACTTTGTTCATTCAGATGTGTTATATACTGGCTAGTTTAATTAGCTTGCTAACTACAAGCTTGTTGATAGCTAGCTATGAATACAAATTAATTAATAACAACACACTATAAGCACAGATAAGTCAAACTGATCTGTTGCATTAATAGTATATCAATGTGTAAACTTGTTCATATAAATACTTAAACTCATATAAAACATTTAACATTCTTAACTGATGGAGTAAACATTCTGAATAAATACAATGAATTCACGCTATAATCTGGAGCCTGCTCACAACTTATTTGAAAATTGGATTCTTCCCTCAGCTCAGTAACAAAATTCAGAAATATAAGTGTATTGATTTTCAGTCGATAAATCTTCTCGAGCGCCTGCTGCAGCCGGAAACACCAGAAACTTTTATTGAAATATTGCAGAATGTGTGCAACAAATGTGAATGCTAAAAACACTCCGCAAAAATGTTAATGCCCTAGCTAGCTAATGCAACTAGCCCTACATACACTTATAAAACTATTAGAGTAGAATTAATTAGTATCTTCTCTAAAAAGTCTAAATCCAGTTTAATTTAAAATCTGAAATTTGAAAATTAAAAATAGTAAGAAAAAAAAAAAATCAATGGAGAACGGCTAGATTACATTGAGATGCTATTCCGCTAATATACAGATAGCTAATACAAAGCCTGTCAAAACATATAGTTATTTAGTTTTTTAAATTAAATTGGTACCTTTGACTTACGAATGTCCCAACTATGTTTTTTTCAAGATACGAGTCGTCTCTCGGCCGATTTTTTGCTTTAAGTTGTGAGCTAAAATTCGGGTTACGAGTCAGCTTCCGACACCCAACCGCTAGGTGGCGTAGCAAATGCTAAAGTAAACACAATTAATTTAATTAAATATGTAAATAACTAGACATGTGATTTGACAGGCTTTGTATTAGCTATCTGTATATTAGCTGTTTTCCATATATTTTTTTTTCTTACTATTTTTAATTTTCTAACTTTAGATTTTAAAATAAAACAGGAATTACACTTTTTAGAGAAGATACTAATCAATTCTACTCTAATGGTTTTATAAGTGAATGTAGGGCAAGTTGCATTTGCTAGCTAGTCAGACATACGCATTAGCTAGTGCGTTAAAAATTGGTGTTTTTTTGGGACCCGGAAAAAATTAATGGCATCTCAATTCATTTTAATAGGGAGAATTGATTTGACATTCAAGTAATTTGAGTTACGAGTACCGTCACTAAACCAATTAATTTGTAATACAGGGCACCCCTGTATTTCCTGGAACATTCACAGCATCGTTTTTTACATTATAGAAATCTTAGTGTAGAATAAATTTTCTTGCGCATAGAATAAAGAATTCCTTGTTGCGTTTATTGTTGATCGTCGTCCCTCTTATAGCTTTTCCAAATCCAAACCTATTACAGCACTACCTAGTGGCCATTCTTGCTTAGGTCACAAGATCAAAGTAAAAGGTCAATTAGAATATAGAATCAATGAGCTGTTATTATAATAAAACTCTTCGTTTTGTCAGTTCAGAGTGTAGTTCTATACGCCGCTATAGTCCCACGAAGTCCCTGTGTAATGAAGTTCTGTGAGAGTTAATCAGACACACATCACAATGAAATCAGTACAAATTTGCTTTAATTATTCTCTAAACTAATTAACAGCTAATGATGGAATAAATCCTACAGGCCCAATTAAACCGTAATTCTGAAAAGAAAATATTTTTTACCGCTTTAAATCGGTGGCGGAGCTACAAAGACATTAAGTGTTATTTTATGATGGTTTATTTACTGCAAGAAAGAAAACTCAGCTTGAAGGAGGCAGAATTAACAGTCAAATCATGAAGCGGAGAAAAAAAACGCAGTTGCGCCGGATTGCAGCCGGGAAGAGCGCCTGTGGGCGAGAATGATACGGGCATCTGTCACATGACGTCTGAGGCTTTTTCTGGATCAATTCTTCAGAACGCAGAAACTCCTACACAGACGCAGGTTCCTCCATTTTCACTCGAATTTCATTCCCTTCCAATTAATTCTGTTTTTTCACTGGATGAAAAAGGCTGAAGTTTATTTTTTGGGATTTTGTAGATTTTGTATATTTGGGAAAAGACCAGTGAAAAGAAAACTTCTTTTTATTACCGTGAGTCTGTTAGGAGTTCAAAACTGTTGGGTTTCTGTAGATCGAGTATCATGACACTGTAATTTAATCTTTACCTAAAAATATATTCTCTACACAAAATTCCAATCCTTACCAAAAAGTTAAATCTTCCTTAACAAGTATAATCCCCACTAAATCAGTCCAATCTTAACCTGGAAGTCTAATCTTCAAACCAAAGTACAGTATAATCCCTACTAAAATGTAATTTCAAATTTAAAGTCCCTACTAAAAAATCTAATCCACTAAAGT
The DNA here is from genome assembly GCA_005784505.1 of Bagarius yarrelli. Lineage (NCBI taxonomy): Eukaryota > Metazoa > Chordata > Actinopteri > Siluriformes > Sisoridae > Bagarius > Bagarius yarrelli. The sequence continues at coordinate 1,467,579 of VCAZ01000158.1, forward strand.
CTATTTCACTCCACTGCACTCTATATACAATAAATAAATACAAGAAAAGACGGCAAATCCTACTAAATCTATACGTGGGGTCACGTGAGGACACGACCCCTAGTTTCTCTTTCTTATCTCTCTGAGCTCGATCAGACGGTTTGATTTACATACAAAACAAAACAGAAATCGTCCGGTGGCCCCAAGTGTTTAATTATTTATCTGTCATGTTGAGAGATCACACGGGATGCAAACATCAAGTTCAGTTCAGTATCATCAATAATCACAGAAAAAAACAGCAACAAAAAAATCTCCAATAAATTATAACTAGTGATTTACTCTAACAAAATAAAATAACTATAAATTTATTGAAATATTTTACTGAATATTTAAATTTTAAAGGAATTACAAGTAGAATGTTAAAACAGAATAATAATAAATAATTAATGTCAATTGTGCTGAAAGCCATCATACAACCTTATTACTCCCTTACTCTATCAACCCAATTCTACAGCAAAATCTCTCTCTTCTCTCTCTCTCTCTCTCTCTCTCTCTCTCTCTCTCTCTCTCTCTCTCTCCCTTTCTCGGCTTAAAGAGCTCTTGTGTTGTTGTGGGTTTTCTGGTGTTACAGAAGCCTTAGTAAAGCCAAAACAACTCTACAGCCAACAGATGGGATACATGGATGAGTAAACACACACACACACACACACACACACATACAATAAATATCATATTTGCCAGTCTTTTATCCATCTTAAACACAGATCACTGAAATCATTTGTTGCAATATTTTGCTTTCATAAAAGAAGAAAAACTAATAAATCCAACAAAACATTCGAAAGAATTCTGCATTAGTAAAACATGTCCGAGTTTAACGGTTAGATTAAAGATTAGATTAAATATTGGATTAAATTGCATTGTTTTCTTTTCTAAACAAATTCTTTCGGATTTAATAGAACTTTCTGGGAAACCAAATGATTTTTTAAAAATCTGAATCTTATTTAAACTCTTCATGTAGCTTTTTTTATTTTCATGTTAAATTTCAATACCAGAAGAACAGCTGTGTGAGCAAGCAAAGCAGCATCATCAGTGCTTTATTATAACACCATTCCTCATTTCTGTGTGTACATTATATAATCTTTCAAAAATAAATTAAAATTCACCAGATTTACCAGATTTATTTGCTTGATATAGCAGGAATCGTCTGTTAATTATCCGCATGGTAACGATTCCTTTTTGTCTGTTTAACAGCTTTAATGGCTCACAACAAATGTGTATGACACAAGAACATGTCTTTTCTCCTAATGAATATTAAATAAATGTCAAAACCTACTTGTAGACATGAAATTTAACTCATCATATTTAACATTATCATAAAGCCAAAACAAATAACAACAAACAGATAACAACAACAATAATAATAATAATAATTCTGCCCCCCCCTGTGCCATTATTACCAAATGCTAATAGTGAAAATCCTGCAGTGATATTTAGAGGAGTCTGTCTCTCTTCCTGTCTCACTCTCTGTCTTTCTCATTCTCTCAGTGTCTCTCATTTGTTATGTTCAGGATGAGGGGCAGGATTATCGATCATTTACATTAACAACATTTGGCAGACACCTTTATTCAGAGTGACTCACAGGGTCACATGGTTCTTGCACTTGTTTTCCTTTCTAGATGGTTATCCTCTCCAGTTACCTGTCTGGAGGGACTTCCTCTCACAAGCAGGGGAGCCCTAGTCCACACGCATCTGGAGTTATGGAAGCTGTAAGGTGTGCCCACTAAGGGGACACAGCTCACAACAACAGGTCTCTCAATCAAGGTTGTTGAAATCATACTCCAATCTCTATAACTGGAACCTTTTCATCTCCTAGGGCAGAAACAGACCCAGTTAACTGCCCAGTTAGTTCAGTGCTGGAATTCCGGCAAGAAAGCTTTTCGACAGAGCTAAAACCATCTACAATGAAGGTATACATGGCAGCTATAGCTGCTTTTCATGCCCCCTTGTGTGGCAAATTGGTGGGCAGAAAGTGATGTTGCCATTATGGGTCCTGGCTGTGATATTTGAGAGGAAGCATCAGACAAACACCTGACACCAGTCGTTTCGACCATTAAGAGTATTCATAAAATCCAGGGCATGGTAAATGCCTTCTTCCACCTGCGGTCCAGGTACATGCCCAAAGTGCCAACATCGGGGGGAGCCCAGTGTGAGGAGTGGTTATGTACATCCACAAAGCTGCCCCATGGTAAAAAATCAGATTGGTGACTAACACTAATAAGCAGATAGGTGGTTGATGACTATTACTCTTGCTTATGTGGCCACCGGGCTCCCAGTTCCGGAAGGGATCAGAGAACACTGTACCAGGTTGGGCTACCCCGCATAAATTTGTCCAGTTCTACATCCTGGCTCTAGCTACAACTCTGGGATCCAGAGTTCTCGCATTACACAGTCCCTACACATGGCACAGAACCGGACAAATTTATGCGGGGTAGCCCAGCCTGGTACAGTGCGCCCTGACTTGGTTCTATGGTGACGTGGGTATCTCGCTCACAAAACTTTTTAACGCAGCTCGAGCTCCTAAAAGGGAATGTTTTGAGTTTATGTGTGTAACCATGGTTTTCTGAGGGAACGAGATGCTGCATCATGTGTCATACCCCAGCATCTCTGTCACGCTGAATGCAAAATTACAGATGCACGCTTCTGCACATATTTATATAGCATTACTTCCTGTCTGTGATATAATACTTTCTGATTGGTCGGAGCACACACATTGCTTCAGTGCAAAGGTTATAAACTGAAACTTTCACCTGCTGATGTTTTGTTTTTCTGTTTTTCACATCATTTTGATCTCTTTATCTTTTAGAATAAAAGCTAATTCTCTGAGATGCTGTTAGTGTGAAATTCTCCACATCTGCAGCCTTTTAGCCAAAAGCAGACTTTCTCCTCATCAGCATTTGTGTATATTGATTGTAAGTGTGTGTGTGTGTGTTAGAATCGAAGCCGCAAATAAAATCTGTGATGTCTCAGCGCTTTTGTTCTAACAGTGATTAAAAACAGCCGTAGTTTCTCTCCGCTCAGCTGAAGCGCTGTAAAAAAAAAAAAATCACTCCCCCCCCCTTAAAAGTGACTGCCATAAATATTGGCACCTTTTAAAAAAACATTTCTGTGAATTGAAGAAAGTGTGAAGCTTTAAAAGAAACATGAAATAATTTTTATAATAATATATATTAAAATTTATTTTTAAATTAGCTTTTACATTATCTAGATTAGCTTAATTCAGAAAATGCTTTAAACTTCTGTACTGATGTTTACTTTGTTCATGCGTTAAAATATAAAGAAACCAAACTATATATAACGAGAGAACCTTCACACCATCTACATTGCATCTTAACATGTTGTTTGGATTATATGGATTAAAAAGAACCTTTTTAACCTTGTTTAAACTTTTATTTAAAAATCTTGGCACGTGTGTTTCTGTATTCGACAGTCTAATTAAATAAATCAGGCTGACGTGGTATCAGGCTAAACTCTTCTCAGTTTGAACACATCTAAATGGGCGGGAAAAAATCTGTTCATCTTCATGAATGATGTAATTACAGTAAACATCAAAGCAAAAAACATTCCAATAATTCACGTGTGTGTGTGTGTACTCAAAACATCTGCATTTACTATGTAACACCACGTCTTTTGATGTCAATTCAGTTCCTCAGTCTTGCTATGAAAATCCTGAAGTCGTCTTCATAATTATTGGAATTGAGAAAGAATGTTGTTTAATTCACAGCAAGTAATTATAGGTGATGTAAAAGCAGCACTGACTTTACATTAGCTCATATACAAAACCAAAACTTGGATAAATCTCAATACTGTCCTTAAGAATTAAATTATAAAGATTAGAATCAATTTTTCGTATGAAATTCTACATGATCTAGGTAGCACCTTTTTATAGTCTATGTGATTTTCAGTAGATTTGAATTAGAGCGTTAATGTCACATGTCTAAATGTGTTAAATTCTAACTAATATATAGAGATTTGTACAGGATAATGTGTCAAAATAAAAATAATACTAATTCATTTCAAATAAAACTAAAGATAAAATTGTCTACCGTATTGATTGACTCTATCCTTTTTTAGAACCTTTTTCTTCATTATTACAGTTTGAATTCTTTTACAAATTAAATCAAATATTCAATCTTTTGAAAATAAAACCCTCCAAAAAAGTAATTGCACCCCACGTCACCATAATTTTTTTAAAGACTGCTTTAGAAAGGCTTGGACTCACGTTGGTTGACGTGTGTTGGCACTTCAGAAAAAATGCTAAGTTGCTAAGATATTTGGGACATTGCCCTGCCAGACCACTATAGGGTATCAAGGCAATGTCACTCAGGGGAGTTCACCAGCTGCTGATAGGGGGATGGTATATAAGCTCTGCATTGTTCTCCAGCAGGTTGCTTGACAAAGTTAACGGTTATAATTTCTTTTAGCTGGCAGCAGCAATGTGTAACATTTAAGTTAAAATTAATGTTAAAAGGGACATAAAATGCACCAACGGTATGAAGGACAAACTGACCTCATTAACTGGTCTTACACTTTAATCAGTTTATCAGTAAAATATTAAGTCCTTGATATAAACATCCAGTGCCTTCCTCCGTTCTCATCGAGTCTCATTCCCACTCAGATGGATGTGATGTAAGTTCTACTTTTTATTGTTTTCTCTTTCTCCCTTTAGTGGACAACATGAGTATTACAGTCTTCATCTCTGAAAACCAATAAATATAAATGACTGAATTATTTGAACTCAAATTCGCTGATTTATGCTACATTCTTTAACATTCGACTTTACCATAAACATTTTCGCTAGCAGTAATGTTAAGTAATGTTCACCATCGAATAATTACACTGCTGCATCACTAACAGGTTAATTTTTTTATTATTAGCACCTCCAATTTTTTCCTAGCACTATCTGGCCACTGGTTTTATAGCAGGCAGTGAAAATGCAGATAAGTTTGCAGTTTGAAAGCGCAGGTTGATTTTTCTCTCTAACAGCCTCGACTCTGAGAGGGTTATTAAAGGACAGAGGAGTCCGGGAGAGAAAACGCTGATGCGCACTTCACTGCGCGTTCCTTTAATACCACCATTTATCACGCGTTTCTCAGGAAAATCAGCTTCACCTCACGCTGTTCACTGCATCAGCTGGATCTCTGCACAAACACAGCTTCATTTTTTTCCATTACTCCCGTCTGAGCAGTGAAAACTTGGAGCTTTGGCGCCGAGAGTGATGTGGAACAACTGCTCGTTATCTTCAGCCCGTTTCTAGCATCTCATTACGCTGTTTTTCCTAGAAAAGTCAGTTTTATATCAAATGTCAAAACACATCTGTAGCTCAGCTTGCATGAAAACACAGACAAACCATTCCGGTGTATTTAAGTCAAAATTCTCTTGATGGTAATTGGCATCAATGCTGAAATGTCTACATAATGAACTCTATGCAGCAGTCAGCACAGACCGGGGAAAAAAGATTCTCCATCATAAAGGAGGGACAAATTTTCACACATGCATAACCTAACAGTGTGGACAATTAAACCACTGTGGAGGAAATACATATATAATAACTGTATAATAATATAAAACCTTTACAACAAACAAACAGAAAGTAAATAATAATGTTTGTTGAGTTAAATTAGGAGGAGAAAGTTGTTTACATTTTCATGTCTGGTATTTGATGATATAGACACCGTTATCCACTTACACTTTTACATTTTTATCTATTTTATAAGTGTTGAGGGTTGAGGGCCTTGTTCAGGGGCCCAGCAGTGGCAGCTTGGTGGTGCCGGGAGTTAAATTCTTCTAACACCTTAACCCCTGAGCTACTACTTCCCTCTAAGGGGTGTGTCAGAAAGACATGTGATGCACGAAGGCTGATGGGTGGTGTAGTTTATCTCACCTTAATCTCCTGCTAAGACCCCACAAACCATCGATCAAACGTATGATGAACATCAGACACACAAACCTAAAAATGTATTTATAAATCAGTAGTCATCTGATTGGTTGGGTTTTACCGCATTTTACCCAGGTTGGATGTGGGGCTTAGACCAGAGTTGTTCCTACTTATAGACACCGAATACGATTCAGACTCGATCTAATAACGATTCCTCGATAAGCACTTGGCGTGACGATGCCTTTAAATTGATGACAGAGTATTAATGAAATAAAATCCAGCACTCTATTGGCAGTGCGGTGATGATGATGTCTGTTCCCTTCCGTTTGATAAGGTGGGATTTAATAAAAAGCTGAAAGCGAATGAAATATGATGAGGAAGATGAATAGGTGTGTAATTGTATTTGTGGTTTTTGGAGAGAAATGGGTTTCAGTCTGCACTTTAAACCTCACAATCTGATACAGACACAAACCCCTGTTATTCCACCCAACCCGTGCCGTACAGACATTCTGTTTTAGTTTTATTAAAAATCGATCTTTTTTTATTGTTCCATCCGTCTTACACACTTTCCTGCATTTCATTCAAGCTTTCGCTTCATGCAGCTTGGCTTTTTATTTTGTTATTGGGTTTTTTTTGCAAGCTAAGCACTAAACACTTGATACACACTTTAACTTATTTAAAAATGAAGTGTTCATTTGTAAGTTTAATTTATTATTTGTTTAACCACTGCGGTTTATCCAACTTAACCTGTACCGCTGCGGTGAGTTCTTGTTCATGCTAGGTTCATGTTAAGTCAAGCAAGTGTTTATGTTAAGGGTTTATGTTAAGTGTTACTATTAAGTGTTAGTGTTTATGTTCCATGTGTAGACAAATTAAGTTTAGTGTGCCAAGTTTAGTTTATGTTTGTTTGTTACACTTTGTAAATAAACTGCACCCTGGGTTCTAAATATACGTGACGTTTCCTTTGGACTAAATTACCCTGTTGGGTGTATGATGCCAAAGGGAAAAAATTCACTGGTCCCTGGCGAAATATATAGACCATGCTTTGGGTCATCGTTCACAAAGGGGTTAACAGATAAGTAACTCTGTAGCTCCAAGATGGCCGGCACCCTGCAGCCAAGCTTCACGATGGCCGCCGGGCCCCAGCCAAGATTCATGATGGCGGCCGCGCTGCCGGCCAGACTTGTGTCCAGTCTAGCGGATCCTTATATGGGGACGACTAGGACTGTGGGACTCTCAAAGGCCCCAGCTAAGGCCCTCTAAGAGGATATGTTTATATCTGCAGCACTGCCTGTAATAGTACTGTCTCTCTGGCAGAGCCGGGACCAGGACCGGAACGTACTGTCCACAATCTGCTTTACCCTCTAGGCCATGCTGGGTTCCTCGGCTCCTCCAACCACCTTAAGATGTTGTTTAGGTTGGAGTATGGGGGGGGGGTTATGTGAGGTTTTCATGTTCTTGTCTATTGTTTCATGGTTATTGTTTTGTTGCTTTTCTTGTTTCATGTTGATTTTATGTTCATTGTTTGTTTTGTATCTAGGCTAAGCTGTGCTACCTAGGCAGTGTTTTGTTTACTTCCTTGTTCCTCATGTCTTTCTGCCATTTGCTTCCCTTTGTCCTTGTCTCATTGGTTAGTTTGGTCCTAATTGTTCACAGGTGTTCCTTGTTTTGTCTTGTGTATATATACCCCCTTGTATACACCTGTTTTTGGGGTTTGTTGTTCGCTGTACCACTGCAGTGAGTTCTTGTGTATGCCAGGTTCAGATTTATGTTTATGTTTAAGCAAGTGTTCATGTTAAGGGTTTATGTTAAGTGTTAGTGTTTATGTTCCATGCATAGTCAAGTTAAGTTGGGTTTGCCAAGTTTAGTTTATGTTTGTTTGTGAATAAACTGCACCCTGGGTTCTAAATATACTTCTCACCTCAGTGGAGTCTTTACAGTTTCTTTGATATTTTCTCTATTGTGCATGACACCAGGACAGTTGCTGTAAGTTTGCTGAAAGGAAAAAAAAGTGATTATTTAGTAAATTTCTCCGTCTGTTCTGCACTGTTTGCACCAGGTTGCACACATGTACTTTATGTTTGTTCTGTTCAGTGGCTTTTTGTTGTTTGTTGTTTTGTGTAGCACCATGGGGTCCTGGAGAAACGTTGTCCCATTTCACTGTGTACTGCATCTGCTATATGTGGTTGAAATGACAATAAAGCTCCTTTAACTTGTCTTATACCTCTTTGCACCTTAAAAGGAGAACACAAACCGTTAACCTTCAGTACACTCTTAATGTCACTGTACAGCACCCTGATCACAACTATAAAACCTGAGTTGAACCCAAAGGTTTCCAGCACCTTCCACAAATATTCATGCTCAACCTGGTCAAAAGCCTTTTTCTGATCTAGGAAAATTAGACCAGTTCTCATGCCCAATAGCCTAGAGACTTCCAAAATGTCACAAATTAAACTAAACCAGGCTATGATCTGATCATAGCCTGGTTTAGTTTAATTTGTGACATTTTGGCCTACTGGAACAAGAAAACACTTTGTAAAAAAAACAGATTATGTTTAAAACAATAAAAATGATCTAGTCTCGCCAATGAGAGTGTTATCATTGGCATGAGCCCATGTGTACTGTCTTTGTTTTTTAATTAAAATTCCTCCATATATCACCCAACTCATGGGCCTCAAGCAATCTCCCACAGACACTTACGAGAAGCTGGATAAGGTTCTGTATGATTCCGGTCTGTGTTGTCTGCTGTGCAGTTAAAATCGCCAGCCAGAATTAAAATGTCTGTGGTGTTGCAGTTAGCAATCAAATTGTCTAGCTTATCTAAAAAAGCCATCCTCTCTACTGCATTAGTGGGAGTGCACACACAGATAAAAACAAAAACCTTATTCTCATAAAATGCTGTCACTTTTAAAAATCCTGTTCAACATCTCTTCCGCTGAATAACAACAAGGAATAAAACTATGAGTAAATAAAAAGGCAACCCCGCCACTGGATGATGTGCTGTGACTTAAAATCTGGGAAGAAATTTTCAATTAAAACATTTTTCTGATGTTTAGTTGTGTTTAAAAACTCTAATATCTTTAGCTTGATATACAACATCTATCGGTTCCTTCTGAGAGTCATCAATATCAGTCTCTTGTTTTTCAACCACCACATCTTCTTAGCTTGTTTATTTTTCTTTCCTTTACTTTGACTTTTTCTCTTATTCGGTACTCTGAACATGGGCTCGTCCACCATCTCTATGTCTTCCCTGTCCCCATCCACTGGTTTGGTTCCCAGTGTGTCCAAGCGCTGGCTCTGCAGCTCTGTGCCTGCCTCTGCCCGTGCAAGCAGCTTCAACCCTGCTCCAGAAATCACTGGGCTTCTACCGATGGGCTTTTCCTGGCCAGGATCAACCGACTGGGCTTCTCCGAGTTTGGAGTAGCCTCAGTGTTCTCCTGGGCAGCAGGCTGGGCTTGGAGCTCACTCTCCTTTTGTGTTGGTGCAGAGACCCCAGAGCTTTCAGCAGCTGAGCATGCTGTAGTTACAGGGGAAATGACCACAGCAGGTGGAGATGCATCCTACCCCGGCCGCTCAGAAACACCTGGATCACCCTGTCTCTCAGGACAAGCTCAGACAATTGTAAATTTATACACAGAATTCAACTCTTCAACACCTCTTCTTTGAACACCATAAACACAGACCTCCTGAAAGACCCCACATGTTTAACCAGTGGAGATTTACTACAGATGGCGATTCTTTTAATAGGGGAGACCAAACGGGGAGCTTTAGCTATTACTTCATTTGGAATAAAAGGAGGAACGTTAGACAGGATCACTTTTTTCACAGGTGAACTCAGGGGGGAAACAATCTTATATTTATCATTGATTACCACACCTTCTTGAATCAGTTTCTTAACATTCTCTTCATCTCTCACAAAAGCAAAAATAGCATTGTTCAAAACACAATTTCGTGACCAATAACATCGCCGAATGCGATCGCACACTCCTCTACACGCTTCACGCTCCACACGCACACTGTGCCGGCGAGTTAAAGTCAGAAACTGGTCTGTGCTTGGAGTTGCCATGCTTCTCAGACACGCTAGTCACACACACACACAAACGCACACACAAACACATGCGCGCTTGCGCACACAGACCACTGGCTTACACACACTCACACAACAATCTTAATATTCCGAGATTTTACAACGGAAGAAAAAAAAGCATTAAATGGCAGAAAAAATTGCTCTCACGTGCTCTACACACCACGCTCGCCTCCGTCGCACATGCGCGAAGAGAGAGAGAGTGAGAAAGAGAGAGAGAGAGAGACAGAGAGCGAAAGAGAGAGAGAAAGACTTTGACTTTTGATAGTCATTTATTTTAACCATTCAGATATTCACCATCAGCATTTTGATGAATTGATTGAAAAAAGTAATTTAATAATAAACAGTTAACAAATATATGATTGAGTAAATGAAAAATAAATAAGTAAAAAACATTAAAAACAACCACTTAAAAATGAAAAAAAAAATCATTTAAAATCTTGTATAATCTTGTGTAAAAGACAAGACATTCAAGACAGAGCACATGGCTTCTCTGTAACACCAAACTAGCTGAAACTTCATCAGTTCCTTCATACATTTATACAAGTTGAAATCAACAATAATCATGGTCTTTAAAGGTAGTTACTAGATCTTCGTGTGTGTTCTGTGTCACTTTACATTTCCTGCTGATGTAAATGGCCAGTTTTGCTTGGCCCAAGATTAAATTTACTAGCTGACACTTGAACCTTTCTTTTCTTGTGTACTTAAAACCTAGGATAAAAATCTGTTGGGTGAAAGTGTCATTAAAAGACATATATTTAATAAAAACTGTAAACAGTTCATAAAAGCATGAAAACCGTCTCCCTCTGTAAACAGAATGGACAGTAATGCGTCACGGTTCAATCTCTAGAGCTCTTACTGGTCTGGTGATGTCTCTGGTCACATTGTGAGCGTACTGCTGACAAAAATCAAGTTTAAGTTTGAGAACACAGAATTACACAAAACAAAAAAGAGCTACTGAACAGAACAAACATAAAGTGCATGTGTGCAACCTGGTGCAAACAGTGCAGAACAGACAGTGCAATTAACAGTACAAACATTACAAAAGACAATAAAGAACAAAACACAACCAGATTATAAAAATGTGCAGGTCAGAGAGGTATGTGCAAATTAACAGCAAGATTTTGTGCAAGATTTGTGCAATCAGCATTTTAAAGTGATTGTGCTTAACATCTATTTGTGTTGAGTGAAAGAGTGTGTGTGTGTGTAAGTTGAGGTAGTTCAGTTCTGTGTGTTGAGCAGCCTAATGGCTTGAGGAGAACAACTGTTGCACATTTGGGTTGTGAGGGCCCGAATGCCATGGTACCTTTTTCCAGAGGGCAGGAGTGTGAAAAGTGTGTGTGATGGGTGTGTGGGGTCGTCCACAATGCTCTTGGCTTTGTGGATGCAGCGTGTGGTGTAGATGTTCATTATAGAGAGAAGAGAGACGATTTTCTCAGCTGATCTCACTATCCTCTGTAGGGTCTTACGATCCGAAACGGTGCAGTCACGGTGAGTCAGCAGTGTAAACAGCAGGGGGCTGAGCACAGCCCTGTGGGGCCCCAGTGCTCAGCATGGTGGTGCTGAAGATGCTGCTTCCAATCTGGACTGACTGAAGTCTTCTGGTCAGAAAGTCCAGGATCCAGTTGCAGATGGAGGTGTTCAGGCCCAGCAGGCTCTGCTTCTCAATTAGATGCTGAGGGATAATTGTATTAAATGCTGAACTAAAGTCTATGAACAGCATTCATATGTATGTATCCTTATTGTTCAGGTGTGGGAGGGCCAGATGGTGGCAATGGCATTGTCCATGGAACGGTTCGGACGGTACGCAAACTGTACTGGGTTCAGTGTGGAAGGCAGCAGGGTCTTAATGTGCCTCGTGACAAGCCATTTAAAGCATTTCATCACGATGAGTGTGAGTGCGAAGGGACGGTAGTCACGTAGTCAGGAGACTGCTGACTTTTTCGGCATGGGGATGATGGAAGCGGTTTTGAGGCACGTGGGAACGACAGCGGTGCACAGGGAAGTGATAAAGATGTCCGTGAAAACATCTGCTAGTTGTGTTGCACAGTACCTGAGCACTCTGCCGGAGATGTTGTCCAGTCCAGCAGACTTCTGTGGGTTAACTTTGCTTGAAGTTCTCCTCACTTCGGCTGGTTAGACAGAGCACCTGGTCATTGGGACGAGGGTGGTCTTCCTTGCTGCCATGTTGTTCTGCACCTCAAACCGGGCGTAGAAATTGTGCAGCACATCTGACAGGGAGGCGTCACTGTTACAAGCAGGTGGAGTTGTCTTGTAGTAAGTGATCATCTGGATGTCCTGCCACATACACAGAGTGTCTCTGCTGCCCTGAAAGTGTTGGCCTGCTCTAGACAGTTTGGCCATGGCTGTTTTTAGGGCCGACCTGTCCTTTGCCCTGAATGCAGAGTCCCTGGACTTTAGCAGCGCATGCACCTCTGTGGTCATCAACGGTTTCTGTTTGGAGCGTGTTGTGATGGTTTTGGAGACCGTCACGTCATCAATGCACTTGCCAATATAGCTAATCACTGATGTCGTGCACTCCTCCAGGTTAACAGATTTGCCGTTGGCTCACACGTTGACTTAAAACAGTCTTGAAGAGCAGAAGTAGCGTTCTCACTTTCTTTAAAACCGGTTTAGAGCGTCTGACGAGCGGTCTGAGGATCCGAGATGGGGGTGGTGGGGATGTTTGTGTAAACAAGATCCAGCGTGCTTTCCCCTCTTGTCGCAAAGTCCACATGTTGGTAATATTTAGGAAGCACTGTTTTGAGATTTGCATGCTTGAAATCTCAGGCGATAAACAGTCCGTGGGGGTGTGCATTCTGCAGATCGCTATTAGCCGCGTACAGTACATAAAGCACCTCTTTAGCATTAGCGCTCGATGGAATGTACACTCCGATAATGAAAACAGCGGTGAATTCCCGTGGTAAATAAAATGGCCTGCATCTAACAGTCACAAACTCCACTAGCGAAGAAGAGAAAGTAGAAACGATCACATAGTTCTCGCACTTTTCAGTGTTTATGTAAACACACACCACCACCGCGAGTCTTACCACACAGAGCGGCACTTCTGTCGACACGAACCAATGTTGTGTACACTAGCTTTCATGCTCATGCTTTGATTTACCAACAGTGAAATTAACATAAAAATGTACGTTTCTCCACGCCAACCTGGTGTCTGGCGTATGTACATTTTTCGTAGTTTTTGTCCATTAGCGCCTCTTAGAGGCAATAAAATGAAGTTGCAAACATTAGACTACAAAGTATTCTACAAGTCTATTGCTATCAATTTGGAATTGATAAAATAGGCTAATTGACATTGTATGTTTCTTTCAATTATGCAGTTAAGTAAGAACATATAAAAGTATGTTAAAATTTAAACAACCCTTAGTCTATGGCAATGCCAGCTGTATGGGACAGGATCATTCGCAGGTCTACCAGGTATATGTGGTTCTTGTATGATACAGTTGACCAGCCAAACATTAAAGCAGATAGCAGTGATAACTTGTTTTTCTTAATGCAATTACAGCAATCGACTGCACACACATTGCTATAAAGGCGCTATCTGAAGAAGAATTTGCATACGTGAATCAGAAACATTTCTATTAAATAAATGTACAAATAATACGGTATGCACAAATGTGGCTATCAAATAATGTGGCACGGTGGCCTGGGTCAACCCATAATTCATACATCCTTAAAAACAGCATAGGCTCCAAGCTGGCAGGGTGCATGATGGGTGGCTTCTAGGTGAGTGATGGACTTATTTAAATGATTTTATTTGAGGCAGGAGACAGGGTGGTTTTTAGTGCACGTGCATGTACGCTCAATTTCAAGTTTATTGGGATGTACAAAGAGAATATGTATGGGGAATCTCAGTACGAGTTTAATACATCTGATTTTTTTTGTTTGTACGCACATTTACAGCTTTGTCTGTATGCAATGTTTTAGTATTAATTCAACGCAAGTCTTTGTACATGAGGCCCCTGGTGTACTGTCTTTCTGTTGCATGAAAATTTCACCATACATCACTTAAATCATGTGTTATTATTAACCCGCACAGGCGTTGCAAGAGGCAGCATGAGGTTCCAAATGATTCCTATGTAAAATATCAGCAGTGCAGTTTAAATCGCCACCAAGGATTAAACTTTCAGTAGCCAATGACAGTATTTAAAATGTTAAGGAACAGCATTCTCTCCACACTCCACATTTGAGCATACACACAAATAAACATAAAACCTTATTCTTGTAAAATGTCTGTATTTTTTAAAGCCTACCTTTTAAAAAATTTTCTATAACATAAGACTGTGGGTTAAAAGACTGTGAAAGTAAAACAGCAACACCACAACTCAGAGAGGTATTATGGGTTAAAAAAATGACAGAGGAGTTTCCAGGATCACTGTGCGTTTTTAAGAGATAGAGAATCTATATTCTTTCTTTTTACCTAACTCGAACAAAGTTGCTCTCTTTCTGTGGTCCCTGGCACCATTAATGTTGAGTGTTACTGCAGCTATAGCACTCATGAGTAAATAATAAAATGTCACCCACATTGCACAGTCTAAAAAAACTTTTAGAAACATTTAAAAAAAAGTAAAAAAACATTGTCAAACACACCACAACACAATAGCTTTCTGATGTTCTGAACCAGCTGTTCAGTGGCAGGAAAGTGTTCTTCATTATTCACTAACCTTTTGCCTTTAGTGGTTTTTAAGAACCTCAAGGTTTCTTCCGCAGAGTGAACAATCTCCTTTTAATCTGGTTGTGAGCACTGTCACCAGTCTGTGGATCCTCCATTACTGTCTTGTTTTTTGCCTGTTTTTAGCTGCTCAAGCAGACTTAACCGCTTGAGCGTTTGGCTCAGTCTGCTCAGCCGGCCTGTCTGTTGCCCCATTTGTTTTCACCCTGTCTGGACATGCACAAATTAAATGCCCTGTTTCACCACAGTTAATAAACATCATACCAGGTGTGAACAGTGTAATCCACATAATCTACACGGTAATACATTTCTAGTTCCAGCTCCTCTGCACCATTGTTTAACACCATGACACCATGCGCACCATTCTCCTAAAAGAAACAATGGATGTGTATTTTATCTCCTGTGCTGGTGCCCATGTGCATTCTTCTGATAGGAGGAATTTACCATAACGAGAGAGCTCTTTAGCAATAATGTCATTTTTAAGAAAAGGAGGAACGTTTGACAATATTATTTTCTTTAATGTGGTACGGAGAGGAGGCACTTTAACCAGACAATCGTTTAACACCACTTTCTGTTTTACAATTTCGTTTACCTTACTCGTTTACTGAGTTCAAGAAAATACAGTAGCTTTGTTCAGTCGGGAAGCCGCTAAAATGCTCTTATAGCGACCACCTTGCCGACCTCTAACACACACTCCTCCACACTATGCTGGGGTGTGAGAGATTTGTACACGCTCTTATCCACCACCTTAGCCATGCTTCTGGCACAAAAGTGTGCCACAATTCTGGCTCGCTCCCTGCCAAGAAACAGACTCATGAGCGTGCGCACAAACACACACACAAACACACTATAATCCACACAAACCACACAAAAGTTGAAACTTGCTCACGACGCTCCACCCGCTCATTCACGCCCACATGTGCACAGAGAGAGAGAGGAGAGAGAGAAAGAGAGAGAGCAAGAGACAGACATAGAAAAAGAGAGAGCGAGAGAGCAAGAGACAGACAGGGAGAGAGAGAGAGACAAAGAGAGCAAAATACAAAGGCAGAGAGAGAGAGAGAGAGAGACATTTTAACTCGATCTGAAGAGAAAACCTTTTTGCCTTTTTGAAATTTACTTTCTGGCTGTATTTTTTTTCTTCAATTGTGTCGTTTCTAAACTCCTGCTGCTGCACTTTACCTGTCTGCCAGCTGCTCTTCCTGCTCAGCGTGTTGAGTCGCTTACTGGTGGACATTAGACGGCTGATCGCTGGCGTCCTGCTGTTTTGCTGAAGGCTCTCTGTCTCCTGTGGCACAGAGTTTGCAGATAGTGTTCCTTTTTTTTTAGCCAGTCCACATATCACCTGCACACTATTCGAGCTCTGCAGTTCCTACAGATTTCTGCAGCTTTTTTGTGATCAGGTCAAAATTCCTACATTCACATTTTTAATTTTTTTTTTATTCATCTTAGGAGTTAAGGGTTAAGGGCCTTGCTTAGGGGCCCAGCAGTAAGGCAGCACAATATATTAAAATTATCGAAATATCAAAATGTGCATATCATATATATAGTTTATAATGAATGAGAGAATAAATATGTCAAAGTTTTAAGTTGTTGCAAATAATGCAAATAGTTAAATATTTGGCATGCACATGTTAGTCGGGATATCTCTGCATGATATCTCTGTGATAATCAAAAAGCCATGAAGCAAGGCAAAAAAATATTTAAACACTTGTGAATGCTTTTAAAGAAATGTCTGTTGGTTATATCATATTTAAAAAAAATTGTTTTGCATATCGCATTTTTTAACAAACTATCACATATCACATTTTGCTTCAATATCACACATCAGTGTCAGATTGGTTGTTCTGGGACTGAACCACTGGGGTAAAACATCAGAATCTCTGGTTTAAAGGTGAATTCGCAAAAAAATCTAAATGAATTTTGCAATATTATAGGTCAGGGGTGTCCAAACACGGTCCTGGAGAATTTAGTTCCAACCCTAATTAAAGGGTTTGGTTATAATAAAATTGCAGTATTGAATGTTAATTGCATCTTCACATTGCACGCAGTGGAAAGGTTTCCCTGGTTTCCAATTGGTCAAATTTGCAGAAGTTCCATCGATTCAATAAAATCGCACGGTCATGGTGTGTCGCAACTCAGAGCCCTCCTCTGAGCGGACACATTTGTAGGGGTGTCACAAGTTGAGCCAATTTCCACTATGTCCAAATTAAACTATCAAAGAAAATAATAAACTTCCAAAAGGAATAAAAGTCTTGAGTTTTTATTTATTGCAGTCAGAAAGCATTCAGAAGATCCAACAGAAGGCAATCTTTCCAACAATAAATGGCACAAGCAAAAAGCAAAACCTCCGTAAAGAGTATAATACCAAAAGCAAGTGCAAAGATTCTCTGAAAATCTAGTCCTTTTATACCCGTGGTCCTTTTATACCCTCCTTATCTACTTTTAAGACTGTATTATATAAAAATCATGACCAGTGGTACTTCATTCTTTTAAACTCTTTTCTCCATTTTTCCTTCTAGCCTGTTTAACTGCTAAATGTAGGGAATACATCCGACGGGTGTGGCGTTTCCAACTGGCCTGCCTGACTGGGGAGATTGGTATTTTTCTAGACCGTCTCCTTCATCTACAAACTCTGAAGGAAAATATCTCGCCTGTGCGTGTAGTTTTCCCTCCCCGAACCCGTGATGTCGGAAAACACAAACCGACGCTGTTATTCATCCTGATACCACTGAAAAAGCTGGTCCCTCTACTGGTGTTAAAAATTTCCGTTGGAAATTGTCACGGGCTCCAATACGCAGTGTGTCTCCTCTCCCCTATACTATCGCCACCCCTATTTTCTTCTGACGAATCCTCTCTTCCATCCATTCCTCCACCTGTTCCTTCACCCCTATCTATTCCTTCTTCCCCCACTCCTGAGGATGAAGTCATTTCCCTTGATTAGCTGTGGGGCCCTTCAATAAACCTGCCTCTCAGTACCACCGTGTCTTAAGTGTGATTTTTGTACTTTATCTATGCTAATTTGTTCACACACACACACCTATATTTGGTTATATTGTAGATTTTGGTAGCACACCGTCCCTATTTGTCTTCTCATCTGCCCTAACTTTACATCAGGCTTAGCTTCATTTCATTCTTCCTTTTAGTGCTACTCCTAATATGTATATATATATATATATATATATATATATATATATATATATATATATATATATATATATATATCGCCAGTTATGAATTATTGCTCTTTTATACTTATGTGTTGCTCACGCCACCCTCATTTCTAGCATTTTTCCCAACAGGTGAATGCAGAGAGATTGACTTAAATTGTATTAAAAGTTGCGATGGGGACACTGCAAATCTTAAGAGTGACCAGGTTCAGGGGGATTTATTACACAATTAAAGGACAGAGAGCTGAAGAAACATTTAGCAGTTAATTAGGTTAATTGTCATCAGATCTGTAAGATGATTAGCTGTTGGAGGGATGTGTTAGAAAGACTCTCAAAAGTAAAGATGGACAGAGTCTCTCCAATCTGTGAAAGAGTGTAAAAGATTGTGGAAAACTTTAAAACGTTCAAACCTCAAATTACAAAACCTCATCATCTACAGTACATAACGACCACAAACTCTTCAGCAGCTGGAAACCGGAATAAGACAAGATTGAGACTAAGTTCCAACATTAAATCTCCAGAAACTTATAATAAACTCACCAATCAATCTAACCAACATGTTTTTGGACTGTGGGAGGAAACCGGAATACCTGGAGTAAACCCATGCAAGCAGGGGGAGAACATGCAAACTCCACACAGAAAGGCCCCTGCCAGCAAATCTAACCCGGAACCTTCTTGCTGTGAGGCAGCAGTGCTAACCACCATGCTGCCCCTTTTAGTTTTCGGTTTATTCCAATTTTTAGTCTCAACTTTTTCGGAATTCAGGTTGTACATATGGATGAGGTAATTAATAAATAATTTCAGAACTTTATGAATAATTTATTCAGTAATGTAAAGTAAAGAATTGACAGCAGATTATGTTTCCACACACACCAATCTTCAGGTCATTGACAGGTTTTCAGCTGTGAAACACAAGATGATGCAACAACAATGAAACAGTTTACACTTCCATTAAAGGCTCGTCATCAGCCTCAGGTTAGAAAAAGATGAATATAAAGAAGAAAGATGGACTGTGAAAAGAACATTTTCCCAACAGCCATCATTTTTATTCAAGGCGCAGTGTGAATCACTGAAAGTGGATACGTTTAAAAGCCCACTGGTGGTTTAATTCGTACAGAACATTTTAGGATACTCATCGTTCCTCAGTAGCTTCACACAAGCTAGGAGGGGATCTTTAGGAGTAAATGGTGACAATGGTAAAAAAACCTTCCTGAGAAAAATCAGGAAGAAACATTGAGAGGACCCGGAAATCGAAAATGAAACTGGTCCTTCTTTAAAATTATTCTGGATTATCCATCCATTCATTCAAACACCCATTCATCCATGCATCCATCCATCCATAAAACCATTGATCCATTCGGGTTAACTAACCAATCTATATATTACTTCATCCGTTTGTTTTTTTTAGTTATCTACTTATTCATCCATCCATCCAGCTATTTATTTATTAATTCATTTTATTGTTAGTCCCAGGTTTAGTATCACTTCTATGTTAATCTGTTAGTTTTTTGTTTGTTTGTTTGTTTGTTTATAGACTAACATTGTCATTACTCATCACTAATAAACTACATCTGTAGGCAGCATGAGACATTTCTAGCCTTTATTAATTTATTTATGTTAAAATTTGCATTCTTTTTGTTTAATTATTACTTTTTAGACCATTATTGAATATTTTCCTGTCTAATAAACTCTAACAGCGGCAGAAGAAGCAGACAGACAGGCAGTATGTCTGAGAGCAGATCAGACAGACAAACAGTTTGTGAAAGCAGAGCAGACAGACAGACAGGCAGTGTGTCTGAGAGCAGAGCAGACAGACAGGCAGTGTGCTCCTGCACATAAACACATCATAAAAAAGAAAAAACAGTGATAAGACAAACCCATCATCGAAGAGCCTGTTGCTATGGTTACCGCGGTGTGAAGCTGGAACTGTAAACACGGTAAAGAATTAAAAAAAAACACCAATGATAGGATAAATACATGAACATCAGAGAATTTTTTTTTCTTTCTTTCTTTCTTTTTCTTCCTTCCTTTTTTTATTTCTTTAACGATGGAAGTAAATATCTCATGGATAACAGGAAGAAGAAAATTTGGAAGAACAGAAGCCCCGGACATTAAACAGATGGCAGAGAAAGCTTGACAGACGGAAATAAAATTCTAAAAAGAGTCTGAAACCTTTGTTTCTCTACTTCAAAAAAAATAAAAAACCCTCTCCGTGTGCTCACTTCATCCTCTCTGTGCAAGAAAAAGCAAAAAAACCCACAGGAAACAATGATTACTGCTGTAAACGTGTCTCAGTCTCTGCATGTCATACTGTAGAAAAACCTGTGCAGGGAAAAGAAAATGCAGCTCCTTCCTGTAAAAGGACAAAAGAAGGAAAAAGCAGAAAAGAGTCTTGATTACTGCTACCTAGACAAGAACTTTAGAAATGCAGCAACTATTAAATACAGCAAGTAAGTTATTTCACTTTATAGCTTTAATTGTTCACTTAAAAATGATCAAACATTGTATTTGTTATTTACAAAAATTTGCACTGTTAAAATTGGACGATATTAATTTTTTTTATTTTGATCATGTTTTGTTTTATTTTTGATCGTTTTATGTTTTGTTTATGCTTATCATGTTTCATATTTATATTATGTGTATGTTTTATGTATTTCATGTTTGTGTTCATACCTTTGTTTACTTCCTGTCTTGTTTCCTGTCATGGTGATTCTCCTGTCCTTGTGTCATGTTCCCATTGGTTAGTTTGGTCAAGTGTTCCTTATTGTCTTCAGGTGTCTCTCGTTTAATTATTGTGATTCCCAGTGTCCTGCTCGTGGATTTCGGTTTTAAATGTTGTATGCCATGCAACATACCAAGCATTTACTCTGTTTGTCTGCTTTCCCGGTTTTGATCTCTACTCAGTTTTTGGTTTCTGATTAGAATGTTTACGTTTTGGATTTGTTTGCTCGGTTTGTTTTGTCTACCTGTGTATCGACCTCTGCCTGTTCACTGACTACTTTTTGCCTTGCCCTTTGTTTAATAAAACTGCTCTACGCAACATGGATCCATCTCTGTCTGCTTTGTCACAACAACAAACATAAATAAATCATTATTACTACAGAAAAATAAATAGGAGTCGGAAGCTGAAAAAAAATCAAAAATACATTACATAAAATGTTAATTACTTTTATTATGTCTTTGTTAAATACAAGCTTTGATAAGATAAACAAACAGGAAACACAAATAAATTTGAGAAAATCTAGTTACTTTACCTGTAAATGCTGTTATTGACTCATTTTGCATGCAATTTTTAAAATATATATATCGCTAGTGTGATGAACCATATAAAGTTGAATCCATGTTGCAGAATACTGGTTTATTGAAGATAACAGGGCAGTAGTCATAAACCAGCGGAAAACGGTACACGGAAGTCAATAGTAATCCAAGTGAACAAATCCAAAGCACTAGACGAAATCGAGAAACCAAAAAACAGGGCAGAGATCAAAAAATCAAAAGACAGGAAAACAGAGAAAATGCCTAGTAAGCCACAAATGGAACAATACTTTGCAAAGAGCTAAACAGTAGGCTATCTTATATGACTAGCCAAACAGGAAGTCACACCGGAAGTGAAGTGGGGGAGGCTAGTATCTAGTATTCCGGTAATGGTGCCCTCTGGCCGTAAAGGGCGAAATCATAACAACTTGATCAATTTATAAAAAATGATATCTGATTTCACAAAACCGATATCCGATATGACAAAAGGCTTAAATATCGGGATAAATATTAGGCATAAATTTTGCTCGATGTTTAGCGCACAAATAAAGTACAAAGCAAAGAGTTGATTAATTTCTTATCGTAGCTCTTATATCTTACAGTTGCTATAGTGACAGTATTTGTCTCAGCCAGGCGAGTAAAGACATGTCTCCAGAGTTAGAGCTTTAGATCTGATGTGAGATTATAAACGAAGCTCAACAACATTAAATAAAATTATAAACTGATAAACAAACAAACATAACTTCCTCACAGCACATCATTATTGATTATGTCACCCAAACAGCATGACACCAGGTGAGTGTTCCAGGTTCTAATCTAATGCTATGAAGTATTCCTCACACATGACTTGTAAATAATTACTGAACAGTGATAGAATAATTAATACAATGTGTTCTAAACATATTAATTAGTTTAGTTTAGAGAGATTTTTACATCACAGCGATCACACGCTTGCTTTAAAGAGATCCTAATTAAACAGGACTGATCTGGGAAACTGGGCTGCTGTACAGTAATGCTGATTAGCTCTGGAGTTGCGCGGTGTGTTAGCGCAACGCTGCAGCACCGTAGTGCAGTCGATATCTCTTGATAAACCCCGCCACATTGGCTGAGTGGTGCTGAACTTTCTCTCAGTCCCCCACTGAACGGACGAGTGTTAATACCATTATCGATCTGTGACTGTGTGTTTGTAAAATCCTGCTGTTTAACTATGCAGCGCTGCAACTCAAACTCGAGTGTTGATGAGAAATGCTCTCACACCCGGGAATTACAGAGAGGAACGTGACCAGGTACGGGCGCAGCGTGGAAACCATAATGTCACAGCTGAATCCTGAGAATAAATACTGAAAAAACAAAACTTCGCTCATTAATTAATAAACAAACTGATTCAAGATCACAGAAAGTTTCTGCTGAATTACTCCGTCTGAGCAACACATGAAAACTTCCATCATCCATAACATGATGCTAATTTTATTTACATTATAATCTTATATAATATGATTTAATCTAAATTTAATGATCTATTCTAATCTAAATAGAATATAAATTGAATCAAAATCTAATACAATTTTATTTAATCCAAATCTAATAGAAATAATCTAATGAACTGTAATCTTACCCAAGTCTAATTTATTGTAATCCTAATCTAATCTAAATCTAATCT
This sequence comes from Bagarius yarrelli, assembly GCA_005784505.1. Taxonomy (NCBI): domain Eukaryota; kingdom Metazoa; phylum Chordata; class Actinopteri; order Siluriformes; family Sisoridae; genus Bagarius; species Bagarius yarrelli. The sequence goes on from VCAZ01000158.1 coordinate 1,490,352, forward strand.
AAAGATAATCTAAAATAATCTAATGTTAATCTAAATTTAAGTTAAGGATAAGCTTTGTCTTTTATAATTTATACTGTACTGCTAGCTAACTTTACATTATACACTTTAAACATAATATAATCTAAACAAATCCAATCTAAATAAGAATTCATCCAATCTAATGCAAATGTAGTACAGAGCTAAAATATAAATCACTGTAATCCAAATCAAATCGTATTTCATCCAATTTAATGATATCTAACGTAATGTAATATAATTCAATATAAATGTAATTTATATTGAATTATAATTCAATATAAATTATTAATAAAATGGTACCAAACTGTAAAGCATATTAAAGTCTAATCCAATCTAAGCATGACCTCATAGTTGATTCTTGTGTCTTATGTCATAATGCTGATTTACTTTATATTGTACACTTCAAAACCTTATTTACACGTATCTAATCTAATCTAATCTAATTAAGTAAAATGACTCTGAACACAGAAAAAATGTATATTACTTATTATCAGATTGTTCTATATAAAAGTTTATATTTCTTTGTATCCCCCCCCCAAAGTTCAATTACTCTAAAGGCTCTAAAAGTTTGGGGTTTAAGTTCTTTCTCTTCTACGCTCAGCCTTAGAGCTTCTCGTTCAAATCAATATCAGCCGAATCACATGCAGGACAATTACCACCGAGCGTATGCTAAGAAAGCGTGATGTCTCAAACAAACCAGAGAAGGGGCAAGATGACCCACAGAGACCACGTGGATAAAAGAGAAGAATTCATCAATAATAGAATTTAATGAAGATCTGGGCAGCTTCATTTTCACAACATCTTAAAGCATCGAAGGTCCCAAGCATGTCGAATTTACATTCTGTGTTTGAGAAGCATGTTGAAGAGATGATCTGTGCAGAACACAGAAGGGGATGTGTTTATATATACACACACTAAATCCTACGAATATGAATTCAATTCGTTCATGAGAAGAGAATACAATTTTTTCCATAAAAAACAATGTAAATGTAAATAAACTGTTCCACCAACTTAAAAATATGACCATTATGTTACCAAACTCCAACACCAGAATTACATAGAAAACATATAGAAAAGACATGACAATAGACCCATGCTAACAATGTCAATAAAAAAAATCACACAAATACCAAATAGCTTTTAATTGCTTACTGAGGGTGATGTCGGTTTTGTGAGTCTGGTTTCTCGCAAGGTTCCTTTCGTGTTCTCTCAGGAGACTTTTTTCTTGCGCATTAGAGATAAAATTCGATATCTGGATTTCTAAAAGGTGTTTTGTGACAGTGTCTATTGTTAGACATGAAGATGTTTCAACAGTTTTTGCTTTTTGACTCGTTGCTTTGGCAGCATGCTACACATCTGAGAACAATAAAGGTTATAAAGGATCCAGAACAGAAAATTAGTTTGTTTTCTTCAAGTCAGTGTTTGAAAAATAAAACAATAATAAAAACATTAATTTTCTGTCTTCTTCAGGGCAATGTTAATTAAATTAGATTTTATTAAAATCTGATCCAATCTCATTTAAATATAATCTTCCCATACTAATTAAACCGAATGGAGTTTAATCTGATAGAATCTAATATAATTGAATTAATCTAAGCATCTAACCCCAATATTTCTGTCTATGATTTATGGTTCAATTAACTGCTAATTTACAATCTAATCAATCTGATTTAAGGCTGATTTATTTAAATGAAATGTTTGTTTTATAACAGTTTTAAATAATAACAATAGTAAAATGTAAATGATGTGAATTTTCCATCATCTTCCCCACAGACAGGGTCTCCACATGTGATTTCTCAGTAAATTTGTTTGTTTGTTTTAATTGTACATTTTAAAATATGTTACAAAACGATATACAATATGCTGACCAAACCATCTAAAACACAACCTGAAAGTGGGGGTTTAGAGGGGACTCAATCATAAAGAACAGGGTCTGGATGGACAGTTTGGAAATGTTAATGGGGCTTCTAGAGTTTGTTGAAAATAGCTGTGGGTCGATGAAGGGAGTAACTAATTTCTCTAATTTGATAAAGTGGAGAACATCCTTTAACCAGCAGATGTGAGACGGAGGATAAGAGCTCTTCCAGTTCAGGAGAATTAAACGGCCAAAGGGTTAAAATTTTGAAAATAAGAAGACAAAAAGTGGCCAGTTGATAATGGTAATGGGAGACATTGACACATAAATGAGCCTCAAATATATTGACAGGACAGGACCAAAACAGCAGGATCAAAGTAACTGAACCAGAATTTACCTGTCACACTCAGGGTCAAAGGAGGGGTTAATACAAGCTTGTCTGCTCTTAGACCAACGGGACCTGTGTACCAACTTGTAATGTATGAGCGTGTGACGTGCATAGAGAGGTTTTAAACCTGCACTTTATATTTTTAAATGTTAATTTTATTACTATAAAATGTTTAGTAATAGCCATTCTAAATGTTTAAACCTGCTAAAAGTGACAATGTCTCTAGGTTACATATGTAATCATTGTTTCCCGAGGACACTATGGAATGTCTCCAGGTGACCTCAACCCGAAGCATGTGTGCAGCACAACAATTTTTATTGCTCATAATATATTGCAAGCAGGAAGGGGAACACAATCTAAATACCATAATACGGTAATCTACAGCTACAGCAGTCGTTTGCTACAGCGGTGGTTTGCTACAGCAGCGGCATGCTACAGTGCCGGTCCGCTGTTATGTATTTTGACTTTTACAGTGCCTCTGAATTGACCAAACGACTCTCAAAATTCTTACTACAGATGCAAGAAATGAAAAAAAAAACAAACATTGTTCAAATTTTTTATAACAGACAAAAGTTTCGTAGTCAGTGTGACACAGCGTGAGGTCATATGAAGTCACTAAAGGTCACTGAAGAATCACAAAAAGTAACTCATTAAAAAGCCAAAAATGACACCATTTTATTAATCAGTAAATAAATTAATTAAAATTTTTGTTTTAGGCTTTTAATTACTCTTCTTTATTTATAATAATACTAAATAAATAAAACTAATAAAGCCATATTTTGTATTATTTACTTCTAGGAAAAACAACGTGATATTTGCTATTTAAGACATTTTTTTAACCTAGGGTTTGTTTAGTTAAAAAATTGCTGAATTATAAATAGGATTTTTTGCAGCAGTGTGTTCTATTTTTAGCATAAAAAATTTAAATAATGAATAATAATAAATTCGATTGAGTAAAGATTCCACACAAATGCTATACAGTGAATTTTTAAAACAATTTCTATTAAATGTGTGTTAATTTTCAGTGCCTCTTAGACACGTCTGTAAAGATATCTCTCTGATGGCTGCTGGAGTGAGAAAATAATTAGCGTGTGTGTGTTTTTAGGTGATCTTGCTGCTCCACTGCTATTGATTGGCTCCCGGGCTTCTGAGCCAAGTCTGTCTGATGAACTGTTTTCCAGCGCCATTAATATTCATTGGCGTGCTAGTGCTGTATGATGTGAAATGATAGATGAACCGTGTTTAAACCTCCTGCTGCTGAAGGCAAAATGGGCGGGAAATGAGGGGCGGAGTCACAATGAGCTGCGGCCAAACCTAAGGATCCATTACTCGAGATGTGTTACAGGTGTGTGTGTGTGTTATAGCCATAATAATGCCATAATGCCAAGAAACATCAGGAGTTCCATTACTTTCTGTTTTATTTAGGATGAATAGACTGTTGCCATGCCATTAATTATCAATAAACCTGTAATAAGCTGCTATAGGAAACTAATCAATAACCAATAATTACTCAAAATCACTCGTGTTAATGTCAGTTAAAAAATAAAGATAGAAAATAAGAGAATGTGAATATGATCTTATTCAATTGACTGTAATTAGACAGGATAAAGTGTCTCTCAATCTTTCAATCTCTCTCTTTTCTCTCTTTTTTAAATCTCTCTCTCTCTACCAGCCCCCCACCCTCTTTCTGTCACTGTCTCTCTTTCTTTCTTTCTTTCTTTCTTTCTTTCTTTCTTTCTTTCTTTCTTTCTACCTCTTTCTGTGGCTTTCTCTCTTTATCACTCCCTCTATGACAATTGATTTGTTTTGTTCTATTCTGTCTGTCTCCATCTTTCGCTACCTCTTCATTCTTTCTCTCTTTCTCTTTCATTTTCTTTCAAAGTCAAAAAAGGCTTTATTGGCATGACCATATTTACATTACAGTTTTGCCAAAGCACAAAAAAACCCAAATAAACAAATTAAAGACAAAAATATACAGAAAATATACAGAAAATATATAAAAAATATACAGAAAATATACAGAAAAACAACGGAGAAAAAGACAGTAGTGAAATAAATAGAGGTATATGGGACAAACAGGGCTGTGTGTGTGTGTGCGTGTGTGTTACTGACTGTCCCTCAGTGTGTGACAAGCGGAGATGTACTGCCCTGCTAAGACACAACTCGCCTTCTTTTCCCCCAGTAGAAGGGGCAGTTTGTGAGTGTGGGGTAGGTTGATGAGTTGGGGGTGAATTAACTCAAATTTATTAAAGTATTTTTTCGCAGGTGTGTATATTTTGTACACTCTGTGAGAAAGTGCAGCTCTGTCTCCACGGCGTTGGTGTTGCAGTGTGTACACACTCTCTGATCTATAGGGAGCCATGATGCCTTATAGCGTCCAGTCTCTATAGTCAATGTGTGAGCGCTGAGTCTGTAGCGCGTCAGTGTGGATCTGTGTTTGGGGTCAGTCACTGTTTTCAGGTAATTCGCTACAGTGTACTGTCGATTTAGGGCCCGATAGCACTGCATTTTACTCTGTGCTTGTGTGTGTGTGTTCCAGCGTGTGATGTAGTTGTGTTTTTGTAGTGTTATAATTTGTTGAGGTCTAATTGTTTTGGTGTGTGTCTGCTCCTGCGGTAGAGGTGTGTCAGTGTGTGTGAATGTACTGAGATTCAGTATCAGTTGGGTGAGGACACTCTTCTCTCTGTTCATCTCTTGGCTCTGCAGGGTTTTGTACTGGTAGCTCTGGGGGTCACTGTGTTTTAGGTGAAGCCAATATTTAATGCATCTTTTCTGGATTTTGATCAGCAGTGGGACCTAATTTGGCTCGGCAGCCGTTGTTGGTGGTGTTTCTGTGAATTTGTAGAATCGATTTACAGAATTGTGTGTGTATGATTTTGACTGGGTGTTTGTCCCATTGTGTAAAGTTTTGGTTTGTAAGTGGCCCCCAGACTTCATTACCGTACAGTAGAATGGGTTCTATAATGGAATCGTATAATTTGAACCAGATTGGGATTGGGATGTGTATATGTTTTTTGATAGTATAAAATGCCCTGTGTGCTTTCCCTGACAGCTCCTTCACTGCTGGACTGAAATTTTCTGTGGAACTATTTTTCAGTCCTAAGTAATTGTAGTCTTCTAATTTTCTATTTTGTGTGTCCCTAAAGTAAAGTTTGGTGTGTCCCTCTGACATCTAGATCTTTTTTGGAAGATAATAGTTTTTTGGGGGTTGACTGTCAGGGCCCAGGTCTGACAGTACTGCTGTAGCAGGTCCAGGTTCTGCTGTAGCCCCTGAGCAGTGGGGGACAGCAGGACCAGGTCGTCTGCGTACAGCAAGAACTTTATTTCCGAGTCGTGTAGAGTGAGACCAGGTGCTGTAGAACGCTCTAGAATGCAGCCCTGTCTCACTCCACGCTCCTGAGAAATGAATTTTGTTCTTTTGTGGCCAATTTTTATTCCACACTTGCTGTTTGTGTACATGGATTTGATGATGTCATATGTTTTCCCCCTACACCGCTTTTGATGATTTTATAAAATGAACCTTTGTGCCCAATGGAATCGAAAGCTTTTTGGAAATCTATAAAATATGCAAATATTTTGTTTTTGTTGACGTGTTGGTCGATTAGAGTGTGTAGAGTGTAAATATGATCACTAGTGTGGTGTTTTGGTATAAATCCAATTTTACTTTTACTCAAGACATTGTGTTCCATAAGAAAGTCTATAAGTCTGGAATTAATGATGCTACATAGAACCTTCCCCAGATTACTGTTCACACAGATGCCCCTGTAGTTATTAGGGTCAAATTTATCTCTGCTTTTAAAAATGGGTGTTATAAGACCTTGTGTCCAGGTGTCCGGGAAATAAACTATACTCAGAATCATATTAAACAATTTAAAAATTGCTAATTTTGGTCTTGAGGACTTAATCATTTCGTTCATGATGCCGTCCGGTCCAGTGGCTTTTTTGGCTTTGAGTGTGTGTAGTTTCATTGAGAGTTTCTCCTCTGTAATGGGGAAGTCTAGAGGATTCTGGAAGTCTTTTATAACCAATTCTAGTGTGTTTAGTTTTTCAATGATGGTGTTTTGTTCAGTTTTGTAGTTTGTATTTGGTGTGTAAATGGATTTAAAGTGATTGGTCCAGATGTCACCGATTTTAGATTGATTTAAATTTTTCCAGTGCTCCCAGAAACTATTGGTCTTAATAGAATCTTCGATTAGTGTCAGTTGTGTTCGTGTGTATTGGGCTTTTTTTAATTCTGAGTGTGCGTTTATAGGGTTTAAGTGTATCGCAGTAATGAAGGCGTAACTCCACACCATGTGTTATCGGTTAGGTTTTTTGGTTTGTGTCGTAGTTGTTTTAATTGACTAATTTGTGAAGTTCTAGTGAAGATCTGATTTATATTTTGAACTGCGCGGTTTATGCCTTCATTACTGTGGGGATGTGTTGTATCCAGAAAGGTGTCTAATAGTGTTTGGATTTCCTGGCTGTTGATTGCTTTCTGGAACTCTTCAGTGCTGTTTTGGGCCCATCTGTAAGGTCTCTGGATGTTATACAGCTTACTGGGCTGTGTGTGTGTAGTGGGTTTGGTTTCTGTCCTTTTAATGAACACAGTAATTGGGCTGTGATCAGACAGAGGGGTTAGCGGTTTAACAGTGAAGGCACTGACACAGAAAGGGTCTAAATCTGTTATCATATAATCGACTGTGCTGTTGCCAAGAGGTGAACAGAATGTGTACCTTCCCAAAGAGTCTCCTGGTGTTCTTCCATTGATAATGTACAGACTCAGGCTTTGACAGAGCTGCAGCAGGTCCTTTCCATTTTTGTTAACCTGCAAATCAAAGTTTTGGCGAGGGAGGTTAGTTGGATTTCTTGGGTAATTTTGTCCGAATATAAAATTGTTTCCGTGTTCTGTGTTAAAGTCTGGGAGAGAACCGGTGCAGGCATTCAGGTCTCAAACAGATCAGTACACTTCCCTGGGCCTGGAAGCTGCAGATCTCAGTGTGGAGCTGGGGAAAGATCTCCTCGTCGTAATACGGGGAGTCACTAGGGGGGATGTAAACTGTACATAAGTAAATATCAAGTGTTCAAAATTTCTTTTTTAATTTTAATCCAAATGTGTGAGTTACTTAATTTTTGTGGTTCAATGAATTCTGATAGTTCTGATTTAAACCAAATGATGATTCCGCCCGAGTCTCCCCCTTTTTTGATGTTAGGGTGTTTAGTGGATGGTACGATTAATTCTCTATAGTTAGGGAGGCAGTGAGTGAGTGATCTTACCCAGGTTTCCTGAAGGATTATAATGTCAGTATTTTTTGTATTTTGTTGGAATTTGTGGGTGTTAATTTTGCAGCCGAATAGTGTAGATGTGATGCCCTGAATGTTCCACATAGAGATGGACAGTGGTTTCATTTAAGAGAGAGAAATTAAATTGAATTTACAAATATAAATAGCTTTAACATAAAGACAAACCAGTATAAATTAATGTTTTTTTTGTTTTGTTTTTAGGAATATTATAGAGCATATAGACAATTTTGAGACTATAAAAAGGAAAAAAATATATACATATGTATATGTATATATGTACAAGTATATATATATATATATATATATATATATATATATATATATATATATATATATGTATATATGTATATATGTACAAGTATATATATATATAAGTTTGGTAAGTTGTGGTAAGTTTGGTGGTCTGTGGAGGATGGGTTGTTTGTGTGTCTTCTGATGGGTGTCTGGGTTGCGTCCAAGAGCAGCATCTTTAAGGTTCTTTGCAAATGGGTGTGATTGGATAGTGGCAGGGTGAAAGGTCACTTCTGGGCAAGATGGTGGAGATAATAATTTTTGCAGCCGGGAATTTGTTTGTGGCTGTTTGTGCCACTCTTTTATTAAGAGTCTGCTACTCTTTCTTGCTGTGCTCTTAAGTCATTAGTGCCCGTATGGATAATAATGTGGCTCGGCTGATTCGAGATGGTTTCGTTGATGAGCTCAAGTGCATTATTAGTTTTGGGGCACCATAATTTGGCAACTTTTTTCCCAGGTAAAAGGTGTGCTTCATCTAAGAATTTTCCGTTGGAGTCTATCAAGATGAAGAAATCCGCTTTAGTGTATGTGTTTTTGTGGGTTTTGTGGCAGATTTCTCTGTGGAGTCTGTGACTCTGCCTGAGGTCCTGGTGTCTCTGACGGAGTATTTGTAGATTCCGTCTGCGGTCTTGGTGGCTCTGTCTGGGTTTCCGGTGATTCTGTCTGGAAGTTTGGTGGTTGTGTATTAGGCTTTAGATCTGGACGTGGGATTGGGGTCTGAGTGTGTGGGGGTGGTGGTGCTGGTGGTGTGCTCTCTATATGCTGGGGTGTCTGACAGACTTTGAGTTTAGCTCTCAGAGTGTCTCTGTCTTTCTGCAGCTTTTTTAGTTCTGTCCTCAGCTCCAACAGACTGGAGAGAACCATTTCTTTAAATTCTGTTATCTCCACCTCTTTTAATGAAAGGTTCTCCTTGATTTGGGACAGTTTCCAGTTCTCTTTCCTGAGCTGGGCTGTGCTCTGGTGGAAACTCCACCTCTTGCTCCTCTCCCAGGATCAGCTCTCCTTTGCTGCCTGGGTCCGTCTCCCCCTTCTCTCTCTCACAGAGGGTGTTTGGCTTTCCTCTCTCCCCCTCTTTCTCCATTTGGTGGTCTTTGAGGCCTTTGATGGTGTGAAAGTTGTTAATTACAAAGGTGAGGCTGGCTTCACTACCCTGAAACATGACTGTCCCATTGTGGTAGATATTTACAGCTAGGAAAGTGTTGTCACTGTCCTTATCCTGTAGAACAATCTGTCTTCCTTCGCAGATCCCTCTCTTTTTATGGAGACTGTAGTGGTTACAGAGAGCCTGGTGCCATGCCTCGGTGTGTTCTATGTAGAACAGGGGGTTTGTTATGCTGATTGCAGCTCATATGTTTGGATAAAATCTGCTCTTAGAGTTTCTGGACTTTCCTTCAGCAGTTTATTTTTGTATGCTTTCTTGGCCTGAGCGATTTTCAACTCCTTTGGATAAGAGATGACAAGGGGGTGGAGGTGACCATATGTTGCCATGACTTACAATGGCTGGTAACTGTAGCTAACAGACTAAAGTTAATTTATTTAGTGTATTTAGTTTTTGTAGATTCAGAAGTTCTTCCCGCAGTAATTCTTGCTGGTGGATTTAACAGAAAGCAGTTTTAGAATCCTGAATCTTCTGTTAGTTTGTTGTTTTTCTGTTGTGATTGTCTTCTTTTAAAGCTGCAGCTGCTCCTCCTCTGTTAGCCTGTTAGCTGATGATTCAGTTTGAAGATTTTCCAATTTTCTTCATAAAGCAACGCAAATGTAGTCCAGAAAAATATTCCTTATGTTATCTTCCTTTAGTTTCTGCAGTATTTTGGCATTTTAGTTTGGTTTATCCTACATTAAAGCTATCTTATTTGTAAAAAACTTGGGAGATTCAGTGAAACATGACTTCTCACGTTAACTCTCTCTCTTTCTGTTTCTCTTTCTTCCTCATTTTTGCTCATACACTTTTTCTTTCTCTTTCTTTTAATAACCGTCCTCTTTTATGCTCCTTTTTTTGCCTCTCTTTTGAGACTCTTTACCAGTCTTTCTTTTTCTCTTTACTCTTTCCAATTGCTACCTGGCTTTCTTTCACTATCCCCTTCTTTGCATAATTTTCTATTCTTTGTCTCTTTCTACCACTTGTTCTCTCTCTCTCTCTTCAAACCTTTCTCACTGTCACTTTGGTCCACTTGACCTTCATCATCATCATCTTTATCCCTTAATGACTAATTCTCTGCAGATGAAGCACAGTGCAACAAACACTTTATAATTATCTGCGTGAGAGCTGCGAATGTGAATAGCAGGTCACAGTTCTGAGACCTAATTAAACACAGGCCTCAAAAAGAAAAGGCTTAAACATTTGCTTATGCAGCATTTCTTTTCCTCAATATAGCTTACCTCTAAAATTACACTCTTCTGTACCGCTACCCTCATCCCCCCCCTCTTTTTCTCCCCCCGTTTTTTTTTTCTGATGCTCGTCTGCTTTCTTACTGCAAAATGAAGATAAGAAAATGTGTGTTAACTTTATTCAGACACTGAAATTGGTTTTGGATCAGGTACCACCTGCTTTTTTTCTCTTTTTTTGACAGCTTTGTGGTTCCGTGCTGGGAAAAGTGCCAGCATATAAAGCTAAATTGCAGTATCACACAAATTCCACAGGTGCAGAGTCGTTTAAATGAATTAGTCTGAGCTTTCAGGATTTCACAGCACACATATTTTATTTAATAATTTTACTCTAAACAAGTTGCAGCTCTAAACACTGTGCGTTTTCTACATTTTTGGCAACACAAATAAGAAAGAATTCAATACATATAAATAAAAAATACAGCAAAATATCAATACGTATTAAAAGTCAAGGAAATATTTTATTCACTTGCTATATATTTTTATTTATTTGTTCTAAATTTAGTAAAAATAAATACTAATTTACATTTAGAACTGAATTTACAGCACTAAATTTAATTATTTTCAGATATTGTTTATTCAAGTACAGTCTTACACATATCTCACATTTGTTGCTTCATCTCTCTATTTTTCTGGCAATCACCCGGACAGTATAAAGCAGTGGCTTTTTCAATAAAGCCTTTACCTGCAAAATGGATCCTACTCATCCTGTTACTTCACACTGACCATGTCACATTTAAGAAACATTTAGTCGTACTATTCCACTGTTAGACATGTTATCATTTATTGAAAAATCCCCAAATTTAAACTGTATTTCATTTATATGGTCAGTGACATTGGACGTAATCTTTTACGTAAGCATGTGATTTGAGTGTAAGCTCTCATTGGCTTATTTCAAATTCTCTGTGAGGCCAATTGCTTAGCATCCCAAACCCTTCCACTTTTGTTGTAAGCAAATCTATATTTTTAAAATATTTTTGAGCTCATGTGATTCGACCGTTCTGAATCTCAGTCCTGGTTAAATGGAACAGTATATGTATATTTGCATTTCAAGTCATGTATTTTAAATGAATAATTATAGTTTAAATTAATGAATGTAGCGCGAGGTTACAAATGTCAAAAGGGAAAGAGGCTCAACCAATATGTAGCCGACTGCGCCACCCTGTAAACAGGAACAATTTCTAAGATCACGTCACACAGGTAAGCGGTTTCAAAATATATGAAGCAGAGAAGTGGATACTATACAAAAAAGTTTATTTTATAAATAAGCACAAGAGTTAAAAATCCTTTTCAAAGAGCTGTGAAGCCTAAGAGATGACAAAATACAAAGGAAGACTGAGGCTTACTGATGGCCGTGAGCCAATTAAAGAATACAGGCTCCCAATAAGCAGAGCAATCTTCCCCAGTGCGCAGGTCTAAACACACTCACACACATGAACACCCTGCATGATCAAAATATGCTGCAAAAAGAAAAATACGTCTAACCCGAATCATAGTTAGACAATACAAAGTAATAGAAAACAAAAAGCCACAAAAAAGGAATAAAGAATAGCAAAATACAGCCAAAACAAAATATAACAAAAGGCCAGCAATATAAACAATAAACGGAATGCCACCAAAAGAATATACATAAAACATACTGATATCAAAAACAAAAAAGGAAATAAACACTAAACAGAGAGCTTAACAGAAGCTGGGTTGCAAATAAACATTGAAAATAACCCAATTAAATACAAACTAGAATACCGAAAACAAACAAACGTAAGAAAACTTTTAAATCAAGTCAAAGGCACAAGACCCAGGCTCAGCAACGACATCAAAAAACAGCAAAGACATCACAGATAACATCCGTATACAAAACAGCAGCATCAAATGGCTTCCTTAAGTAATGTCTTTAACCAATCTTCCTAAATAAAAGAAATACAGGTTAATGACCACAAAAACACAGCCTGTGGCACCCAGTTACTTTAACCTACCTTTTATCTGAATGCTGATCCACCGATCACGCATGCGTTGTGACTAACCAAGAATGCCTGCGACATCTTTTTTATATACACATTCGCTGATTTGGATAATTACACGTCAGACATCTCCAATGCGTACCAAAATATTTAAAGCGATATTACCACTGTGCTGTTTGTCCCACCACACATATATTAGGGCAATACTAGTCTCAGCCTCAGACATTAAGCAGACGGACTGTGCGGAACGTCTGATGCATGCGCTACACTTAGCTAGAAACTTCAGAAGTTCCTAGGTTGTCCTTCGATTGGTTAAACTGTACAGGATTTCAGAATAAATGAATAACACATGATGTGACACAAAACAAGACATCATTGCTAGCATTATCTGTCAGTCAACATTCTCTTGGGCCATTCAAAGTGGACAAGGTTCCCAGATCTTCTGCCATCTGTATGAATGTCTGACTACATGACCTTTTACATGACCTTTTACCTAGAAAATATTCTCGCTCTTCTGTAGCATTTGTCTCACAGCAATGCCAGGTCTACTTTTTATGCAAACCAAAAGACATCATCCTGGGACATCCTTCACAAGTCCAACAATGAGCCGGGGTCGTAATTTTCCCCAATCTCATTACAGCTGGGTTTAAAGATTTAACATTCCTCTCTTTGCTGATTCTTTCATTTTAACAAACTGATCAATCTTGCAATATTGCAAAAACTAGAACGCCTTGTTGGGACACTAATGAGTAGTGATAACCTTTAATAAGCTCATAACATGCAATAACAGCTTCCTGTCTGGGAGTCAGTGGACCTGAAACTGGCCTTTTGTAAACAGGAAAGGATTAAATCACCAAAGTGAACACCAATGGATTTTACCTGTGAGAAAAAAGAAAACTAGATGTAAATGTGACTCTTCTCATCAGTTCCTAAATGTTTCTGTGTGTTCTAGGTGTTTTCAGTCTAGGAACCACACCTGTAGTACCTACAGTGGAACCCCTGGCTCATCTCTGTCTGGTTCCTCAGCCTCTCTTCCAGGAACATTGCCATGCTGCACTGACTCGGTTGCCTCGGTTACCTGTTAAAATTCAGTCTGACCTGGTTAGATTAATGGCCCTATAGAAGGGATCTCACTGTGACTAATTACGATTTTGAATTCCTTAATAGCTGCTGGACTGAACTGGCTTTTATAATGGACTGGAGGAGAAGATCGAAGTTCAACTAACTAGCTGGGATTGAAAAAGTCGCTAGATATAATCATTGGAGCTTACCAACTCAATTTCTGCCAATAGAAACAGCACAAAGCCTGTAACAAACTTGTCACCTTTAATCCATCATCACAGACATTGCTTCCGAGTCCTCACGACGCTCTGTTAAAAAACGTGATCGAAGATGTGCAGCTTGAGATCCTAAAGAACACTGAAGAACTTAAGCAGACACCAGAGCAGCTCTTTTACATATGCAAAAAATGGTTCATTTTAATCATGATGAGTTTATCTAGGGTTCCAGTGAATTTCATTTACCTCCATTAAACCAAACACTGCAGTTTTCTCAGTCTAATGGATTCCTACTTCTTCGTCTAATTGTGCTGTGCGCAGCATTATTTAGCAAACCAATTGTGTCAGTGTTCCCAAAGCAATACAAGGCACAAAAAAACATCTGCTAGTACAGCTAGAGATGGGTAATGTAAGTAAATAACTGTATTCTTAAGGTCTTGTCTTATTAGTGAGATCAGATACCTATGTTGAGGTGAGGAGGTCTGGGGTTCAGTCAGGGTTTTAGTTCACCCCAACGGTGTTTAGTTTAAAGGGGATGAGTCAGAATCAGGACTCTGTACAGGACATGAGAGTTCTTCTACTCCAGTCAGAACACAGCATGTCTTCATAGAGATCAGGGGATTTGTACACAGGGACATTGTCATGCTGGAAAATGTGGTCTTACATTTAAACAGCAGATTAACAGTGAGCATTAGACAAGAAGAAAGATGTTTTATGCATGTGGGATGGGTTCTTGGGTCTGCTCCCAATACCTTCAGGAGCATAGGCAGTTATGATTAGTTCTAACAACAGGCTGTGATCTGAATGAAGCCCTAGGATTAAAACCGGCACTTGAGAAAATACTGTAGAAGAATGAGCTGCAGGGATCAACAGCGTGGCTGGTTTGAAAAAGGCATACTTATGATGGAAACAGAATTTTGAAAGATGAATGAGGGATAAAGTGTGCATTTATTCTGTGCAAGTCCTCTTGAAAGTAGACGAGTTGTTTCTCTGAAGTCTGTGATGATAAATGATAATGAGAAGTGGCACAATGTAACCAAACATAAGCACTTTAAACACAGAAGAGTGAGAAAAGCTCTTCAGTGATGTTAGACAAAGCTCCAGTGGTGAGATTAATTATTTTGCCCTTGATAAGCTTCATACACCAGCTAGTCTTTCTAGGGCTCTTTTTCAAAGCTAATATTTACATATAAAATGAGTAAGCTGATCACAAGTGGACGGTCTTGGTGGTGGGACATTTTTTTGTGTCCTAATTTGGTGAAAGATTGTAGTATCGTAGTTCTGCTTCAGGAAATCAAGCTAAGTCAAATACTTTAGGAATGCCCCTTTAAAACCTTTGGCCTAAAGCATGTGTGTAATCTGACTATTGACGGGCAGGTGATGTCATTGACCAGGACATAATGCTGTGGGTTTATCCTGTGGGCTTTTGATTAACAGTGTGCAAAAATTATGCAATAATTATGTCGCTGTGGATAAGGGGGCCTACTAAAAGCCAAAAAAGTAAATGTTAGTTATCCTGAATTTGACTATTTTTTCCGCTAGTATTACAAGTTTGAACCTACATTGTAAGGAACTGTAGAATGTAAACCAGGATATTTCAAGTAAATAAAAGGTCACTCAGCCACCTTTACGCTCCAAATTTACTCAAACTCTACTTAATCGTTTGTGTGGGTAAGTGCCAATAAAAGTTTCATTTATTCTGCTTAATTTTCTTTTACAATAATCAATATATGGTAGCTGATGATGTCACCAGCCCCCTTCTAAATTCACCCAAAACAATTATTTACATTTAAACTTTAGTAATTCTGTTGTATGACACACACCCATGTTTTCCTATTCCTGTTTGGAGAAGTTGTTTCTGCTCTTCTGAAAATCAGGCTTGAAGGAGTTTGCACTTAGGTCTATTAACCAATGTTCCACTTTCAGTGTAAAGACAGACAATGCAGTGTGACTGACCAGTACTTCTTTAAAGTTGAAGTTCAAGGGTCTGTTGTGTTTTAATGGAGGTTTGATAGTAGACTTTCACAACTTTACAAGTTACATACAGGCATGCACATCCCACCCACACACAACCGCACTTTATATTTCACTGCAATTTTACATTTTTTCTGTATATTTTGATAAAATATTTTGATAAAAAGGTGCATGGTAGGGTGAAATGTTCAGAAGATTAATAAATTGGATGTCAACGAGGTTAAGCAAGGCTCCAGAGTCTACTAGCACTAAAAAGTGATGAGGGACAGAGTCAGCACAGAGGGTAGCAGGCAAGGTAACACAGAGCCGAGGGGAGAAAAATATATGGGATAACTCACTTTATCTTGGCGACGAGAGGATAATCATAGGTGAGCTTTTAATCTGCGTCCTGCGGAGATAACTTTGTGAACCCCACCTGCATGGGCTCTTCAGCGCTAGGAGTGTGGGCAAACTGGGCTTGAGCTCCCTGAAAAACATGAGGGCTGTTTTGAAGAAAGTTATCCAAACAAAGATTTTAGGGAAATCTCATTCCACTCGCTCTGTGCTGCTAGTGTGTGAAACTACATAAAGTAATCCGCCCTGACCGCCTAACCCCCCCCAAAATAAAAAGCCGGATACTCCAAAACTTTTTTTAACTGTGCCATGAAGGATTCCACAGATGAAGAAATTTGCATGTCAAAGTCCCATACCACCAAAGCCCAATCGAGTGCTCTCCTGGAAAGTAAAGTCAACAAAAAGCTGCATTTCTTACTGTCATTGGGAAAAGCGGCAGGCTGGATTCTGGAAAAGAATCTGGCACTGACGGAGAAATTTATTTATGACTTGTTCATATTATGGCATACAGTAACAGGTAACGTTTACCTTGGATTTGGTGTTACATTCCTCCACATCTGCTGTGACTGTTATTAACACACAATCGACTGGTAACGAGTACATAGCGGAAAGACAGCAGAGACGTGGCACTTTACAAGAGTTTAAAGTAACTTTAAATACTTCAGAATCAAAACTTTGTTCATTGTAGTTAAATTTTACTGGTTTATCATCATCCAAGTTTAAACATTATCACACTTTATAATCACATTGCCGTGACGCCATAGGTCACATGATCAATATCAACATGAAGGATGTAGAAAGACCCGATTTTATTTATAATCATAATCATACTATAAAACAGATTTTATTAATCATCAGGAAATGCAATATGAACTCAGATGTAGTATGCTTTTTCGTGTGCAGTAAAAGTAACAGGTTGCCACCATGTGCTAAAAAAACCTTCGGTATAGAAACTTTTCCCTGAATGTTGTGGCTCTGCTGACTAAATTACCCATAATTCATCTTATAAATCTCACCCTTCCGATTGTTTTATTCGTTCGCACACTCCCCCCTTTGAAAGTCTCTACATATCATCAGACATGGTTTTCGATTACGTTGTGAAAAAAATCTACTGTTCCCACATCTAAGATGTCGGGATGTGAGAGTGTCTGTGACGGTAATGCAATTGTGAATATGTCGCGGATGGGAAATGGATGGAACATTATTCGGGCCAAAACTGCACACTTGTAATTTCCGCTGAAGAAACTGAACATTGTTTTCTTATTCATCTTCTTCACAGCCACAATTGAGGTTATGGTCCACGTAAATCCAGCTCCAAAATTATCCCCATTTTGTCACTCAGAAGGTTATAGATGACAGTGTTCTTCTCCGTAAATGGAGAAGACATGCTGCTAATGTCCCTGCTGATAAAGGATGAATAACACTTGAAGCAGGTGATGAACACATTGACACACTGGTGACTGTCATGTGACTTCCTAAGGAATCCCAGCGGATGCGGTTTTGTACCTGAAGTCATAGGAGGCATTAAGCTATACAATATGCCTAAAAGTTTGTGGCACTTCACAATGCTGTCTAGAAAATATTTGTATGTTCCATCAGTCCATTCTTCCTTCAGTGGAACTGTGAGACTCAAATTCTGTTCCAATATGACAAAGTCCCTTTGCACAAATCCCCTCATCTCTAGGAAGACTGTGTTCTGATTCGAGTAGAAGAACTTTTATGTCCTGTACAGAGTCCTGATTCTGACTCAACCTCTTTAAAATGAACACCTTTGGGATGAACTAGAACCCAGACTGAACCCCAGACCTCCTCACCTCAACATTAGTGTCTGATCTCACTAATACTATTGGAACCAAATGATCAAATCCACACAGTCACATGACCCACACAGTCACACAACCCAATCTAGTGGAAAACCTGCACCGAAGAATGGGGGGGGTTATAGGAGATAGAGTGAGATGAATTTCAGTGATGGTCATCTGGAAAAGGTTAAAGCATTCGGTTGTTTGCTTGCTGTAAAAAAATAGTTTTTTTTTTCTTATTTGGGGCAATAAACAATCAACACATCACTGAACTCGTTTATTACCCCATTTCCGAGCCTTGGCTCTTTGTTTGTCTGAGCACAGTACTCCGCCGAGGACCCAGAAATCAATAACCGTGTCATTACAACAAAACTGTAAACTCTTGCACTGTGTAAAGAAACTCAAATACAGGGGTGCCTTGACTTACGAGTTTAATTGGTTCTGTGATGGAGCTCGTAACTTAAATTACTTGTATGTTAAATCAATTTTCCCCATTGAAATGAATTGAAATGCCATTAAACCGTTCCAAAAAAACGCAACTCAAAACAGAAAATCAGCCAATGGACGACTTGTAGTTGGGACACTCGTAAGTACCACTGTAGATCATAAGTTGAAATGGAAACACGAAGCTCCGCCTACTTTGTTAAAAACAATGAAGGCAGATTAAGGCTCATCAATTATTACAGAGGAAGTGGTACCGAAGGTTAAGGTGTTGGACTGATAATTGGAAGATTGGGGTTCGATTCCCAGCACCACCATGTTGCCACTTCTGGGCCCCTGAGCAAGGCCCTTAACCCCAAATTGTTCAGTTCCATAAAAAGAGAGGTAAATGCAAGTCTCTCTGGATAAGGACATTCGCCAAATGACAGAAATGTAAATGTAAACTGAACAGTGTCTAAAACTGAATGAAATTCAAAATAAAATAATACTAAGTGCACAGTTATTAAAGTGTATTTGTTTAATAAAGCAACCATCAGAAAACAGATAAATTTTTTTTTTAAATATATATATTAAAAAAGATAACGTTCTGAACCATCTACATTACATAAAAAAGCTTTGCTCCTTTATTGTGGATTGGTGCTGCTAGTTGATCAGAACTCATCTGAGGTGTAGTGCATCATTTGCTGTTTATTCATTCATTTATCTTCTATACTGCTTATTCCCTAATTCAGGGTCACAGGGATCTGCTGGAGTCTATCCCAGCTGTCTTTAAAAGGGCAAAAGACAGAAGGGGTACACCCTGGACAGGTCACCAGTCCATCAAACCCCTCACTCCTATGCACAATTTAGAATCACCAATCAACCTAACAGACATGTTTTTAAACTGTGGGAGGAAACCAGAGTAAATCCATGCAAGCACGGGGGAATCGAACCCGGGACCTTCTTGCTGTGAGGCAACAGTGCTAACCACTAAGCCACCGTGCTGTCCTATATATTATTATATCAACTATATCATGGATTTGATATTACAAAATGTAAGCTGAAATATCCGGAAAACTATCGGTCAAACCGATTAATCGATCTTTACCACATACACTGCTTTTTTAATTAGCTATTTTAGATTATATTCTGTTTATCTCTGGAAATCATATCAACTACCACTCTCCAGAATAATATATAGATAAACACTTTCTGACCAATCAGAATCCGGAATTCAATATATTCTGATATAAAATCACTTGATGGTCAGAGGTGGTGTGTTTAATTTTGTCTGCAGCTTCTTTAGATGTGAATCTACAGAACGACAGTTGGGGCGTCTCGGAGAGCAGAGACTGGTTCGAGCTTAGTGTTTACTCTAAAGATACAAACATCAGTGTGGAAAAAAATTAAAACATTTTTGTATTTTTGTCCTTTGGGGAATAATTTAAAATTAATCCGGATTCACACTGTACAATTTTGACCACGATTTGTTCGTCTGAGACAAATGCTAAAATCCTAATAGATTCCTACAATCCTGAGCTAAAATCTGTTCTCTTTGTTGGCCAGTTTGACTTGTTTACTGACAGATAATTAATGTTTGTTGTGATCATTTTTTCATTGATGCAGGAAACGTGTCCAATGGACAGAGTTTGTAACCCACCCTGCTGTTCTACATCTCTTGTAATCTGCTCAGTAACGTGACTTCATCTATTAATCTTACCTCAAACATTATCTTCTTCAGGTATCTGTGCAGTTTTACAGTAAACGGGTGGTACCTATCAGTGTTAGGAGGATCATTATTACATTGATTTATTTCTGAAGAAGCTTTAGATCCTGCACCTTGGCCATTAACCAAACCATAAAGGACACATCCTCCATAGTACCTCTTAAATTAGCAACATAATTCCAGAACCTCTGGATATCATGTCCTCGAAAGCACCGTTACTAAGACGAATCTGTCCCTTGTTTGAAAAGTAAACTTAGGTTTTTAAGGCTCAGCACTTTCAACTGTTGTTCTTTCCTGGTCTGGTTTATGTCCCTGTTATGCGTTTCTACGGTTTTCTTTAGTTCATCAAAGGAAAAGTGTGAAAGTGACTTTTATTTTTATTCTCTGATGAAGACATTTGAGAGGTGATGGACATGTTTATTTAGGGAAGGGTAGGAGGAGGAATGGGATTTAATGTCATTCGTTATAACAATCAGAATCACCTACCCATAACATTCATCTTAACTTTTATTTTCTGAAGAGAAATTATTTAAGAAAAAAATGATATATAAAGGACAGAGGGAGCAACAGAAATAGAGAGTGAGAGAAAAAGAGAGAATGTAATGTTTGTTTAAAGATAGAGAAAAGGGAAGAGAGAGAGTGACACAGAATAAAAGTGACAGTAAGAGAAAGACAATGGAAAATAGCCAGAGAAAGACAGAGACAGAGAAAGAGAAAATTTAAGTAATAACTTTCTCCAAACATTAACTGTAACTGTATCTATACAGAAATGTTCTTCAGACTAATGAAAACACCTGAATGCCGTCAGTCTTCATTACTCTCCTCTAGATTAATCCCTCAGATTTCTTCCATGTGTATGCGCAGCGAAACAGCAGCCGGACGGCACAGCTGATAGATTCACTCATTAGACTAACGGATTGACTTTAACGCTCGATATCTTCACTCTTCACTTTCACTCCGGAATCAATGCTCAGCTCTGCATCGAGTTCAGCTACGATTCCACTGCTAAAGATTTCAGTTACAGAAACCCGGAATTCTAAACACATCCATGATCTCTTCGCTTAGACACCTCGACAAGTTCACTCATTAAAATAACCCAATAAACACCACAGCCAAAGAACCGGATACTTCAGCACAGCTAAAATATTATTAACAATGAGTTATATTTTAAAATAATATTCTATTATTTTTATATTTAAAATAATAAAATAAAAACTGGAAACAAAAGGAAAAAATAGGACAGTAAGATAAAACTGAATAAATAAATTCTGCAATAATAAAATATTATAAACATAGCATTAAAATACTTGTAAAAAATACCAGTTTATAAAACACAAAAAAGGAGGCGTCTGAATATTCAACAAAACAAAAAAATAATCCAAATAAACTTTTTTTTTCATATGTCAATTTGGTGATTTTGTATTTATTTAATTCATCTTCTGCTCTGCTTATCCCACACAGGGACAATTTAGAGACACCTCATCAGTCCACGGCAGGTGACAGCAGGTCTTTGGATCATTAAAGGAAACTAGCAGACCCTGAATAAACCACGGAAACATGAAAAGAACATGCCATACATACAGGATGGAAATCAAACTCTGAGAAAAAATGAATCCACCATCACAGGAATGTATGTGCTGGTGCTAATGATGATGAATGACAAAATTTACGCTGCACCTTCGTCAAACAAACAGATCCCCCCTTAGCAAAGCCGACTCTGCAGGACGCACAATGCTACCGAAGGTCTTGGATAAATAGCTCTTGTCCCGCGGTGCATGTTCCAGCACAGAGCCTTATTAGCATTGTCCCAGAGGCTTTTCCATGTACAGCGAATGGCCTCTTATTAACCTACTTGCGCCGATACCGACATTTGTCAGCTAGCGCCTAGTCCGAACACAACCATGAGAGATTAATTCTGACTGAGTGGCTGCACTTGTCGAAGACTGAACCACATCTGCTCCTAAGTAAATTAATACAAAACGGGTTAAGAGTTTCATCAGTTGCCTGTAAACAGAAACTGAAGCACAATTAAAGTGAAAGTGTAGGAGTCCTTCACTCAGCCAGGGCAGTTGATCGAAAGCAGGTTTTGCTTCGAAAACAATGGATTCAGCAAAAAAACCCCAGAAAAAGGTAATTTTAATATACTTTAGGCACCAGACCACCAGAGGGCAACCTAGAGAAGCAACATGATTTTTTTCCCCCATCTGTTGTGTTTTTGATTGCGTGTCACAATTCCGCCCGCCAACCATCAGAGGGCGCCATCACCCGAAATACTAGACTGTCTGTTTACTTCCTTTAGTGCTTCCTGTCTGGTTAGCTTTGTAAGCTAGCCCGTTTGATACACATGTTGCGAAGTATTGTCTGCCAGACAACATCAAGCGTTTATTTTGTCTATCTGCTTTTCTGGTTTATGATCTCTGTTTGGTTTTTAGTTTTGATCTCTGCTCTAACGTTTTGGATTTGTTTGCTTGGTTTGTTTCGCCATCTTGTGTATCGACTTCTGCCTTCCTATTGACTTAGTTTCTGCATTACCCTTTGATTAATAAAGCTACTCTGTGCAACATGGATCCTTCTCTGTGTCCTTCGTCACATTGCATCATTTCATGTAATCGTTTATAGAAGTTCCTGCGCTCTCATTTTCTGATATGTAAAACAAAAACAATTAGAAATTAAAATTATATAAATTATATATATTTTTAATTAGGTAAAATTGAACATTACGTGTGATTGTCCGGTTGGCGCTCACTTCACAGCAGCTGCATACAGAAGTAAAGAAATGCTTCTAAAAAAATTCATTTTAAATGCTAAGACATACAGGCAGATCCTTCTCTATAATGTGATACCATCAGGAAGACGTCTGAAATTTATTCTGCAGCAGGACAACCAACCCAAACATACAACTTGAATTTTCATGGTCAGTGTATAGTAGAACAAGGAGTCCTGGAGCTTATTAAAGCTTGAACAGTTGCCTGGAACAAAAATTCTGGGAGAGTTGATATAAAGTACAGAAAATAAATATTAAGTGTAAAAAACTACCAAATATCTAAAACTAAAAATAAGCATAAAATAACAATATATAAGTGTCAAATAAATGAATAAAGTGAAAAGCCTTTTTTGCTATTTCACATTATTGTAAATAAATTTAAATTAGAGCAGAGTCTTAACATTTTTTTTGGCGTTCCCTTTAACAGTGTCTACAGTATATAATATTCTTAAGGAATTATCCTTAAGGACTGCCGAATTTTTCAAATTCTTTACATCATCAATATGTAAATACTGCATGTTCATAATTAAGTGATAGTGTAGTGGTTAAGGTGTTGGACTGCTAATTGAAAGATCAGGGTTCGATTTCCAGCACAACCAAGTTGCCACTTTTGGGTCCCTAAATAAGGCCCTTAAACCCCTATTGCTTAGTTGTATAAAAGAGATAAATTTAGGTCGCTCTGGATAAGAACATCTGCCAAATGCTGTAAATGTTCTCATTCATTACTCTCTGTATACAGATACCAAAAGATTCTGGATTTCAAGAATTCTGAATTAAAAATTGTTGTGCATTAATCGACTTTTGTGAACCAAAAAGTATGTTGTAAAATATATATTTTTTACACCTGTTGGTTTGTTGCGCACTAGTTTAGTATACCATACCATACCATATTTTGCTACATTAATACTATTTTTTGTTTTAAATACCATTATATAATCTATACTGTATACTGTACTCTTATATGGTACCACAGGCTACTTTTTAATGCATCTATTTATCCTGTTTCTTAATTGAACTGTAATAAATTCTTAGAAAGCTAAAATCTGTACAGTATCTTAAAAAAGATATTTATTAGGGAATAACTACACCTTTATTAGTGATTCTCAACAGTGGTTTTTCTTCTGTTTAATGGAAACAGGCGGAGCCTAACCTGCCATCTATCCAGCTGTCACTGGCAGTGCAGACATCTTTCCGAACATCAAGCAGTAGAACGGATCGAATTTTGGTATGTAGTTTATGTATATGTTCAAAATTTAGAGACAAAATCGGTTTCAGTTGGAGAAGACTTATTCCTGTCCATCATTGAACCAGCAAAAGCAGGTGTCTTACCGATTGATTTAACGAGACACAGGCGTGTCCTGCATTACAATTTCACATTATAAACACCTTAAAGAGTTTAGAATGCTGATTTAAATGCAACATGTTTTTACATTTTTTTCCTCAAATATTTATTTTTTTTCAAATATTTCTCATTTTTGTAGCACATATTTCATATCTACAGTATCTCTCTCTATCTATCTATCTATCTATCTATCTATCTATCTATCTATCTATCTATCTTTCTATCTATAATTTTATATAGTTTATTATTATACCTAGACCCGTTTATATGGGGTTGGGGGTGTTGGTGGTTGGGGGTATGCTCGTGAAGGCTTGTGGAGACTCTTTGACCCTAGACCAATGGAGAATAGGCATTGTTAACTCTTTTTTTAGAAACAGAGATCTTATAGCTTTATTTCAAATTTTTTCTGATGAAAAACAAATTCTACCACAGTAAATGCAGAGGAGGTGGTACCTAAGGACTGCTTACTGGAAAATTGGGGTTTTGAGTCCCATTACCACCAATTTACCACTGATGGGCCCCTGACCAAGACCCTTAACTCTCAATTAATCAGTTGTGTAAATGAGATCAATATAAGTCGTTCTGGATTAAGGCGTCTGCCAAATGTAGTAAATGTAGACATAATGGTTTTGGCCTTCAATCTGATCCCTGATCAGATCGTGTCTGGGATCAGATGGAAGGACAAAAGGATTTGAGGCAGTTTACATCTACAGAGCTCTTACTTGCTAAGTTCTTTCAAAGACAAGTAGACCTGGAGGAATTGATGCTGTTTTACAGGGAAAGTGGAAAATGGCACTAATTTGATAGGAATTTCTCTTCGTTTAATTTATTTCCATTTTTGTTGATTGATAAAAAGAAATTGTGCACTGATTTCATTTGTTTTGTCAGTTTTTATTTGGGTCACTTTTTGGGTCACTTACAGCTCGTCTGAAACCCAGCCCAGTGTGAGAGCTCTTCACATCTGATTGTTTGATTGCAGGAGGCTGGGGGTTAAACCTTCAATGCACCAGACCTGTCTGTGAGAAGTCTGTCGACCGCTGAGAGAGACTGAGACTCTGTGTGGGGTGTCTAAAAGTATTCTGGGATAAAGCTAATGATTACTGCCTTGTGTATTCACTCAAAAAGTGTTTAATCAGCTGAGACTGACATTGTGGCTGGACTGGGTTTTTATTGGAAACCCTAGTAGTTAATGTCTACATCATTTTATTCAACTTTTTGTCTCTAAATACACTTAATTTATATCAAAGCAGATTTTCCACCATCTTGGAAAATGTTTTTTTTGCTCCTCCTCATGCCATAAAATTTGGCAGATTTTGTCTTTAAAGTAAACCTTATTTTAAAAAATACATGTAATAATTTAAACATTTACCCTGTAATGGACTATATAAATAAATAAATTTTAAAAATCAGAACAGTACAGTATTTTGTTTAGATGTGTGTGCGGCACCAGACAAACGTGTGCATGTACAGTAGTCAACTTTTGAAATGAATCAAAGTTTAGCAGATTTGTTCTAGAACGGGTATTTTTTTGGTTTAAGCACAACTTTGATGAAGGGTTTTAATCCCCTTCGAATGTTGACTAGTATTCTGTCTGTAAACATTTGAAAGCATGTGATTGAGCACTAATTGGAAGGTTTTAACCTCTCCCACTTTTTTTGTTGGTGAATCAATATTTTTATATTTTTGGCCTCTACTCTGTGTTCTCAAGAGTCTTATTCACGCTCAACTGGATGTGATGTAAGTCCTGCCTTTCCTAGTATTTCCTTTTTTACTCTAGTGGGCAACATTAGTGTTACAGTCTTTTTCTCTAAATCGTTTAGATAAATGACTGAATTATTGGAATAATTAACATGATTATCTACCTCACATTGAACTCTAATTTACGGATTTATGATACATTTTTTACATTCCGGTGGGCTTTCAATTAATGCCATATCAATAAAACAACTTCCAACACGTAAATACCTACACAATATCAGCAACAATATAGGACAGTATACACACATCTGTTACAGCTAATCTTAACACAGCTATATACTAATAATGTGCATATTATGCATGATTGAAATTATATTGCGCTCTGAGTCGTGATGTTTACGAGGTGATTTGGTGAAGCTATTTAGATTGTCAAAACCAGAATCCTTCTGTGTTTCTTTACTCATATTAAAAAGTAAAGATGGCTAAAAAAATAGCTTGTTGTACTCAGTGCTAGTTGTTAACCGTATTATACTATGAACACCCTTATAGATACCATATATACATACTACTGCACCTTCTTTACATTATTTACCCACCTCCGTAATTATCAACAGTATACCCTTATTTATTACACTGTTATTTATTGTAAATAAGCCACTTATGCACTTTTGGTTAAATGCTAACTGCATTTCATTGGCTCTATACATGTACCTTGCACAATGACAATAAAATCTAATCTAATCTAATCTAATCTAATCTAACCACTTAAAGTGCTCATAGACACAATCTTTGAAAAAGCACAAGAACATTTTTCTGGCGTTTGTTAGTGAATTGAGTTTAGGGATAGAATTTTTTTTTTTCCACCAAAATTTTGCAACCTTAAAAAAATGCTTTTTCAGTACATCGTCAACAACATCTGGTGAAGTGGTGCCGGTGACCGTGTCCGTCATTGACTCTTGATTAAGTTTCACTTTAATACACTCGAAATTCCCTAATAAACACTGTGGGCAGCACTGGACACATCGCTAGACCCAGAGGGTGGGATATCACTGAACCTCAACAATTGATTGGCTGATTATTCTGTTGCTAATACTTCGCTACAAATCAGATGTAACATCTTTTAACTAAAAGGAAGCACCATCTGTAAAGCCAATACAAAACTAATTTTAGCCATTTTTTGTTTAAACTGAACCAATAAAAATTAATTAATTAATAAAAAATAACTAAAATTTAACTAAATAATAATAATTAAAAAATTCTTATAGGTTTAGCAGAGAGGACAATATGGGCCCTGACAGCCCACCACTGTTTTTTGATATTTTAGCTAGCAGCAACATTAAATCATCACAAGTGACTAGTAACACGCCTGCATTACTAACAGTTTCAGTTGCTTGCACCCAAAAAAATTTCATCACCAGTCGCTGTGTTTACGATTCTGGAGGTGTTTTCTGTGCTTGTTATTCATCACAGTTTTTCTGATTGGATTAAAATCAGAGAGCAGTGTTTTTTTTCTCAGCTTTTTTTTACTCCTAAATATAAAATCCACTTGTGAAGGTTTCTGTTTAAGATGTTCGCAGTAAAACTAGAGAAGTTCTGAGTTCTTGCACACAGCACTGCCAGCCAACAAGGTCCTGGACCTAATATGACAAATCTTTCAATGAAAATCCAGTTTCTTCACCAAAGAAGGCCATGACAGCTTTCAGGAACACAGAAGGCTGATAAATGGAGCAATATGCCAGCTTTTAGTGTTCATTCCACCAAATCAATTCTCTGTGTGGAGGCTGAAAGTGTCATTACTGACTGTGGAAAAACATGGCTCTCTGGAAGAGCTTACTTGGAGTATTGATTATAATATTTGAATGTTGATGTGAATGTGGTAATTTTTTCAAAAAATTCGTTTAATTTAATGTTAGAAAGTCGCTTTGTACTTTAAACGTTCATGAAGTAGGCGTGAAAATTATGTTTTTTTAGAATAATCACTTCATCTAAAGGAAAAAAACACAACAGGGAATCCTGTTAGAAGAAAATATCCTAGTTTCGAAAAAAAGATTTTACATACAATTTCTCTTCAGCTTTCTGTATATGAGAATATCAACCTTATGTGTATTTATTTAACTCCGCCCACCACCACCACTGCACTGATAGGATAAACTCTATAGATTATTAATAATCTACTGTTGTGACTTTTTTACATAATAGCCATTAAATGGTTACTGAAATTAGATCTATCAGGCTCAGGAAATGTCTCTGTCTTAATTAAATCATTTCTAAACGCATTGTGTTCAGATGTTTCTTCTCTTTGTTGCTATCTCTCTGCTGAGGGAAACATGCAGCTCTTGAGCTTCCACTGTTTCTTTTTGATTTATTATTTCTGATGCCCTGCTCCTGGTTAACCTTTAATATTTACTCTGAAACGTACCCCTTAATGTTAACATTACCTTTAAATTTGCATTACCTTTTGAACCCTAACCCTTAAATCGAATCCTAATCCTAAATTTGAACACTATTAACACTAATTCTTACTCTTAATTTTAATCCTTACCCCTAAATCTAATCCTAACACTTAACCTTAACCTAATTTATAAATTCAAACACCAACCCTTACCCTGAAACTTAACACTAACTTAAACCCCTAACTCTAACAGTAGACACTAACACTAGTAACCCTAACCTTTAACGCCTGGCACCAACTGTAACAGTCAATCCTAATCATTAACCCGTACCCTAAACCTTAAAGCTAATGTAACATTAACCAAACCCTGAAGCCTAACCCTAACTTAACCCCCAATCCTAACAAAACCTTAACCCTAACCCTTAATTAACTTTAACACTTAACATTTAACCCTAGCCTGACCCTACCCTTAACTATAACCCTTAACCCTAACACATCACCCCTGGCACCAATTGTTAACCCTTAACACTGACTGTCAAAAACCTTTACTCTATTTTATCTGCATCGTGTAACTGAGACACTTTTTAGCTGTCCTCTGGCTGAAGGACAAAAATACACTTACTCAAGTTTAAAAGAAGATGTGGATGAAGCTAAAGCTTATCTCTGGACAGCACACACAGCATCAGACTTTAAAAACCTAAAAACTATTCAGGATCGGTGGGGTGGTTGGCAGGTTGTATTGCTTATGTAAGCCAAACTTTACAAATGTAAAACTGAAAGTCAGCAAACAGAACCTCCAATAATCCATTCACCCTAGTGCATTAAAAATTTCAATTATTTGCATTCACACAAATAATATTTTTAAACACAAAAGTTTAAACACATCACTAGCATTAATAGCTGAATATTTGTCGATAAACAAGGAAAAATAAATGTTTTTTTTAGAAAACAATATAAAACTGGTTTTAATTTTTTTTTTTTAATAAAATGTTACTTTGTGAACCAAACAGAAAGGAACAAAAAACTGAATTAGTAAATGAAGATTTAAAAAAATCTCATCTTGTGCTGAAGGATGATTCTTAGAAAAAACTCGAGCAGAATGTTCAGATTTCTCGCTTCTTTCTAACACTATAAGCGATGATTTCAGCCAAAAACTTTCACTTGAAACTTAAAAAACAACTGAAAGCAAGTGCAGATATCAAAAGAACCTCAGGACCATGGAGTTCTGGGCGACTCTAAATATAGAGATTTTTTTCAAGCTATAATAAGAACTGCTTCTCATTCAGGAGGCTGATTTGCTGTTTTACCCCCTGCTTGTTTATTCAGTCTTGATATCAGCTCCTCTGTGTGTGTCTGTCTGTCTATGATTTGAGCTGTGGTTCCTAAAGCTGTGAATCCTGCTGCATTATGCACATGAAAATTACAGCCAGAAGCTGAACTCATCCCCAGGAAACTGTAGAGCAAACATCCTTTAGAAAGTGATAAGAAAAAATAAGGCACACAGCAAACACGTGTAAATTTGTTTTGTTGATTTTAGATTGAAAAAGTCCTAAGTTGGAATAACCGTGCAGTGTATGTGAATAAACCCAAAGTCTTAAAAAAATGTCTCTATAATTTCACCTGAAATAATGACAATTCAATGATTTGTGAAAAGCCTTTTAGCGCTTGTGCGGGTTGGCCTCGAGACGCTGTTAAATCTTCACCTCAGCTGGATTTTACTGTCACAACCCTTTGGATTTAATTGCAGACTGTCAGTAATTACAGATAAGTCGTAGCTGGAGAAGCCAGAGAGTTCGAGCAGGACGCTTCTTCAGCTGTTTGCACAAAATAAACTTTTTTTAAACTAGGTTTAAAATCAATGTTTTTAAAAACAGAAAGTCCAAAAAGAATGGCTTTATGTAGTGTTGCTAGTGTTAACCCTTAACCCTAAAAATAAACCACAAAGATTGACCCTAAACCCCAATGTTTACCCTTTACCCTAAAGGGCAGTAGTGGCTCAGACGGTTAAGGTGCTGCATTTTTGATTCTGGGTTCAAGCCCCCCGGTGAAAGTCAGCCACCGTTGGGTCCTTTAGCAAGACCCTTAACTCTTCCTGCTCCAGGGGTTGTTTCATAACTGACCCCCACCCTAACCATAATGCAATTCTTCAGCCGTTCACACAAATAAGACAAATTATTTGCAGGTCTCAAATTATTTACACTGGACTCAAAATCTTCATGAAACGTTTTTTTTCTGCATTTCTTTTTAAAACAGGAAGTCCACTGCTCTAGCGTAAAGTGTGCATTTTGTATGATCTAAAATGGAAACACTGAAAAAACACATTTTATAACCATTGCCTCAAAGCAAATTACTTCCTGGCCGATGACATCACTCACCCATGATGTAATGCTGTAGGGTTATAAAAGGGCGTTCCCAAAGTGTGTCGATGCAGAAGAATGATGAGAATGAAAGAGAATGATGTTTATAAACTGAGCAGTTTAAACAGGTACTCATCAATAGGCTAATAACCTTTAAATGTTGGATAAAAAGATACATTTAATTTGCTCTGGATAAGGAATTGTTTTTTTGTCATGACAGAAGCTTTAACCGCGTATAAATAATAATGTGTGTATTGTGACTTTACTTCACACACAGATTTTAGTATAAAATAACTGCAACAAAGCAATCATCATCATCCGTGTCGCCATAAAAAGGTGAATCCTGTGTTTGCTGATGTTTTAATAAAATGGATGTTTTAAAGTAAAAAAAACATTGTAGAGAACTGATAAAGGGTTAAAAAGTACCAGTTGGTACGAGACCTCAAAATTTACTGCTAACTAACATGTTGGCATGTTGAAATGTGAGGCGTTTAAATGGCGAGGCGAGTGCGCTGTTTGTCTGGGGTTTTTATATTACCCCGTACACAGTGAAATGGCTCTGTTTTCATATTTATGATAATGCCTGCTGTCTTTGTTCATTCAATCATGTGGCATATTGAAAGACTCATAAATACGACTCCTATCTAGCGCCATATCGCAGATGTTTTATGCGCTTGTGTGTGAAAGCTTTATTGTGTTCAGAGGAAAGCTCTCAGCATGACCTTGGCACATCTGCTCCAAATTGATTGCTGTGTGTATCGAGGAATTCAAGTTGTGGTTCAGTAGAGAAACTTTCAACCTCTCAGTGCAGGAGATGAAGAGGCTGGAAAAAACACAGCAGTGGAATTCATGAAAAACCTCCACAGCTTTATGGATATGATTTATTTTAAATGACTTTATCTTTTCTTAAGGAGACAGAGGAACTGAAAGATATTCTCCTAACCTTCAACTATTAACCCATAACAGTTACAGTTAGTCCAAACCATAACACTAACCTTTAACCAGTAAACCTAACCTAAACTTTAACCTTTAACACTTACCATTAACTTACACTCTCTAACTCATAATTAGCCTCAAATTTAGCCCTTAATGCTACCCATTCACTCATACACTAATCTAACGATAAACCCTAACATTAACAATTACCCCAACACCAAGTCCATTAACCATTAACCCTAACAGTAAACCCTAACACTAACAATTAACCCTAAACTCTAACTCTAAAGTTTAATCATAAAACCTAACCTTAATTTTAACCAATAACCTATTATCCTTGACTTTTTTCTTAACCTTAACTTCAACCCTATCACTATTAACTAACATTAAACCCTAACATTAAACCCAAACCCTTACCCTTAACCAAATACAAAATACTTAACACTCAGTACTGAGGATTGACCCTAACACCAAACCCTAACTCTTTACCCTACAACCAACCCTAACCATTAATCCTAACCCTAAGCCCCAACATTAATACTAACTTTATTTCACAGGCAAATTTGAAGGTAAATTAAAGGTAAAACTGATTTGATTTAAACATTTTAATTAAAAAAAATATATAATTTTTGTTCTGCTGTTTGAAAGTGATAGCGATTATACTAAATCTATTTATATGTTTTTTTTATGTTTTGTTGAAGGTAAAGAACGGTCTTGTCTGAATATCATAATAGTCTTTCCTACCTGCCTGTTGTCATATGCGTGTGTATGAAATCAGTGTGTTCATGTACTGCAAAAAAAAACACTGGATGAAAACAGAGTGAAAACCTGAATTAGTCTCAGTGTATGTGTGTGTGTGTGTGTGTGTGTGTGTGTGTGTGTGTGTGTGTGTTTACACCCACTCAGGAGTTGACTACAGGAGTCAAAGGGTCTGAAAGATGATGTCATGGTTACAGTATTTTTTTTTGCATAAAAAGTCTCTGCTGTTCAGTTTTACATCCACAGTAACTATCGGGACGCGAGTTTGATTAGCTACTTGTTTTAATATAACATTTAAAATAATGATTAAATAAAAACCCAACAAAAAAACAACAAAAAAAATTTCAGCAAAATGAAAATTTCACTGTAACTGTAACCTGCACCTTTAGCGGATTAACAGATAGATATATTTAACACAACAAATAAAAAATATATATATTAAAAATGAGATTTATAAAATAGTTTGTGTTTTTTTTATCTCTGCTTTCATGTATGATGGCGTTTTGAAGCACTGCACTATAATTAGCCTATAGAGAGCAGATGAGCAATCAAAATTCTACTGAATACACAGAGGGTGGGAAGGTCTGCTTTTATCTGGCTGTCAGCCTGAAAGGAAGTATTTCAGAACTTCCAGCATCCCCTGCCACCTCCACGCTGACACACACTATACAGAAATCATTTCCTAACCGTGTGGAAGAGAAACGTCTGAGCGATTTAAAGCTGCTTCTTTATCATAAAGTCAATGATGCTGTAATAAAGAGAAAGTTTCTATAAGAGCAATATCACGACTTGAACCTTAAAGGAATGAAAATTTCTGAATTTAATTAATTAGAATTAGATTCATTTTTTATTTAAGGCAGCTGATGATCTTATTTCCATAGCAACAGTCTACAGGCTCCAAATAAAGCACAACTAAAATAAATGTTTATACCTGTTAGTGAAAGTTTTTGTAAGGGAAAGTGGTAGTGCAATGGTTATGGTCCATAAACATGCATGTGATTTTAGGGTGAGATCTAATTGGCTAAATTTTAATTCCTTTCAGTGCGCAGCATGCAGTTCTATCACACTTTTCTCAATATCAAATTAACATTATTATTCATTATGTTGTGATTGGACCGACTCTCATTCCCAGTCAGCTGCATTGTGATGCATGTCCTGTCTTTTTTTGTTTTTCCTCTAGTGGACAACATTAGTATTACAGTCGTAATCTCTGAATGCGATTTATATAAATGACTGAATTATTTGAATAATTATCTTGATGAATTAATTACTAATAATAAACTCACATTCAACTCAAATTCACATGAACATTTTTAATATTTTATTTAGCAGTAATTAATAACAGGTTCATTTTGGAGCCTTCAGTGTCTGCGCTTCATAACATCCATAGGTAAAGCCTTATTTTAAACATCATTTATACTGTCACTAAATATCATTTATTATATTTTTTGTGGTTTCTTTGTCCAAGAAATGACCTTCTGTGCAGAGTGCCTTTTTATCTTAAAATAGAAACTGGTGTGTACGGATTGTTTACTGTTTATAGCTTTGTGTGCAATTCCATGAAATTAAATGTAATGATCATTGGCGAGAATGGAAAGATTGACCGATAATCAGTTTTCCTGATATTATTCCTGATATTTAAGCTTTTTTTTTATTATATATTGTTTTTTTAATGTTGGATCCTCCGATATATTTGGCTCCACCTTATGTGACCCTTGATGTCATCATGTAATAAAATTTGTGTGCATTCATAATAAATTCCTCCAAATTGTTTATTTTATCTGCCTTTTTTTATCCTCTTTTTTGTGCTCGTCATTTTAACTGTTCTTTAGAAAACAGCACATGGCTCACTGATCTGTGTAAATTAGTCTCCAAATCTCTCCCGAGCACAAAAGCACAACCCCTCCTGGATGTCGTCTCCATAGCGTCATGATTAGTTTCTAATTTTGTCTTCTGTGTTTTTGATCTCTTCTGAATTAGTGACTGGAAATAAAAGCACTCGTTAAAATCATGTCGAAAAGCGTTTAAATAATTAAACGTTTATGTAGCTTGATGATTACAACAGGTTTTTATGTGCAGCAGCTGAGGCTCTGTGAAGCGTTGCCCTCTCACACTCTGAGCTGACCGGAGTAACAGAGTTATAATTTGGCACTAATTGAGCTTTAATTTATTAAATAAAAATTCTAAATATAGAAAACAGTTGCTTTTATTTAGGTTATTATTAAAACCAAAGTGAGTTTATTTCGTTTAGGCAGTGATGGTCATCTTTGCTGGTACTATTAATAAAAAAAACTTTGTAAAAAAAGTTTTTCTTGATTATATAGTTATAAATTTAAAATAGTTTAATGTCCACAAAATTGTCTATGGTCAGTTTTGTTAAAATTGAACTGATATCCTACATTATAAAAGTCTGAAGCAGCTTTACATTTACATTTACAGCATTTAGCAATGATCGAACCCTGATCTTTCAGTTAGCAGTCCAACACCTTACCCACTACAGATCTCTTGATCTTTTAGTTGAAAAATGTCACATCTGATTTGTAACAACTATTAGTAGCAAAATTATTAGCCAAACAAATGTTGAGGTTCAGTGACAGTCGGTCCTCTCGGTCTAGCGATATGCTCAGTGCTGCCCCTAACATTTATCAGAAATTTCTGGGGTATTAAAATAAAGAAATTCTCAGCAGCCAGTGCCATTACAGCAGATCTTGTTTTCGAACTACTGAAAGGTGCACTTTTTCAGACAAATAGGTGCACTTTTGCACATAAGAGAAATGAATAAAAAAAATTGTACACTTAACAAAAGACCAGAAAAGTGTTTGTGTGCAATTCAATTGATGCGTCTGTAAGCGCTTTGAGTGGGATATTCTAAAATGCATTTCAAGTTTTCTAATGTTTCAATCAGCTGTTGACGTCAATGCATCCTGACAGAATACAAAATAGACCTACTCATCTTTTGCTAGTGCAATCTGACATTTGGACTTCTCTTCGATGTGCTAGTAAAGGCCAGAAGGACAAAATGTCAAACGCCAATAAATTATAGTTCTAAAAAGGGCAAATCAAATACCCCACAAATCATCACCTTTATAAAGCTCTGCTTCCTCTTTTATTCGTAAGAAAATTTATTCGGCACCCTAGAATGGCGACATTTGCTAAACACATTTCTGGCTTGTTTTGTCTCGAAATGTCCTTGTTTGTCTTTAATACTGAAGGAAATCTAACATTTGAATCAGCTAAGCGAGACTCCTGAAACGGGAGACAAGCCCTTGCCCAGACACCGAACACCGTCCATATGTTCAGACAGCGTTACTGCTGCTAATTGCTGTAATTACTGCAAACTGTGAACAGTGAACCGATTCAGAGGCAGATGTGCCGCGCTCGGGCGTGTCATACAGTGTTTCTGTGTTACAATGAAAGGAAAGATCAAAAGAGACTAATTAATTTCATGGTTACTGATCAAAATATGAAACCAATCAGAAAATTTAATATGGCTCAAATCTGGGCAGCTAGAGAACCTTAAACAAACCCACATCTGGACAGCCACAGTTACACCAAAACACAAAAGAAGACAAAAAATCTAATACGGTTTAACACACATCTGGATTACATAATACTACTTTAATAGCACTACATTTAAGTTAGTACACACATTTTAACTGTTAATAAACTCTATTTGATAGCATGATTATGAATGAAATTTAGTCATCCGCCATGTTGATATTAATCATGTTACCTATGGCGTCACAGCAGTGAGAATTCAAAGTATAATAATGTTTAAACTTGGATGATGATAAACAAGTGAAATTAAACTTCAATGGACAATGTTTTTATCCTAAAGTATTTAAAGTTTCTTTAAACTCTTGTGAAGTCGCCGTTTTCTTTCCGCCATTTTGGAATATGAGGAGTCGTCTCACCCGGGGGATCATGGGATAGTAAAGTGTCCATCTTATGTGTCCTTTAGAATCCGGATGAGAGGAATAGATCATCTAAAACAACTTTCATTAATTTACACATACCAAAGATTCAGATATACTACTCACCTCACACACTCCATTACACACACTGTATATTATAGAAGTGTGAGATTTCTGATGCAGCCTTCCAGTTAACAGGAAACTTTCATTAACATACCTTAAATGTTAGGACAAAATGTTAATTCCTGAAACATTCTCTTAACATTATTAAAAGTTAATATATTACATTCTTGTGATGTTAAGAGAAAATGTTCATAGAACATAATTGTATGGACATTATTCGCTCTTAATAAAATTTTCTTAAACTGTTAAACTAAAAGTTAAGCAAACTGGACATTTTTATGTTTTTAGAAAATTCATAAAAACAAAAACAAAACTTTTAAAAAAAGTTCTCAGAACATAAATTAGTTAAGCTCGACTAGTTACGTTTCATGATTTAAACACTGTGATGGTCCATCCTAGCTCTGTACCGGATTTATTTGTATTTTTTTGTAGCATTGTTTGTGATAAACATGTTTTTCCCACTGTTGTTTTTGTACAAACATTGCGATGAAGTCCAGGTGTTAATAATTATCAGCATCAGCAGAGACCACAGCGGCATATAACATCCCTGCATCAAGGCGACCGTAATTATAGAGCAGTGATGAAGAAGAGTTCTGGAGCTGAGGGAGGACGAGTAAAGTCGGCATGAAGCCTAAGAAATGGAGAAAGAGGATGAGGATCATCATTGTCGTCAACATTATTGTCATCACTTAGCTGGGTAATTCCAAATAACAATACAGACTGTCATGTGTGACACGAGCTGATGTCTAGAAAATACCACCGTAATGTGAAATATTTAATGATGCTCCAAATAAGGACTATTAAACTATTTTTAACAATAGATTTTATGTTTCATCTTTCAACAAAAAGTCTAAATGTACATGCTTTTTAATTAAATGAAGATAATATTTCTATGAAAGTCAAATAAATGGAACTTCCTATTCCAGATGTTAGTCTCACTCTTCCTCCTATAATCTCCTTCGTTCTTTTGTGCAGGTTTTCCACTAGATAAGGTCATGTGACTGTGGGGATTTACTCAGTCAGGTCCAATAGTATTAGTGAGAGCAGACACTAATGTCTAAAGTTCAGTCAGGTTTCCAGTTTATCCCAAAGTTTAAGTTCAGTTTAAAGGGGTTGAGTCAGAATCAGGACTCTCAGGACATGAGAGTTCTTCTACACCAATCAGAACACAGCATGTCTTTATGAAGATCAGGGGTTTTGTGCACAGGGAGGGTTTGATTTTTGCAATTCAACTGAAGGAACATAAAGATGTTCTAGACGAGTGTGAGTTTGTGGTAGATGCACTGATCTGGGTGCTGACGAGGTGTCCACATACTTTTGGCCATACAGTGCGTAGGTGTACAGTATATCATACAGACTCTCAGCAGAAAATAAAAACATGTTACATGACAGATATTACATGACTGTAATTTTAGATCCCGTTTCATAAAAATCCAACATGTCCACACGCAATAAAATGGAGCACTTTAAGGTGCTTGGACCCCCAATAGCGTTTAATTCTTCTTTCTGAAGTGGTAGCCATCTTTTCTAGGACTTATTGACCCATCATTATGTCAACTTGAGCCGTTTCTCAGAAGATTGACCACAGGGGCATGCGACACGGAGGCGGTAAAATCACGCGAAAGAGATTGGAGAGAAAAGATCTCGGGATCGATCCTGACAGAATTTCCTGAGGCAAATTACATGTTCAATAGACCGGAGAAACAGGTGCAGGGCGAGACTAAAATTTCCAC
Organism: Bagarius yarrelli; assembly: GCA_005784505.1. Classification (NCBI taxonomy): domain Eukaryota; kingdom Metazoa; phylum Chordata; class Actinopteri; order Siluriformes; family Sisoridae; genus Bagarius; species Bagarius yarrelli. The sequence goes on from VCAZ01000158.1 coordinate 1,528,083, forward strand.
TGAGAAGTAAACAAAACAAAATCACTGAACACAAGCCCCAAAAAAATAAAATCATTCTGTTCATCATTTATACAAATATCCTCATTTTATTAACTTCTTGTTGCTATAGTAACACCTAATTTACATAAATATAAAAATAACAATCGTTGATGAGGAGATGAGGAGAAATGTGTGTAAGGAAGCAGCATCTGAGCTCGTTCAAAAGTTCTTCTGTAGTGTATTTTTTTTGGTTTCTTCTCAGGTTCAGTTGAATCAATTATTCAAGCAGATAAACAGCAGCACCAACACCATTGATCCACAGAAAACCTTTAGAAAATGTAAAGCAGTCATGAGAAGTTCATCCTTTAGTTTATTTAATTATTCATTTGTTTACTTATTTATTTGATCTCTGTGGCTCGCTGGATAAAGAGCTCATGGCTGGAATCTGCTGGCGATATATTTCCTCCTTTATGTGGTTGTGATGGCACAGCATTTAGAGAGAAAGACTTTTCCTGTTTCACACAGAGCACAATGCTTCATCCGAATCATTTCACCCTGATGATCCTGAAAATGTCAGAGTGAATTCAGCAAATCTGAGTGCTGTTCCGGGGTCCAAAGGAACAGGAGGGGAACAGGAAAAGGTCACTGCCATTTATGAACAGAGAAAATGCGCGCGAGAGAAAGAGAGATAGTCATTAAATGTTGATATTTATTTGGTGGTTGGACAGAAAGAAAAATAATTTTAACAGAATTATTTAGGAATCTACACAATTATCAAAAATTTAATTTGCTTCATGTTAAAAGGAAAAAACACAAAAGAAAGAAAAACGGTTTAATCATCAGGCAGACGCAGTAAAACATCTTTTATTCTATTTTTAAATATTTATTATTATAAAAAAATGTATAGACTGTAATTGATTTTAAAACTTGTTAGTATATTTTAATATTGTCTGAAATAAAGCACTGAGGAGTGATTCAGTAAAACTCGTGTTTTTTTTGTATTTTCGGGTTTCTTGAGAAACTGATGAGACGTAGAGCATTTTCAGAAAACCATTCACATTTAGTAAAGTCACTTTAATAAAAAAAGAAAGAAAATAAAAAGAGAATTAAAAAATTGTAAAAAAAGAAAGTAGAAAAAAGAAAGAAGGACAGACGGACAGACAGACAGAAAGAAAGAAAGGAAGAATGTAAAAAGAAAGACAGATAGACAAACAGACAGAAAAAAAAGAAAAAAGAAAGAAAGAAATAAATTAAGCAAAAAGAGAGGAAAGGAAAAAAAGAACAAGAAAACAAAGAAAAGAAAGAAAGAAGAAAGACAGAAAAGAACGCATGAACAAATGATAAGAAATAAATGAATGAATGTATAAAAAATAATTTCAAAAAAGTAAATACATAAATAAAGATAGAAAGAAAGACCTTCTTTATTTGTGTTTCTTATCTTTGACAGTTGCTAATGAATGAAAGAGCAAATAAATAAATCAATCCAGTGTGTATGGACTGGTGATGATGAGTCAGAGGTATCCGCCCCTCTGCCATGCCCACTCCGGAATCCACTCTGAACAGATACAGAGATTGTGTGAATAGCGTTTTATCGTTTGTGAATGTTTAGATTTGAAAGTTGTCTATTTTTTTTACATCAAAACGTCATCAAACGTCTCAATTAATTCCACACCTTGAACCTGCTCTGATTCCTCATGTTCTTCCAATGTTACACGAGAAACAGGTCAATTTTTCCCGAAATCAATAGAAGAGTCGAGACGGTATGCAGGAGAGGAACTGAAGCAGGACTATGGGTTTTACTCAGCTGCTCAGAGTCTCACCCACATAACAGGACAGACTGAGGGGCTTTAACCCACTGTGGATTAGATCCTGCAGATTTAATCCACAGCAGCAAATCAAAAGAACGAGATACCTGCTTATACCTTTTTATAGTGAATTTCAAGGTTAAAATTCCGAATAAACTAGGACCAATGTATTATTCACTGATTTGGTAAGTGAAAGAAATTTCAGTGGATTGTGATCTGTAAAAATAAGTACAGGGGTGAAACTCAATCCAATGTAAACCTGGAAATAGTAAAGTGAGTCCCTATTTCTCGATAGTGCCGTCAAACTTTTTCAAGAACTCGATGCAAGGATGCTCGACTCCATCAACGTCATCCTGTAAAAGAACAGCAGCAATAGCAGTTGAATCAACATCAATTTGAAAAGGATGTGAGTAATCTGGGGCAGACAGCCCAGGGATACTGCACAGTACAGAATTCACAAAAATCCAGTCTACAAAAACTTTAAAATTCAGAATCGTTATAGTAACCTGCCATTCCAGAAAACGATAAAGTTCACTTTTGGTTTGGGACACAAGCACACTGCCCTCCATAATTATTGGTTAAGATGTGTTAAAAGCCTTAAAATAAATTAAATTTTTATTGCAGAAGCATAATCTCACACTGAAAATTTTTACAAAGATGTAACCTTCAGCTCAAGTGAATTTTAAGGGTAAAAAAAACCCTGACTAAGAAATAATTATTTTTCATACAATCACCTGTTCCACAATTATTGGCACCCCTAACAATTCCTAGGAAATAAATGTAATTGAAGTATTTCTGTCATTTCTACAGTAGTTTACAAAGTTGTATCTAGGTATCTAGGAACATTTAATTAGTAATTCATCACTTCCTGTTTCCCTGGGGTATAAATATGACGTGACCATTTCTCTTATCCACTCTTCAACATGGGAAAGACAAAGGAATACACAATTCAAGTAAGGCAGATGTGTGTCAACCTTCACAAGTCAGGCATAGCCACTCGCCTGCACCTGCCAATATCTACTGTCAGAGGAATCATTTAGAAGTTTAAAACAACTGGAACAGTGGTAAACAAGCCTGGACGAGGACGCAAGTTTATTTTCCCTCCACGCACAGTGAGGAGGATGGTAAGAGAAATAATAAGTTCTCCAAAGCTCACTGTTAAAGAATTGCAACAAATGATAGCATCTTGGGGTCACAAAGTCTCCAAAACAACCATCAGGCGCTATCTACATGCCAACAAGCTGTTTGGGAGGCATGCACGGAAAAAACCTTTTCTCACTCACAATCATAAACGCAAATGTCTGGAGTTCGCTAAGTGGTACTGGGGCTTCAACTGGGACCATTTGCTTTGGTCAGATGAGACCGAGATAGAGCTTTTTGGCAACAAACACTCTAAGTGGGTCTGGCGGAACACAAAAGATGAGTATGCAGAAAAGCACCTCATGCCCACTGTGAAGTATGGGGGAGGATCGGTGATGCTGTGGGCCTGTTTCTCTTCCAGAGGCCCTGGGAACCTTGTTAGGGTGCATGGCATCATGAATGCTTTGAAATACCAGGACATTTTAAAGCAAAATCTGGTGGCCTCTGCCCGAAAGCTGAAGATGGGTCGTCACTGGGTCTTTTAGCAAGATAATGACCCTAAACATGTGGCCAAATCTACACAGAAATGGTTCACCAGACACAGATCAAGCTCCTCCCATGGCCATCTCAGTCCCCAGACCTCAACCCCATTGAAAACCTGTGGAGTGAGCTGGAGAGGAGAGTGCAGAGGAGAGGACTCAGGTCGCTGGATGATTTAGAGAGATGTGCAAATAGGAATGGTCGAAGATCCCTCTTTCTGTATTCTCCCATCTTGTGAAACATTATGAAGGAAGATTAGGTGCTGTTTTGTTGGCAAAAGGGGGTTGTACAAAGTATTAACATCAGGGGTGCTAATAATTGTGGCACACATGATTTGATGTAAAATAATTATTTCTTAATGTGGGATTTTTTTCCCACTGAATAAATGCACTTGAATTAAAGGTTGGATTTTCCTCTTTTTTCATTGTGGTCCTATATTATTTAGAACAAAACTGAATTTATTAGAAGCTAAAGAACACATCTTAACCAGGGGTGCCAATAATTATGGAGGGCAGTGTAAATCAATAATTGCCTACACTTTTTGGACAATGGGAAGTACTCGTACTTGTTTCCATAAATAATTTATAGTTGTCTTAATGAATTTACACTTGTAAATTAACACTTGTGCCAAATGTAACAAAAGCATAACATAAGCAAACATGTGAAAGAAAGAAGAAATAATGTTCACACGTTCTCACCAACTAGACAAATACGCTACAATGTCATCCAGATAAGCTCTGCAATACAACACAATTGTCATCTGCTAATTTGGTGTTCATTAGACTTTGAAAGGTTGCTAGAACTTTGCAAAGTCTAAAAGCTGTCACAGTAATATTTAGAAAGTTATCAGCAGTAACAAATGCAGAGATTTTGTATGCGTGTTTTGTCACCGGAATTTACCTGTAACCCTTCAAAAGATCTAATTTCATCACAAACTGAGTCGAACACACATTATTCAAACAGTCCTTTATTATAGGCAAAGGAAATTCCAGCTTCACCAAGCTGCCACTGCTGGGCCCCTGAGCAAGGCCCTTAGCCCTCAATTGCTAAAAATGTATGAAAGAGATAAATGTATGTCACTTTAAATAAGGACATGTAAATGTAAATGTAATGTAAATATAGAATGGCAGAAACAGAAGCAACGGAATCGCAGAGCTTTTTGGCTCCTTAAGGTCCTAAAAATTTTGCCTGCAAAGCAGAACCAGAGAGTAACAAAATTAAAACCTGAACTTCCTTTACAAATAAACAAGCCACCGCATTCTTATCGATTCATTCCTTCATTTTTAACTGAAAAAAGAGTGTCTGAAAGAGCCGACTGAGCAAAATCACGAGCTTTGTAAAGAAGTTCTGGTTTCAGGTGGATTTGGCTTTAGTTATTTAGTTTTCTTGTGTTTCAGGGTCTTCGCACCGTAAGCCCAAAAAGCAACTCAGCTGCAATAAATCTTAAAGACTCCTGTACAGCAAACGTAAGCAATGGCAGCCCTTCATCCCACTTCTTCTCTGATTCAGTACAATAATTTCGCATCCTAGTTTTTAATGTCAATTTTTGGAAAAGAACACAACAAATTCATTCACAATGACCTCTAAACAATGTGACCTAGCGCACACCTTTTTTTACGAGATGTTTTTAGAAGAATGTCGTAGCTGTTAGCAATAAGTTTTTTTTCAAAATACCTCAATACTAAACTCTAAATTTCCCCTGACATAGAAGCCAAAATGAGAAGGACATACCAGACTTACGAGGAGGCCCATTAATATTTACAGCATTTGGCAGATGCCTTTACGTAGAGCGACTTACATTTACCTCCTTTATACAACTGAGCAATTGGGGGTCAAAAGCCTTTATCAGGAGCCCAGCAGTGGTAACTTGACGTTGTTGGGAATCGAATCATGATCTTCCCCCACATTTGCTACAGCCCAATTTTAAAGGGGTTAAATGCGAGTTTAAACAATTTATTAAAGAAGAATGAAACTATGTGAAACCCTGCTTAGCTTTAAGAGCAATTTCAGAGAGGCCTAAGAAAGAAAATTATAAATTAACTTCTATAACTCCCTAAACAAAACCAATTTACAAACATAGGGCAAAATAAATGTCAGGCCGCCCACTTTATTATAATATATAACAATAGAAAGATCGTCAACAATTTCTAAGAAGGAACTTGCTATTTACGTAGAAGCAGTATAACTAAATTAAACAGGGAAGGTTGGAGTGCAGTGGTTAAGGTGTTGCACTGCTTACTGGGAGTTTGTGTTTAATTTCCAGCATCACAAAATTCCCATTACTAGGCCCCCAATGTATAAAAGATGTGTATTATATGTATTAAAAAAGAGATATAAATGTAATTTCTTTGGTAATCTGTTGATGGGGGGAAGTGGTGGCGAATGCCAGCGTATCAAGAGGGAGAAGATATCGAGAACTATCTCCGATGGTTTGAACGTCTGGCAAAGACCTGGAGGAAGAATGGACATGTCGGCTGGTGCCATTGCTAACCGGAAAAGCGCTAGAAGCTTACATCGCCATGGACGAAGAAGGAACTAAGGTCTATGAGAACCTGAGAGATGTCCTACTGGAAAAATTCAACATTGCAAAAACTACTGCTATACAATGTGTTCATGGAGACAGGAGAGTGCATCCTATGGCCGAAAAAACTGAAAATGTCTGCAGCACCGGAAGCTTATTCACCTGTTGTTTCTTGTCCGGTGCTCACCCGAGCCCAATCCAAAACTGGTTTGCAGCCACTGCCAGACTTAGATGATTATCTGATACAGGGTTCTGCAAAACCTAGAAAATCACGTTGGCAACGCCGTTTGGAGAAGTATCTAGGCACTCCAATCTCTAAGGTGTCTACGGAGGGTTTGGAGAACAGTAACTGGAAAGTTCCTCAAAATATTGGCCAAATGCAAGCGGCCGATTTAAAGTTAAAACCTTTGTTTGCCAAAGTAAGTGTTGGGGAGGTCAAAGTTCAGACCCTAGGGGCTGAGAAATATATTTGTGAAAATAATGTTCTGTATGTTATGTGTGATGGTATCAAGCGTCTTGTTGTGCCTAAATGTTGTAGGTCCCTTGTGTTACACCTTGCACACACCATACCATGGTCAGGCCACCTAGGACTTCAAAAAACATATCACAGACTCAGTTCCTGCTTCGTTTGGCCTTCCATGTATAGTGATGTATTGACATACTGTGTCAGATGTTCTGTGTGTCAGAGAACTAGTGCTGTGCGCAAGTCAGCCAGAGCTCCTCTGTCTCCATTATCAGTGATCTCCACCCCATTTAGGAGGATTGCCATGGACATAGTTGGGCCACTGGAAAGGAGCAGTTTGGGCAACCAGTACATCTTGGTCATCTGTGATTATGCAACCAGGTATCCTGAGGCATTCCCACTACGATCAATTACCACAGCTAAGGTAATTAGTGCTCTTGTGCAGCTGTTTTTTAGAGTTGGCATCCCAGATAAAATTCTGACAGACCAAGGCACCAACTTTACCTCTCAACTTATGAAGTTACTTCATCGGCATCCACTCTATTCGGACCAGCCCATATCACCCACAAACTGACGGACTGGTCTGAACCTTTTAACCAGACCCTCAAAAGCATGCTGCGAAAGTTCGTCAATGACACTGGTAAGGATTGGGACAAGTGGCTGCCATTTATGCTGTTTGCCTATCGAGAGGTGCCTCGGGCATCAATAGGGTTTTCTCCATTTGAACTAGTGTATGGCTGGTCTGTCCAGGGGCCACTGGACCTTTTGAGGAAGTGCGGGGAAACACCTATGCCATCCGCGGAGGGCGAGCGAGGCATTGTACAGTATGTGCTGGAAATGAGAGACCGACTGGAGACTTACCAGGAACAAGCATCTGAGAACTTGGCAAGGGCTCAAATATCACAGAAACTGTGGCATGATCATTACTCCAGACACCGGAAGTATCAGCCAGGGCAAAAAGTGCTGTTGCCCATCGGCAATGAGCAAACTGTTGGCAAAGTGGCAAGGGCCCTACACTATTCTGAGGAAGACTTGTCCAGTCACATATGAGATTCACCACCCAGATAAGGGGAAAAGGTGTAAGGTGGGGCCAGATGTCAAAGAGGATGAGGAGGTGAGCGCTGAGAGGGTGCAGCACTTCCCAGCTGACAGGTGCCTGGAGCATCTAAATGGGGACCAGCAAAAACACTTGCAACAAATCTTTGCTCAGTACCCAGAGCTCTTCTGACAGGAGCCAGTGTCATAGAGCACAAAAGTCAGCTTCTTGACCATACTCCAATTCGACAGAGGCCATATTGGGTACCAGAGAGCCTTGTGGCACCACTGAAAAGAGAGGTCACAGTAATGAGAAACATGGGAGTAATTGAACCATCAACTAGTGCATGGAGCAGCCTGATTGTACTTGTACCAAAAAAAGATGGCTCACTAAGAATCTGTTTGGACTTCCAGAAGCTAAATGCTGTCTCACGGTTTGATGAGCTAGTGGAGAAAATTGGTAGAGCCTGATACATCACCACCCTGGACCTCTGCAAAGGCTACTGGCAGGTTCCACTGGAGAAAAGCTCCCGAGAGTACACAGCATTTAAAACTCCGCTAGGACTATTCCAGTTCACTACCATGCCATTCGTGCTACATGGGGCACCCACAACGTTCCAACGTCTCATGGCTCAGGTTCTCAGAGACTGTGAAGACTCCTGCGCTGCATATCTGGATGATGTCGTCATATACAGTGGCACTTGGAAAGAGCGTCTTCGCCACCTGCAACAAGTCCTGAGCAAGATTAATGAAGCTGGCCTGACACTAAATGTGGCCAAGTGTGAATGGGCAAGGCAAGAGACATGATACCTGGGGTTCCAGCTAGGTAATGGAGAGGTGAGGCCTCAAGTGGATAAAGTGGAGGCCGTGAGCAACTGTCCCCGACCACGTACTAAGAAGGAGGTACGCTCGTTCTTGGGGCTAGTGGGGTGGTACCGCCGATTTATCCCACAATTCTCCCAGCAGTACCACTGACCAACCTGACTATGAAAGCGGCCAAAAATCCGGTGAACCGGACGGAAGACTGTGAACATGCCTTTCGGCAGGTAAAGGCGCAACTGTGCACCTCACCTGTTTTGAAGAGCTCTGATTTCACTAAGAGGTTTTTGGTCCAGGTGGATGCCTCAGAACAAGGTACTGGAGCAGTGTTGGCCCAAGGGGATGATGGCCTTGAGCATCCCATCCTTTTCCTCAGTCATAAGCTACTACCACGAGAGACTCATTACTCCGCCATTGAAAAGGAGTGCCTGGCCATCAAATGGGCCCTGGACAGCCTCCGCTACTACCTGTAAGGAAGGGAATTTGATCTGGAAACGAGACCAAACAAGTTGAATGTTCCCGCAGACTTCCTGTCCCGATTGCCGAACCTCGTCAATTTAGGAGAGGAGGGAGGTAATGTGACAGAGGACTCTGTCACTGAATGCAACAGCACATAAACTTCCATAGTTAAGTTTCCAATTCACTCAGCTTCTGTAAAAGCCTTTCCCTTGGGTGCACACGGAAGAGCACTTAAGACACACACATACATACACACACTACAAGTTAAAAACAGCTGTTAAAGTTTATTTACTTAACTGAATAAGTTAGTAACTGTTGGTGCGTTTTGTTGTACATGCTGCTATGTATTCTGGTTTCAGTCCGCCAGGGTATGGCAAGCTAGAGAGGCCAAGGGCACTACGCGGTTCGAAAGTCTATAAAAATGGGAGTTCCCGCACTGCTCTTGCGTGATTGCCCTAGCAGCGGAACCGGCAAATATGGTTGTGGGAAGGGGGATTTTGGAACATAAAATAAATGTGTGCAAGTTTTTAAATATTATACAGGGAAATTAATAGTATAACAAAATGTGTATGATAAAATGATACCTGTTTGAAAAGGAGGTCAATTATTGATAGATTGTGTGTTATTTCAATGTTTTATTGGTATGATCCAAGGGGGCGGAGTTTGGCCTTTTATAAGCCTTGCACCCACCTAGGTTAGGGGAAGTGTGAACAGAGATGTTAAGTGTTAAATAAGCTCGTTAATCCTTTTTGTGGTAGGAGCAATATTCGTTATACTGTAGATATTTAGTTATCATATATATATATATATATAATATATATATATATATATATATATATATATATATATATATATATATATTTGTGTGTGTAATTGTTTGGTTTGTTTTGTTTTTTATCGCATGTATTAGTTTTGGATTATTTATTTATTTTTATTTATTATTTTGTTTACATTATTATTTATTATTTATTTATTTTTATTCATGTTTACATTTACAGCATTTGGCAGGCGCCCTTATCCAAAGCGACTTACATTTATCTCATTTATACAACTTTTATGTTGGGAGACTGTAAATACGGACACTAAATTAACATCACTCACACGGATGTGCTATTGCGGCTGAGCCATTTTTGTGAAAGAGAACCTTTTTACAACACGTCTCCTCACAGGTGGCTTAGTGTTTAAGGTGTTGAACTGATACCAGAAAGACTGGGGTTTAATTCCCAGCACCTTTCTCTGGGGTTGGGTAGCACTGCCTTTTTAAAGTCAGCCAACTCCATATCTACCAATCACGTTTCTCGATTATCAACCACGAAGCAGGGTACACCAAGCACAGATGCAGAGAAACGTGCCATGTGTGTAATAAAAACCGATTGTTTTGTCATTATAAAACACCCACACACTGTAAACTCTAGTCCCAGCTTTACACGAATATTAATAAACATACAGTTCTTTAATCTTTATGTAAATTAGCTGTTACTATAGAAACTATTTTAATTACTGTATTACCCCTTAATTCGCAGCTGCTGTTGAGCAAAAGGCTGCTTGTTCAAATCCCACAAAAGCAAGCTGACACTGTCTCCTAATCAACATCTTCCGACCAATTAGCATCTGGAATTGTACTGCAATCTGGTGTAGGTGTCTGTTAACTACCAGGAAGGTTTATAGATGATATCTCCGCTAAAAGAACACTCTGCTACGGCGTTATGTCTTTTCTTGCACCCGAAGCGATTTTTAGACTCGTGATTGATTTCTCCACCTTTATCATGATGGAATGATTCGGTCATTGCTTTTCATTTTGTTCAGCACGTGAGATAAAGTGGATTAGTTGTTGTCATTGTCCCCCGGGTCACCACTTCAGCTGCTTCAATCAGGGTTTGAATCCCGATGCCAGGATGTTTATCTCCTCTGTGATTCTGAGCAGAAAGGTAGGAGATGAAGAGGTCTGTCAGAGAGACAGGAAACATCACTACATGCTACATCTGATAACACGCTTCTGTCTGGAGGGGGCGGGGCTACCTTTGGAATGATCATGACTCCTGTTCATAGATGGATTAATCAGTTTTTGCGATATTTTTCGTATTATTTAAGCCTTTTTCCATTATCGGATATTGGTTTTATTGTATCGGATCCACGATATATGGCACCATCCTATGGGCATTTTGAGAAATTTGCGCCATTTTTTTTTACCTGATTGAAGCTTTGTTGTTTGTTCATTTCAGTTCTGTTATTATCACTGGGTCAAAAACAGAGGTAAACAATCAATAAATATCAGTTATTGCTAATATAAAGGTGCAAATAAACAACATTAGTATTGGTTCTAAAAACATCAATATCAGTCGATCTGTTATTGTATCCTGTTTCGGTGGAACAGCTAATATTTCATCAGATTTTAATTAGTTAACAATAAAACTAATTAGGTGTTTCTAATTTTGATCTCCACCTTATAAATTCACTTTGCAATTTTACTCCATTTTCTCTTTAAACACTGGGTTCTCCATGTGTTTAGCAGTTATTTTACTCTATTATAAGTTTACATAACAAAACATGTGACGAATTTGAAATAAAGAAAATCCTGTATTCTCATGTGTGTGTCTACGGCCCGAGTGTGTGTGGCATCTCATTTCCTCATACGTTATGGTTGTTCCTTACTGCAGGAACTCGTTATGAAACTCGTTACGCAGATGTTGCCGCAATGAGACCGTTTGCCAAAACGCTTTCCATGGTGAATTTGGGAGAATTTTGCCACTGGTTTAGTGCCAACATTTAGCTGTGGGTGGATTTAAAGGTTGGTGTGATGAGATTCTGAGAAACAACACCACAAATCCAATATCACAAAAATTTTTATAAATAAAGCTCATCATATCATTGCAATATTTAATTTTATTATAAATGTATATATTGCATGTGTTTTTTCATGTTTGCCCAACAACATAATCCAAATAACAAAAACCACAATAAAAATAATAGTAATAAAAGGCGAGCTAGCAGTCTCGTGATGGCGCCCTCTGCTGGGAGGTATTTAATAGTAACTGCGTTTAGTTCTCTGTAGTCAATCGGGGCGTAAACCGCCATCTTTCTAATTTACAAAAAAAACAAAAACAGAGGTTCCCAGAGATGTAGACGAGCGGATAAAGCCTGAGGTAAGGCCTTCGTCTACATACTCCTTCATGGCTTGTGTCTCTGGCTTTGTATACTCGGCTTCTGGGAGGAACAGCATTAGGCATGAGTATAATGGCGCGATCTCCTGGTCTGTGAAGAGGTTACTTAGAAGCCTCTGGCCTGCAAAATCCGAGAAGCTGGCTCTGAAGAAGGGCATATCTAGCCCCCTGCAAAATGTTCTTATCTGATACTCGAAAACTTCATGAATTGAATGTTCTAAGCTGTGATGTAAAGTTATCTACAGTCAAAGAGATTTGGGAATCGGAATCCCAGACAGTCGACTTCCAGTCTAGTTCAGAAAATAATCCAATAACGTGGTAGCAAAACAGGCTGAGGTTGGTACACAGTAATCCAAGATAAACTTAGCAAACAAATCAAAAATGCTAGACAAAGAATTGTAAATGAAAACCAGGCAGAGACCAGTAACTGTAAAGACATGGAGAAACATAAAATACTTCACGGCATGTGAGGAAGTGGCCCTGGAAGCGCTGCAGACGAGCTAGTCCTCTGGCGAGCTAGTCCTCTGGTGGTGGTGGGGGTTATTACAAATAGATTTTTTAGAATTTCTAACTCTCATAAAGTAATCATTTTCCTTTTATAGCAGTCTACTTAACATTTTGTTTATTTTTTATATCAGAAATTTTTGTAATTAAAATTTTGTAATTTTAATTATCAAAATTGTTTTATTCCTTTTATTCAATGTCAATAAAACTTTTTCCTTTCTGTTACAGCTACAATCAGTCTATTCTATATCAGGTCAAATGTCAGACCACAGGAAACTGGGAATTTTTGTCACTTACCCATAAAGCACCAATTAATTAATCCAGGAGTTTCTAAACAATTTGAAAATAAATAAATAAATAATTTCTCTATAGCACAGACATCACATGAATTTATTTCAATTACAAGAAACCTAATTAAAATAAACAACTTGGTCTTCGTTACTCAGCACTCCTGTCTGTTAAATTTTCAGTTTTGACTTTCCTAAAGGTCAACAGTGAAATCCGTGTAATGGCACTCAACACAGTCTAAACCCAGCAGCTAATTAAACATTTACACTAATTAATCACCCTGTTCGCATTGTCCCGCTTTAACGATCTGCTGCTTTAGTGCTCCTCGTTATCCCACCTTTCATTAAAGTCACAATCCACATCAGTCGACTGCGGAAAATAAAACAGACACGTGATGTCATCACATTGATATAATATTAACATGTTTTTAATAAAAATTTAATTTTAATGCGACCTGAAATTATTTTAACATTTAATTAAGATTTATTTGAGCAATCAGGAGTCGTTTAACAGTAAGAGATCACTAAACAGTGAGGATTTATTAAGGTACTTAATTTAGGCGTCATTTTTAAGAATTCAGGAGTTATTTAAGGAGACAGAAGTCATATAAGGAGCCAAGAGTCATTTAACGAGCCAGGAGTCATGTAAGGACCCAGAAGTCATGTAAGGAGCCAGGAGTCATTTAAGCATTTATTTAAGAATCCAGGATGCATTTGAACATTTAAACAGTCATAAGTCATTTAAGTACACAGAAATCATCGTTTAATAATTTAAGAGTATTTTATGTCATTCAGGTGTTGTTTAATTAACTCAATTTAATTAAAATATTTTAATATTTAAGCAGCCTGAAGTTACAGTGTGTCACTTTTTAAGTTGTAATAATTCATTTAGTAATAGAATAACATGGTATTATATAAAAAAATGAACAGACCCTGATTTTACACTTTTAACACTTGATTCTTTATTTTTATTGTTTATCTAAAGTTTCTTTGTGAAACATATTAATTATTAAAATTGTCATAAAAATAATTGTCAAATTGAATTAAATTTGTGTGCAGAAGTTTATCTCGTTTGCCACCCAATTCCTTTCCTTTCCTTTCCATGCTCAATTTCTTCGCTTTCGTTGTTTTTTCATGCATTATTCAGACAGACAGTTTTAGTGTGTAACCTGTTAAAACTCTTTTTTTAATGATTCATGGAGTCACATGAGCAGGCTATAGGATTTTGTTGTAGTTGTGTGCAATCTGTGTGTCAGCATGTTGAAGCCTGAGGCTGTGATTTGGTCTGGAGAAAAGCAGTGTGCAGTTCTGTTGTGAGTGGTGTTTTTTTATTTTTTTCTGGATGAGGATAAATGTGTGATTGAGTCGATGAAAACCCTCCAGCGACGTGTACATAAAGTTGTTCATTTGGGCCCCGGGGTCTGCGCTAAAACTGTTGCTGTCGCACACTGAGATGTGTTTTACCAGTCAATCAGAAACAATAAACTACATCTAGACATTTAATGCAGGTTAGCATCAGACCGTCTCTTCTAGGTTTATCATAATATATCATTTATTCAATGCAACAACAATTCAGTGCTATGATTTCAGTACAACTACAGTACCAAAACCTGTCATTTATATAATACATCTTATTACCAAGATTCTTTACATTTCAAAACATCAATATTTCAGTAGCGTGATGTATCAGTCATGTGACATCAGTCAGTACAACTACATTACAGTACTAAAATATTTTTATAATACAATAATTCAGTACTGTGATAGTTAAGGACTGAAATATATCAGTAGTAAAATATTACAGTATCCCAACATTTTAATACTAAGAGCTTTCAGTAACATGGTACTTCAGTATTATAATATTTCAGCAATATGATGTCAGTATAACTGCATTTCAGTATTAAAACCTTTCAGTAACACAATAATATTTTTTAACCATATTACAGTAACACAATATTTTAGGTCCAAGATTTTTTCATAGGATGATTATAATTAACACATCAAAAACATTGATATTTCAATAATTACCATTGTTCGGTACAGCAGTATACAAGAACCAAAATAAATGTCAAGGATGTCAGTCAAATTACAGTAGAGTAACACTAGGTAAGCGGTGCATTTGGTAGCTGGGCCTTCAGTGGGTTCTTACCCAACTAATACACCCTTACTACCACTACTATCACGTTGCAATTATAGAAACCATCAACTCTATATGAAAACGCAATAAAACGTGTGCAATTACAGACATTTCATGTATTGACGATGAAAACCATTTCTATTAAAGCAAGAAACCCTGTTAAAACTCCAAACCTCTACACTACAACCGCAACTGTACCACATACATCACCTGGAACAGTTCAGACTCAATATCTATCTTAATATTAATATAACATTACAAAAACATTAAAGATATCAATAAAATATGCAATACATTTAAAGGCTGTAAGTCAGTGTTACCGGTCAGCAGCAATGGTCTGGAAGTGGCGAATAAACTCTTTCCCAGGCTGAGACAAGCTAGTAATCTTCGGGGTTAACCGAACTCTTCTCACCATGTCTAACTTTTCCGGAAAAATCGGTCTTATAAATGTATTTATAAGTATGTTTGAAACTAAGTTAATTACTCCTCCTTTGTGAGATTGTCAGTGTAAAAATTCTAATTGAACTGTACAGACGAGTTTTGGTAGTCTATGCTAGGCTGTAAATCTGACCAGCCAATCAGAGGACGGTAAAAGCTGACGTTATTGTGGGCCAGTTAGCTGACCCTGTGAGGATAATGTAAAATCTAATTGGTTAAAGAAACAGCACCACTGATTCTAAAGGCAGGTTAGATTAACATGGCAGCACATAGAAACTGAAATCTGATTGGACAAAAAAACTAACATCCACATACATGTACTGGAAGCAGTCAGCAAGAGAAATTGAAATTTAGGTTGTAAATGTAGGTCAGTAATTCTGATAGTGTTTAGAACAGCAGAGGACATACTGACGCCCACTGCACACCACCGAGTAACACAACGTTTCAGTACAGAGATTTCAGTTTCATATTGTCTCTGTACTAAAATACTGAATTGTAATTCAGAGCATTTTAGTACAATGATATTTCTTTTTTTTCGCTAAGTTTCAATAATAATTAAGATAATAAACGAAACGTCAGCAATCTTTATAACTTTATGGTCTTTAAATAAAGCACAAGGTTCTCGTGTTTATGTTTGCCAATACTTTTGCACATCTTCAAATAGAAAGCGCAGTAAGTTCTCTTGACGTGGTAATAACACGGACGTCGACCCCGTGTACACCCGTCACTTCTCCAGACAGTGAGGATGCGCTAACAATCCCTGATAATAGCTTGCAAATTGTGCTCGTTAAAAACGACGGCTTTCGCCAATTATCCCCGACGACGAACGCCACAAGCTTCCATCAACTGAGCAAAAAGAGAGGCATGATGGTGTGTCTACTTTCATTTCTTTGCTTATCTCTCCTGAGAAACAAGAGAAATTCTCCTAAATGAGGAGGAAAGAGAGAAAAAGTGCCGAGAGTCGAAAGAGGAAAAAAAATACAGCAGAAGAAATCCATCACAGTTAAGATTTAACTTAAAAAAATCTTTTTAGAGTTACATTTCATTTTTTATTCTCAGTTACGTTATAGCATTATTACGTTGGTTCAATAGGGTAAAACGGAGCAAACGAGGAGTCTGTATGGCAACGCAGTAGCACAAGCTCATTGTAAAGAAATGAATCGTCACTTTCTGACCAATCAGAGAGCAGCATTAAGGTGTAACAAATGTTACTGGGAGAAAAAAAAACGATTTTCTGAGCATGTTTAATTGTGCAGATAATTCAGTTTTAATTAGAACAATGTGCTTAGAGCCTTCTCAAGAGACTCGCTCACTTAACACACACACACACACACTTCTTTCTCCACACTGGTGTCGAAGCTCTGAACACCTCCGCGAACCCAGCAAGTGATACCGGGACGCGGGAATGGAGTTTTTATTTTTATACTATGTTTAAAAATTACTTTTCACGCACATTACATGACCTTGATAAACTTCTGTCCTAAACTAACACTAGAAAAAGGAAGTCAGTATTCACTGCTACTTCTTCAGACAAAAAAAGAATCGCCCTTAAAACCACACCACAGCCAACGCACAAATCTGATTGTTGTACAGATTGTGGGTATTTATAATTTATAAAAAATAGGGGCAGTTGGTAAAAGTGTATGATTTGGAATGGTGTGAGGCCAGTACTGTATTTGTGTTTTGAAGTTCTAGGCACACCCTTACCAGGGTAATAAGCATCGTTCTTGATATACAGAACATGAGTATAACACACCTCTGCATGCAGTTGAACTGTTCTATCTGGGTAACCATGGCGACGGATTAACTCGTGGAGATGAGCTGTGTCACATCTCACTGCGTGACTCAGAACGCCCGCTGTTAAAAGATGTGTTTATCCTGAGCCGATATTCTCCTGATGTCAACCACTTCACCTTTGTAAAAACAGATCAGACGACAGGAGCTCGACGTTTCCGTGGTGACGGATAATAACACTTCTGACACACTAGAGGATTATTGTCATAGATAAGTGTTTTATTTTCATCTGATCTCATTACAGCAGCTTGCTTCATACTACAGAGGACATACAGGACAAAATTAATGTTTTAGAATTGCCTAATAAAAACTTCAAATACAGAAATCATTTCTTTTGAAAAAACTTCAATACAGCACAAAACACCTTTAATATGATCTGAACATAAATCCTGTAAAAAAAGCTTTATTTTAAAAACTATTCTTACTATCACGTCCTCTGACTTTGATGATCTTCAGATAAAAATGGCTGATTGTTTGTCAGAGACTCTAAAATATTCAACTGATTTATAGACTTTCTGGTATTTTCAGAAAGAAAAAACTATTTAAAAAAATTATTTTGAATCTATTTAATTAATTAATTAATGATAATAAAAAACGAACTCATCTGCAGATTATGTAGATAAAAATAAAAAAAAACATTGTCTGAAATCTCACACGACTCAATTCTGTACTACATTAAAGCAAGTTTGTACTTCCTGATCATTAATAAAGTCTGTTTATTATAGTCTGATTATCAGGAGTATAAATAAATTCAGGTTGTTCTACATCCTCCAGGTTGATATTGATCATGTGACCTATGGCGTCACAGCAGTGTGAATTTAAAGTGTGATAATGTTTAAACTTGGATGATAATAAACGAGTGAAATTTAACTACAAGGAACAATGTTTTTATCCTGAAATATTTAAAGTTTATTTAAACGCTTGTAAAGTGCCGCATCGCTGCTTTCTTTCCGCCATTTTAATTTTTATACTACTCCTTCACACACTCGATTACACACACTATATAGTATAAAAATGTGGGATTTGGAACACAGCGTTTATTTTCCAGCTCTTTTCAGCAGTGTGCAGTTCTGTCTCAACAGAAAGTGAAATCATCAGACACCTTTTTGATATTCTTTCTTTTTAAAATTTGTAAATTTATTTTTAAAAAGAAATTTAAAACATAAGATTTTAGAGTTCTCTAAACATCAATTGGCATCCTGATAAAAAAAAAAGAAAACCTGACAAACAACTGTCACGAGTCGTAGAGTTGGTCAGGATGCAAGTGCAGTTTATTATAAAAATAACAAAAAAAACTCAAACAAACAAATGAAAGAACATAGAAAAACAAAAACATAAAACTAAACTGACACAGCCTGAACCTGACAGCCACCAACATCTCACATGGACAGGGGAATCATGTGACAAGACAGGAAGTAAACAACAGACATGAACAATAATACAAAACATAACAAAATTTACGACATGTACATGATATTGCATAAGGCAAAAAAACTCCTCCTAAAACTCTTAAAACCTCACAATCACTAGCTTTACTAATTAAATGAATGTACTCTCTCTTTCTCTCCCTCTCTCTCTCACTCAATAACTAACTCCTTAACTAGCTAACTTACTTATTTCCACTCATTCATTAACTAACCCACTCCATCAATCACTAATTTACTTACTAGATTAAAAAAAGCACTCTTTGTTTCATTTATTTATTGGTGCTCTAGCTAGCTATTGACTACTTACCAGTTGACTAGCTAACTAACTATCTGATTTACTTAGTGTCTTGCTAGCTAAATAAATTAAATTTCTTCTTAATTATCTGACTGATAAACACATTTACCCACTGAATTATTGACAAAACCTACTGACTAAACAAATAATCAAGTGACTAGCTAACTAACCAACTACTAGTTAACCAATGCACTTACTGTTTGCATGACATAACCCACTTATTTACCAGACACTCACTAACTAGTTGAAAAAATTACTTCCTTACTTATTCATTATCTAACTATTAGTTAACTAACTAACTGTTTTGGTTTGCTGCATAAACAGGTTATTTCTCGTTATTGTTTCAGTAGTGTTTAGTTTTGTCACAGTGATGTAAGTTTTGGCGCCCTCGGGGGAGGAGGAGGTGGATGTCTTGGCACAATATCTTGAGTATTTTAACAGGAACCTGACATCTGCGTCTCATCTCCGTCTTTATCCAAAGAAAGAGAGACAGAGAAAAAGAAGAGAGAGAGAGAGAAAGAGAGAGAGAGAAAGAGAGGGACACAGAGAGAGAGAGAGAGACGGCTGTCAGCTGCCACACGCTCGTCAACATGCTCTGTTCCTGAAAAAACGTGTGTGTGGTTTTGAAATAAATAATAAGGTAGTAAAGAAACTAAAATAAAGAGTAAAATGTCAAAAGAAATTATCAAATGCAAGTCCATAGCAAAAAAGCATAGCTGTGCCTCTACTTTCTGCAAATACTGAGGAAAGCCCACCTTCCACCTCCTATCCTGACAATGTTCTACAGATGGACCATTGAGAGCATTCTGAGCAGCTGCATCACTGCCTGGTTTGGGAACTGCACCGTTTCGGATTGCAAGACCCTGCAGAGGACAGTGAGAACAGCTGAGAAGATCATCAGACTCTCTCTTCTCTCTATAACGGACATCTACACCACACGCTGCATCCGCAAAGCTAACAGCATTGTGGAGGACCCCACACAAGCCATCAGGCTGCTCAACACACTGAACTGAACTACCTCAACCCTTTTTTTTGTTAAGCACAGTCACTTTACAATACTATAGTCACTTACAATGCTCTAGTCAATTTACTCACTTTACAATGCTATTTGCACAATACTGTTGTAATTTGCACATTTCATGTCTACCTCATCTTACAATATGGTTGGCGCTATTGCGTTATGTCCCGTCCTTTATTGTCTTTTTTGCACTGTAATGTTTGTATTGTTTATTGCACTGTCTGTTTCTGCACTGTCTGCACTAGGTTGCACACATGCACTTTATGTCTATCCTGTTTAGTGGCTCTTTGTTGTTTTGTAAATTCTATGTTTTGTGTAGCATCAGGGGGTCCTGGAGAAACGTTATTTCATCTCACTGTGTACTGCATCTGCTATATATGGTTGAAATGACAATAAAGCTCCTTGAACCTTGATGTCTTACTTAAGTGTGTATTCAATATTAATTTGGTCTCTAACTTTTCTATCATGTTTGCAACATTAATACAAAATTGATTTTCTGTTAAAAGATACCATTGATATTAAAATTTCTTAAGCAACTAATTATTTTACTTAAATATAAGATATTCAAATATCATATTCAAATATCAAACAGGTTAAAGCTGAACCAAATTGTGAACAATTTCTAAAATAAATGAAACAATATAGTACTAATCTATACAATATTAGACAAAATATTCTGTCACTTTAATTAGGTTATGTATCTTTAAGGATATTTCTTTATCTATTTTAACCAATCATATGAGAGAAAGAGAGAGACAGCATACAAAGAAGAACAATGTAATGTGTAGATATAAACAAAAAATATAATCATACATTAAATATGCGTTGTCTGTTTTTTGTTGTGTTTACTGTTGCTATGGAAACATTATTAGAATGGTCAAAACTGAAACAATGGCATAATTAATAAATAAATAGCCAAAGGTCAGCATGAACCTGCTCCACAAACTGAAAGGCAGCAATAAATGTCAGAAGCTCCTGCCGGAGAACCAAGCCAGAGCTGCACCCAGATGTTGTCTGACTAACACGTCCTAATTAAGATCATAAACAGACCCGTATTCACTGGTTTGATGTTGGGAAATCAAAAAGCTTGAAACACCATCGTATCAGTTTATTAAAATTTCCCATCAGGTTCAAAGCTGCAGACAAAGCTCCTCATTATCATCCAGCTGTCTGTCTGCATAAATAACCTGTCTGCCTGTCTGCATGAATGGCCTGTCCATCTGCGTAAATGACCTCCTGTCTGCATGAACGATCTTCTGTCGGGTCTGCATAAACGACCTCCTGTCTGTCTGCGAGAATTAGTAGAACGCACTTCATTTCGGTTTCTCAGAGCAGTTCATAATCTTCTGCTGAAGTCTGCTCCTCCTGCTTTCCTGCTTTTCATACTCAAAAATTCTTGAAAAATGTAAAATTCCTGTGAAACCAAAAAACTTTGCTGTTGTTTTTGACACAATCAAAGTTGTTTCATTATTACTGAATTCTGTTCTAAAATTTGTTAATGTTGATCAACTGTGGGAAAACCCTAGTGATGTTTGTGGTGGTGGTCTGTGGACATCCCCGTCAGAGTGCTCAGGGACTGTGCAACACAATTAGCAGATTTCAACACTTCCCTGTGCACCGCTGTCGTTCCCACATGCCTCAAAACTGCTACCATCATCCCTGTGCCAAAAAAGTCAGCAGTCTCCAGCCTCAATGACTTCCCGTCGCACTCACACCCATTGTGATGAAATGCTTCGAAAGGCTCGTCATGAGGCACATTAATACCCTGCTGACCCCCACACTGGACCCATTACAGTTTGCGTACCGTCCAAACCATTTCACGGACGACGCTATTGCCCCAACCCTCCACACCCTTACACACATGGACAATAAAGACACATAGGTACGAATGCTGTTCAAAAACTTTAGTTAAGCATTTAACACAATCATCCCTCAGCATCTGATTGAGAAGCTGAGTCTGCTGGGCCTGAACACCTCCATCTGCAACTGGGTCCTGAACTTTCTGACGGAAAGACCTCAGTCAGTCCGGATTGGAAACAGCATCTCCAACACCACCACACTGAGCACTGGGGCCCCGCAGGGCTGCGTGCTGGGTCCACTGCTGTTCACTTTGCTGACTCATGACTGTGTTAGCAATGCATAGCTCAAATTACATCGTCAAGTTCGCCGATGACACGACCGTGGTGGGTCTCATCAGAAAGAACGACGAGTCAGCATACAGAGAGGAGGTGAAACAGCTAACAGCTTGGTGTAAAGCCAATAACCTGTCTCTGAACGTTGACAAGACTAAGGAGATAGTTGTTGACTTCAGGAAAACAAAGAGCGACCATTCTCCGCATGAACATCGACAGCTTCTTGTTAGAGATCGTCAAGGACACTACATTTCTTGGTGTCCACCTGACGGAGAACCTCACCTGGTCACTCAACACCAGCTCTATTTGCAAAAAAGCCCAGCAGCACCTCTACTTCCTACGAAGACTGAGGAAAGCCCACCTTCCACCTCCCATCCTGACAATGTTCTACAGATGGACCATTGAGAGCATTCTGAGCAGCTGCATCACTGCCTGGTTTGGGAACTGCACCGTTTCAGATCGCAAGACCCTGCAGAGGACAGTGAGAACAGCTGAGAAGATCATCGGAGTCTCTCTTCCCTCTAAAACGGACATCTACACCAAACGCTGCATCCGCAAAGCTAACAGAAGTGTGGAGGACCCCACACACCCCTCACACTCACTCTTCACACTCCTGCCCTCTGGGAAAAGATACTGCAGCATTTGGACCCTCACAACCCAAATGTGTAACAGTTTCTTTCCTCAAGCCATCAGGCTGCTCAACACACTGAACTGAACTACCTCAACAGATACATTTCTCTAGAAACAATTACTCATTTTTTAACCGCTGTTATATATTTTTATAAAGTTATTTATAAAGTTACATTGTATAAAGTTTTTCTGGTTTCACGTTCTGGCTTTCACTTTCTAGCTCCACTTCCTGGTTTAACTTTCTGGTTTTCACACCCTACCTCCACTTCCTGGTTTTACTTCCTGGTTTTTACCTTCTATCTTTACTTCTTGGTTGTTTTACTTTGTTTAATGGTACGTTCTTGCCTCTAGGGCAGATTTAATCCTTTAAATTATAAATCACTCAATTTTATCAGTCAACCTGTATTAGATTTTATATTTATTAGAAATTGTAAATATTCTCTATAAAAAACAGCTGTAATTATGGCTATTTACCCTTAAATATGTTAATACTCTTAATATTTGATTTTTGTATGTATGTTATTTTTTTAGCCAGCAAAATCTAAGCTAAATAAAACTTAATGATATCTTACGATCTTTATTTTTATCAGTTTTATAAGCGCGCTTGCTAGAAGAGGAATAAGATTTTGTAATAAATATGCTTTTTTGGTTAAAATCTGAAAGACTTTATATTCTGAGGTTTTTTAACAATCTCAGTGCTACAGCTTGTCCCAGAGGAATTCGGTAAAGATTCAGGCTTTTTCCTTATGAAGTTAATTAAGTGACTCTGGTTAAAAAGAGTGTATCGTTTTTCACTTTCACTCTAAAATCAATTTGTTGCTCTGTATGGACCTCAATGCCATAATGACTCTATAGATTCACAGTAATGTTTGGTGCTGCATTTGCAAAATATTTTGTACTCTAATTTCTCTTTTATTTTATCTTTGAATACAAAGACCTGCAAATCTCTTTTGAATGATATTCAATTGAAAACACCACAAAGGCAAAATACACAATGCTGAAAATATTCACTCATTTTAAACTCATTTCATTTTAAAGAAATGAAACATCAAAATAATGGAAAAGTCTGTGAAACATTTTATAGGTAAATAAGTTGATTGGAATCAGTTGAGCTTTATGATTGGGTATAAAAGAGGTTCACCGAAAAACTTATTCACAGGTACGGATGGGATGTGACTCACAACATTGTGAAAAAGTCCAACAGTTTAGAAACAACAATCCTCAATATACAACTGCAGGAAATGTATTTATTTCTTCCCAGACCATAATATCATTAGATTCAGAGAATCCAGAGAATCCATCTGCACATCGGCGAGGTCGAGGTTTATACAGAGCAATAAATTGATTTTAAAAGTGGAGAGCGAGACATGATACACTCTTTTCAGCCTTTGTCTTTGTATTCTGATTTTATTCACGTTTCACACAATGTTGATTGGAGTAGATTAGATTCAACTTTATTTTCATTGTGCAAGGTACATGTACAGAGCCAATGAAATGCAGTTAGCGTCTTATCAGAAGTGCATTAGTGACCTATTCACAATAAATAGCAGTATAATAAATAAAGGTATGAGGTTTATATTTACAGAGGTGATAATATATATTATGTATAAATAAGGGTATATATAGTATGATACAGTTTTAACTGTGCAAGAAATGACATAATGGATATATACAGTTGAATGATACAGTAAATACACAATAAATATGGATGGAACATACAGAAGTGTAACAATAAATAGTTATGGATGGTGCAAAGATGCATAATGATAAAGTAGTGCAAAGTACAGAAAGTGGCAATGCAATAGTGATTGTTAATATCTGTATAATCAGCTGTTTACTGTAGAAAAGCTGTTTTTTAGTCTGTTTGTGCGGGCTCTGAGGCAAGTCTGAACAGTCAATGGTTGGGGTGGGAGGGATCCTTGATTATGCCTCTTGCCCTTTGCAGACCGTTTTTCTTGTAAATGTTCCCAAAGGCGGGTGCTCCGTGCAAGCTCTGAGTCGGTGGCCAGGGTTGTCTTCAGCTGCCTTTCTAGCAATCACCCTTCCTGGGGTAGCACACACTTCAGAGATGGAGAGCGAATGTGGTTGCTCACCTGGTACCAGCTCTGTTTTGTGCATGGGCTTTATGTACAACTTTTCAATGTGAGCATAAAAGAGTTTAAGCTAATCAGGGAGTGCGGCAGAGCTGGTTGGAGGTGTTCTGTTGAGTGGTTTGCGGTCAGTGATCGCCTTTATTCCCTGCCACATGCGTCGGGTGTCAGCAGAGTTGAAGTGCTTCTCAATTCTCTGTTTGGCTTTGCAGATTCCCTTCCTCAGATCGGCTCTGGCGACGCTGTAGGTTTCCAGACCTGAAGATAATGTTGCGTGCTTTGAGCAGGAGACGGACCTTCCGGTTCATCCAGGGCTTCTGTTTGGGGAACACTATGATGTTCTTTTGTGTACTTACCTGATCGACACACCTATTGATGTAGTCAAGAACAGCAGTGGTGTAAGTGTTGATGTTGGTGACTGAATCAGTAGTGGCCTGTACAATGAATTTACTTCAGTCTATATGTGCGAACTGCTCCTGTAGAGCAGCGTTAGCCCCATCCAGCCAAACTTTAACTTTAACTTTAGTCCTGATTGTGGGTTTCACACGTTTGATAACTGGAGAATACATGGGCAACAGGAACAATGAGAGATAGTCTGATTGTCTGAGGTGGGGGAGAAGTGTGACTCTGTAAGCATCGGCCACACTTGTATATACATGATCCAGAGTTTTTTGTCCCCTAGTGAAACAAGACACTGTCAGAATTTTGGCAGAACAGATCTTAAATTACAGTGATTCAAATCCCCAGCGACGATAAAGGCTCCATCGAGATGCACTGTCTGCAGTTTGTTGACAGCAGATCTTCATTCTTTCATGGCTGTGCTAGCCTTAGTATCCGAGGGGACATACACAGCTATCACAACAATGCACGTGAACTCACGTGGTAAATAAAATGGTCTGCACTTAATGATCAGGTATGCAAGATCAGCAGAGCAGTTTGAGAAACAGTGACAGAGACAGTGTTAGCTTAGCTTAGCTAAACCCATATTGAGAAAAAAAAGTCCTCCGTGTTTTCCTGTCAGGATAAATGGCTCACCAGGGATATAGTGCATAAATACGCACAAATATGGCAAATCTGAAGAGACGCTGATCCTTGCAATGTGCGTGCACCGCCATCTTGTGTCAATTGTGGTTGTTATATTAAATTATCATCTACTTTTCAAGGTTCAAGGAGCTTTATTGTCATTTCAACCATATATAGCAGATACAGTACACAGTGAAATAAAATAACGTTTCTCCAGGACCCCCTGGTGCTACACAAAACATAGAATTCCACAAAACAACAAAACAACAAAGAGCCACTAAACAGGATAGACATAAAGTGCATGTGTGAAACCTAGTGCAGACAGTGCAGAAACATACAGTGCAATAAACAATACAAACATTACAAAGACAGTGCAAAAAGACAATAAAAAACGGAACACTCAATATCGCCAACCATTTTATAAGATGAGGTAGACATGAAATGTGCAAATCACAACAGAAATGTGCAAATAGCATTGTAAAGTGAAGTAAAGTGACTATAGTATTGTAAGTCACTATAGTATTGTAACGTGACTATAGTATTGTAAAGTGACTGTGCTTAACAAAACATGTTTGAGTGTGTGTGTATATTTGTGGGTTAAGGTAGTTCAGTTGTTGAGCAGCCTGATGGCTTGAGGAAAGAAACTGTTACACATTGAAGTTGTGAGGGTCCCTGTAGTCGGATATAGTCCAGTTTATTATCCAGGGAGCAAACGTTAGCAAGTAGTATGGACGGAAGTGCCGGCCGGCTAGGGGTTTTTTTTTTTAGCATAGCACGGACACCCGCCCGCTTTCCACGCTTCCACTTCCTCGCACACCGCTTCCAACGTCCCTTCTCCCGGCCACCGGCTTCAGGTGATGCCGAGGGCTGGGTGCCTGGTCCTCGTAGCAAGCCGAGGTCGCAAAGTTTGTCTCGAAGGTCTTTGTGCAGGTATGTTGCTGCATGATTATTATATTTTGAAAGCGCCTGGCAGTCGTATACATGAACACCAATGCGTTTGGTGTCCATGTGCCGTTTTTGGTCGGGCTAAAAACATAAATACCACCATTTTGTATCCGGAGTGGCCGCTGCGTGCTACTGCCGTGCCGTCATCTTGGATCCAAGATGATTATAGCTTAAATCCAAGATGCTTATTATTATTATTATTAAGATGCTATCTCTGTCACGACTTCGCCTGCAACCGCCAGAGGGCGCCATCACCAGAATACTAGTCAGTGCTTTCTCACCTCCTGGTTACTTTCTGTTGGTTAGCTTTATAAACTAGCCCTAGTTCGCTAGCTCCTCGCGAAGTATTGTTTATTGTGACCTACCAAGTGTTTTCTTTGTTCCCCTAATTCTGGTGTTTTTGTCTATGCTCTGTTTTTTTGGTTTTTCAGCTTCAGTTTGCAATTTGGATTTGTTTGCTTGGATTATCATTGACTTCCGTGTAATGTTCATTGCCTGACCTGACTACTCTTTTGGTCTGCCCTGCTTTTCTAAATAAAGCCAGTATTCTGCAATATGGATTCGACTTCGTCTGCTTTCCCACAGAATACTTCGCCTAAACAGAATCCAGCGTAGCTGGCTTGACTGCAAGCAATGTTGGATTACCATGCACAGGCTTTACATGCATTTTAGGAACAGCTAGCTCAATTGCGAGCACCCCAACCCGCAGCAACCGCACAACCTATTACTGTGACTTTGTCTGGTTTTTTCGCTTTTACAGAGAAGTTTAATGGGACGTGGTGCATCTCAGCCAGAGACCAAAGCCATGGGGGCTTATATTGATGAAGCTCTGGCCTCTGGCTTCATTTATTGTTCTACGTCGCCGGCGGCATCCGGTGGAAAAGAAGGATGGTAGCCTACACCACTGCATCGATTACAAAGGACTAAATAAGGTCACTGTTCAGTATTGCTAACCACTTCCACTGGTGTCTGCCACCTTAGAACAGTTACGGGGGAACGGTATTTCATAAAGCTCAATTTAAGAAGCGCTTACAACATGATTTGAATCAGAGAGGGAGATAAGTGGAAGATAGCATTCATCACCACTAGAGGTCAATACGAGTATTGGGTCATGCCATACGGGTCGTCCAATGCTCCAGCAGTGTTTCAGCCCTTTGTAAATGACATCTTCAGAGACCTCTTCAATGTGTATGTAATTGCTTACATTGACAACATCCTCTCCCAACAAGCACGGCATGTACAAACTGTGTTGAATCGGCTACTAAAGAATCAGCTTTATGTAAACGCAGAAAAGTGTAAATTTCATCATGACCAGGTTAAGTTTCTCGGATATCACATTAGTTCCCCGTGGAGTGTCTATGGATGAATCCAAGGTGGCAGCAGTTAACAGTTGGCCCCAACCCACAACAGTTAAGGAGTTGCAGTGGTTTTTGAGGTTTACCAATTTCTATCGCTGCGAAATTTTAGTCAAATAGTTGCTCCCTTCACGTCTCTTTTGAAGGACAAGCCTACTAAAGTAAGGTGAAATGAAGCCCTCCTAAAGCCTTCGACACCCTCAAAACCGAGTTCACCACTGCCCCAGTGCTATTGCACCCTGACCCTGATTTACCCTTTATAGTAGAGTTGGATTCTTCTGACTGTGGAGTGGGTGCAGTGTTATCTCAACAGCAGGAAAATCCTTTGAAACTTCATCCCTGTGCCTTTTTTTCCCCCAAGCTGATTCGCCGAACAACATTATGACGTGGGTAACAAGGAGCTTTTGGCCATTAAGGAGGCGCTAATGGAGTGAAGGCATTGGCTGGAGGGAAGCAAGCATCCATTTTTAATGATAATGGATCATAAAAACTTGGGGTACTTGCAATCGGACAAACGTTTAAATTCAAGGCAGGCCAGGTGGCTGATATTCTTTACAAGGTTTCAGTTTACGGTTACCTGCCAACCCGTTACCAAGAACAGAAAAGTCAATGCCTTGTCTCGATAATATGACCCACCTCAAACCCCGTCAGAATCCAGACAACATCCTAGACCCGAGCTTGGTGGCTCCCATTCACTGGGACTTGGACGCTGAAATCACGGCGGAACATCCTAACGACCCCCATCCCCAACCTGCCCTGACAACAAACTATATGCACCTTTGGCCTTGTGCACACAAGTCATATCCTTAGTCAGTTCAGGCCACCCTGGCATCAGAAGAACTACTGAACTGGTAGAAAATGCTTATTGGTGGCTTAACTGTCGCGTTGATATTGAATTCAATTCACAAGGTTTCACCACCATATTGACAGTGGTCGACCGGTTCTCCAAAGCCTGCCGTTTGGTGCCCCTCAAGGGTCTTCCTTCTGCCTTTGACACAGCCACTGCCTTATTCCAGCACATTTTCAGGAATTTTGGCCTCCCGGAAGATATAGTGTCCGACCGGGGCCCGCAGTTCATGTCTCGGCCGCATTCTGCAAATGCCTTGACATCAATGTCAGCTTGACTACAGGTTATCACCTTAGTCCAACGGGCAAGTGGAGAGGCTAAATGAAGAACTGGGCCGGTCTTACGATTATATTGTGCTCACTCACTCCTCTACTGGACTCCCCCCTTTTCAGTGTATTTTGGGTTATTAGCAGCCCATGTTCTTGTGGTCTGGAGAACCTTCCAATGTACCGGCAGTGGAGGACTGGTTGCAACGCAGCTTCCAAGTCTGGGGACAGTGCATGACAGGTTACAGAGGGCGATCCAGGCTCAGTGCATTCAGGCGGATTGGCAGCGCCATGCTCAGAGATTTACGTCTGCATCTGCCCAGCAGAAAACTTAGCCCTAAATTCGTGGGTCAGTTTAAAATTATTAAACAAGTTAACCCTGTTACTTACAGGTTGGAGCTTCCACCATCCTACCCTATGACTCCCTCATTTCATGTATCACTGTTACACAAGCCACATTACCCAGCTGGACGGGGTATGGTCCAGAGGAAAGGTCTTGGGTAAAAGCTAGCGACACCCTAGATCCAGCACTCACTCAAGAATTCCATGCTGCATCCCCGAACGCCCAGCTTTTCGTCCCTGTGGGCGCCCACGGAGAACGCGAGGAGTCGTTCCCAAGAGGGTGGGGTGGGGTTACTGGGTCACAACTTTGCCCTTCAACCACCAGAGGGAGCCATCATCAGAATACTAGTCAGCGCTTCTTCACCCCTTGGTTACTTCCTGTTTGTTAGCTTTATAAGCTAGCCCTAATTCCCTAGCTCCTCGAGAAGTATTGTTCATTGTGACTTACCAAGCATTTGCTTTGTTCCCCTAATTCTGGTGTTTTCATCTATGCTCTGTTTTTTTGGTTTTTCGGCTTCGGTTTGTGATTTGGATTTGTTTGCATGGATTATCAGTAACTTCTGTGTACCATTTATTGCCTGACCTGACTACTTTTTTGATCTGCTCTGCTTTTCTATATAAAGCCAGTATTCTGCAATATGGATTCGACTTTGTCTGCTTCCTCACAATCTCATTACTATGATATTGCCATTATTAGTTTTAACTTGTTGTTAAACTACTAACTACTCATTCACTAGTAAATAGCTAACTAACTAATTTACTTACTCCCTCACTAACTAGCTAAACGATCTAACCAGCTAACATTTTACAAACGACCTACTTATTTACTAGCTAATTCAAAATTTTCCAGTTAATCAATTCATTAACCAATTCTAACTAACCAACTAACTAAACAACCCAGTCATGCACTAATTCATTCACTTACACATTACCTAGCTGACTAAATTACACACTCACTTACTAACTAACTAATAAAAGCTCTTATTGCATTCTCTCATAAATGTTCTAGTTAATTGCTATGCTGTGTTTGATATTTCAAACATCAACGTTATCTCTGTATTACTCATTATCTTCGCATTAACATCATTCATAAAAAATATTTTTTTTCATTTATTGTTACTTATTCAGGTATTTGTGTCCTACTATTATGATTTTTTATCCAAAAAATTCCACAAAACAACTGCTATTACAATTGTTTTGCTGATTATTATATTATCTCATTATTAATCTATTTTCTTATTGATGTTGTATTAATAGTTTTTTAATCAGGCATGTGATATTAAGTAATTTAAATAGACTTTTATTGTAATAACATTTTTATTTCATTTTCTTATGTTACCTTTTAATTATGAAATATCTCATTTCTAGGGTATTATTCTGATTTAATTAGATATTATAATTATTACAGTATATTATTAATCTCTTGCTATTAATATTGCTATCTCT
The DNA here is from genome assembly GCA_005784505.1 of Bagarius yarrelli. Taxonomy (NCBI): domain Eukaryota; kingdom Metazoa; phylum Chordata; class Actinopteri; order Siluriformes; family Sisoridae; genus Bagarius; species Bagarius yarrelli. The sequence goes on from VCAZ01000158.1 coordinate 1,558,921, forward strand.
TTCAGCTACTTGCTATTTTTTAATAGAGAAAACATTGTGTCTGTTACACATTCGTAGTTCCGGGCTTTTGCTCTCAGTTTGACCTTCTGACGGATCTCGCCCGCTGTTTGCTGATCCTCTTTAATTTTCTATCTGAATTCTTCCTAATTGATTTTTCCATCGTAAAATGACGAATCCTCCACAGGAAAAAAAAATCTAATTTCTGGCCTGCTGTCCTATACACTCTCGTATTTTAACATCAATTTCATCTAATTAAAAATTATCCATAGAGCTGCGGCATGTTGTTAAACACTGGCCTTAATTTTATATACAATAAAAAAGTCGCAGATTTCAGCTAAAGAGATTCCCCAAGAACATCTGGACAAAGTATGAAGAGTCGAACTGCTGAACATGGAAATGTGCTTGGTTGGATATAGATTTGTCTGGTTGTTGGTTCGTTGAAGGATCTTCTCACAGCTTCACACCTACGTTAGTGCCGTGGCGTACCTTAGGTCTCAATCTCCCGCTCCTAAATAACTAATGAGTATACTGTAGCTAAGTGAACCACATGGTGCCATTGATTCTCATATTGGATTTGTTTATTTTGTTAAATTGGACCCTTATCCACAAAAGAGAGAGAGAGAGAGAGAGAGAGAGAGAGGGAGGAGGGAGAAAGAGACAGAAAGAGGGAGAAAGACAGCGAAAAGAATAAGAGATGGATTTTAATGGTGTTCGATAGTTTATGATGTGTTACAGTGATTTGTGTTTGAGTTGTAATAATGTGGAAAAAAAGAGAATTGTATTTGTAATATAGTGTATGATGTTTTATGAGGGTTTGTGATGGTGTATAAGGTTTTATGATGTTTTTTTTGGTTTATGATGGTTTGTGTTTCCCAATGAGGGCTTATACAGGTTTTGGTGGTTGCAAGTGTTGTTGGTGGCTCTATGAGGGTTTATAATGATTTTTATGGTGGTCTTAGATGGTTGTAAGGTATGGTTTATGGTGGCTTCATAAAGGTTTATGAAGGTTTGTACTGATTTGTAATGGATTGTATAGTCTAATGATGGTTTATACAGGTTTGTGATGCTTTTGGTAGTTTCTTGTAATGCAAGGATTGATGGTGGCTTTATGATGCTTTGTTATGGTTTGTACTAGTTTATAAAGGCTTTATAAGGTTTTTGTGATGTTTTTTCATGGTTAATGACAGCTTTGTGGTGTTTTTTAATGGTTATATAGCCTGCTGATTGTCTGTGTGGTTTGGTTATAATGGCTGCTGATGTCTTTATGAGGGTCTGTAATGATTTGGTAGAGTCGCTGATTTCTCCTTTCTTTAGTCTCCTTGCTCCTGTAGGTACAGAGTACACCTACAGTGCATCTATATTGCTAAGAATCGTAAATTATTCATAAATTTTGAAACTTAAATCAGCAAGTTCAAAATATTTCCAAAATCAGCCAATTAACATTCAGGTTGAATTCGAAATTCTGAGATGATAAGCAGTGTGTCTGTCTGTGTCTTGGCCTTGATGTGTGTTTAAGGTTGAATTAGGTCATTATTTTGCATCTGATGAAAAACAATAAGAATTCTGAACTTTTAAGCAGACGGAATAATGGATGTCTTCTTATAAATAAAAGCTGTTTATTCATTGAAGGTTTTTCAGCATTTCACAAATTACAAAATAATTGTTCTGATTTGTCTACATCTAAACACAAAGTAATAACACACTGCAACTTTGACAGGATTAAAGATAGTAAAAGTGTATTTTTGTGCTCGCTGATTAACTAAAATCTGAGCCGGACTTTTGTCTGGTTTCCAGAGCAATCGGCATGTAATAACTGTAATTACAGTCATTTCTATAATTACTCTGTGAACAGGGAGGGAATATACAGACAGACCAAAACCATCACAAGCCATTATAAACCATCACAAGCCATTCTAAACCATTCTAAACCATTACATACCATCACAAGCCATCACAAGCCATTACAAGCCATTATAAACAATTATATACACTCACAAGCCATTATAAACCATTACATACTATCACAAGCCAATACAAAACATTATAAACCATTATAAACATTACATACTATTACCAGCCATTACAAAGCATTACATACACTTAGAAGCCATTACAAAACAATAAAAATCATTACATCATATCACAAGCATTTACAAACCATTACATGACATCACAAGCCGTTAAAAGCCAATATAAACCATAACATACTCTCACAAACCATTACAAACCATTATAATTCTTTATAAACCATTATAAACCATTATAATTCTTTAGAAACCATTATAAACCATAACATACTATCACAAGCCATTACAAAGCATTACATACCATCACAAGCCATTACAAATTATTATAAACCATTACACATACTTAGAAGCCATCACAAACCATTATAAACCATTACAAAGCATCACATACCATCACAAGCCATTACAACCCATTATAAACCATTACATACCATCACAAGATATTACAGACCATTACATACAATCACAAGCCATTATAAAACATTACAAACAACCACAAATCTGTAGATTATTTAAAGGACGATGCTGAAGGTTTTTATTCTTTCTGAAATGTTTCACTTTTTTCCATTAGTGTTTTTTAATTGAGTTTTTTCCCTCACATTTTTACACACTTTTTTTACAAACCCTTACAATCTGTTATAAACCACTTCATACAAACCAGTGTAACACATCATAACCCATCACACGCTCTTAAAATTCGAACTCTTATTCTTTCTCTCTCTCTCTCCCTCATTCTCTCAGTTCCCGCAGATGGACAGATGTGTGTATGTTTGTACTGTAATCAAAATCGAGTTCCCGAGAAAACCCGAGCCAGACATCAGAACTGCTTCAAACTGAAAGATTCGTGAAGCAGAAAATTAGAGAATTTCATATTTCTACAGGCGAACTGCCGACTTTCAGTAGGGTGTATGTGTGTGTGTGTGTGTGTGTGTGTGTGTGAGTGAGTGTGTCCTGTCTTCCTTTTTTACTATCTATTAATTGATTTTTTTTTTTCTGTTCATTAGTTAATCTTGTCTAGTAGCCACCAAAACATACAGATTACAGGACCTCTCGGATTAGTGTCTTGTATTTTGTGTAGTGTTTATTGTCTAGTGTGTGCTGTGTGGTGTATAGTGTGTGTTGCATATTGTGTAGTGTGTATTGTAAAGTATGTATAGTGTAGTGTGTAAAGTATTCTATAGAGAATAGTGTAGTATATTTTCTATAGTGAAGTGTTTTGTTGTGTAGTGTTTTCTATAGTGAATAATGTGTGTGTAGTGTTTTCTATAGTGAATAATGCGTATTGTGTAGTCTGTATTGTGTAGTGTTTTCTATAGTGAATAATGCGTATTGTGTAGTCTGTATTGTGTAGTGTGCATTGTGTAGTGTGTGTTTCATAGTGAATAGTGTGTATTGTGTAGTGTGTATTTTATAGTGAATAGTGTGTATTGTGTAGTGAGGGAAAGTGGTGGCGCAGTGGTTAAGGTGTTGAACTGGTACCAGAAAGACTGGCGTTCGATTCCCATCACTGTGAGCCACCATTGTGGGCCCCTGTGCAAGGCCCTTAACCCCCAATTTCTCAGTTGTATAAAAAAAAAGATAAAAGTCGCTCTGGACAAGGGTGTCTGCTAAATGCTGCAAATGTAAATGCTATAGATGTGCAGTGTGTGCTTTTTAGTAAATAGTGTCTATTGTGTAAGGTGTTTTTTATAGTAACTAGTGTGTATTGTGTAGTGTGTGTTTTTAGTGAATAGTGTGTATTGTGTAGTGTGTGTTTTATAGTGTGTGTTTTATAGTGACTAGTGTGTATTGTGTAGTGTGCATTTTATTACAGGATGTTGGACTGTAGGTCACTGTAACGCATTGTAAAGCCTGACATTGTGTCCAATTCAAAGCTGTCCTCAGGCACCATGTGACCTGGAGTCTGTGTTCTCTCTCAGCTGGTGATTGATTTCAGTTTCAGACATCAGTTTATCTGAATGAGGATAATTTACAGATTTAAACTGATACATCATTAAAGTATAAAACGTGTAAGGATGTAGACGTACACGGATCCATGTTGCAGAGAACTGGCTCTATTTAGAATAATCGTCAAGGGCAGAACAGTAGTCAGGCAGGCAGTAATCGGTACACAAAAGTCCTTATAAATCCAGGCAAACAAATCCAAATCGCAATCCAAAAACAGAACAAATATCAGAACACTAGGGACAAAGATCAGAATAATGCTCGGTAAGTCACAAGAAACAATACTTTGCAATAAGCTAACAAAAAATGCTAGTTTAAATAGTGAACCAAACCGGAAGTGGATATGCGAAGAAGCTCTTTCAGTATTCAGTATTCAGTATGGCTCCCTCTGGTGGCTGGAGAGTGGAGTCATAACAAAACGTTTTATTTTCAGATTATTCAAGCTCAAATACAGAAAGTCCATCAATCAGCTGGAGCTTCATTTTATAACCCAGTCCACAGCTGGCAGAAGATCATTTACACCTCGCTAATATTCTTGTATCTTACTAGACAACTATTAAATCAGTGTTAAACATATGGAAATTTATGCTCGGCCTTCAGTGTGAAACACACATTCACACTTGGGAAACTTTGTTTACAGGAAATGATTCAATTAAAGAAACCAAAAATATCTCTGAGGATCACGTCTACTCTGACCAGCAGATATGAAATGTTCATCAGAATTCATCCTCAGACTCTCTGAGCACTACCAATTTCTCAAATCAAAACAGAGTTACTTCTGCCATCATGTCCAACACTTACAGTCTAATGAGAAAATACAATTTAAAACATTTACTTGATTATTTCCAGGCTTTGCAAAATATGTATCCAAAGCACATACTTTCATTTACATTTTCTGGCATTTGGCAGACGTCTTTATCTACAATTATCGCCACATACTTCCATAACAAATGTTTCCCAGATGATCTATTCCTCCCACCCGGATTATGAAGTACACATACGATGGACACTTTACTATCACATGATCCCGTGGTTATATTCTAAAATGGCAGACATCGACATGGTGAGAGTGTTCAGAGATACTGTCAGCCTCACTGCTTCTCTGACTTAAACATTTGAGTTTTTCCCGTCATTCTTTATTTTTTCTTTCTTTCGTTTCTCATTTTTTCTCTTGTTGAGAGATTTACTAAAAATCTCTGTTTCTTCTGTCATTTGATGTTTAAATTTAGTTTTCTTTCTTTTTTGGTCTCAGTTCTCCTACTTTGGTTCTTCCTTCCATTTGTCCTTTCGTTATACCTTATTTCCTCCATTTGTTTTTTCCTTCCTTTCATTCATCCATTCATCCATCCATCTCTTCTTAGATTTATTTTCCATTCTTTCTTATATTACTTTTCTTTAAAGATTCACTCAGACTCTTAGTTGTTTCATCACTGATTCTTTTATTGATCTGTTTTATTATCCAGTAAAAGTTTGTGTCTTTATTCCTTTCAAATTTAAAATTAGGATTTAATTAAATTCTAGGAGAGACACAGATTTTAGAGAAGTTCTCTAAATTTTAGCAGGATGTGATGTCTAAAATGAGATGTTCTGTAGATGACCCAGCACACTAATCCTGAGGAAAGTGTTTATTTATCTACACTGACATCTCACACTCGTCTCAGCAGGGATCGTTAGCTCCTGGAGTCGCTGCCATTTTCTAGGCTTTAACGTCATTTTTTCCGAGTGAAGAACGAGCCAATGTCACTGGAGATTTCTGTACCTGCCGTGTGTCCTTGCTGAGCTTAAAATAGGATTTCGTGCACATGAACTGCATCAACAATGTGAGTTCAGACGGCAGGAAGCCAGAACGAGTGCGGCTGCTTTACATAATGACTTCAGCAAAGTCTGATCTTTTTTCTGAGCTTCCACCCTGAGGAATTAAACTTAGGAAGAAACACCTTCAGCTTGTGTCCCTGCATGTGATGGGAAGACATCTGTCTCTCTGTCTGTCCGTCTGTCTGTCTGTCTATCTATCTATCTGTAGCAAGGCGGCGGAGAAAGAAAGACAATGTAGCGACTACGCCACTCCGGAATAACAGGGAAATTTACCTAACCAGATAAAGCACACAGGTACATTTCACTGAAGATAAAGCAGACAATGAGAGATAAAATGCAAGGACTTCTTTATTAGAATAAAAACATTTACCACAATGGTATTGCACAGAAGGAAAACAAAGTACTTAATCAAAATATCATTAATCAGAAAAGAAACCAACTTAAACAATCAGTGTACAGGAACCAATGCTTCTTAAATAAATGAGCTAATAGCACAGAACCAGGCTTGCACTAAGAAATAGGAGTGAGGATGCCCTTATGCCAACCAGGAAAATCATACCCACAAGAATTCACAGCAACTGACACAGCAAAGATAGCATAGCATTAGTGACCACCCCCCATAAGTTAATGCCCCATGGTGCAGCCGAAACTTAGCCCATTCTCAGAAGCAGTAGCTCCTATAACACCGACAAAAGAAAACAAACATTAAACCACAAATTAAAGTAAACACAAATCAGACAACCAAATAACTCAATATAACAATTAACATCACATTAAACAAAAAAAAAAGAACAAATCCACAAGCACACAATATAACATCAATACCATGCAGGTCTAATTTAATATACCAAACACAGTTAAAACCTTCCCGCGCTGGTTATCCAGACATAACGTAGGAGCAAAGCAGCAGTGTGGCTCAAAAGGAACGCATAGGAGAGAAGCCAGGTTAGTGTAGCATGCTCTAAAAAAACATTTAAATACATTGAAAACCCCTCCTACATCTTTAATTTTAAACATGCAACACTTACCTAATATCCTGGATCCAAATGCTCGCAACCACAATTAAGGAATTCCTATGATACTTTTAAAAGTTGATGGTAACAGCTGATGTGCCGACCTGTGTCACGTGAGAATTATGACGCCACACACCCCACACAGGGAACACTGAAGGCACACTGTGCTGGAACAGAACTGTGACCGCCGTTACACTAAACCCAGCTCACAAAATGCCTCAAACAAATGAACTTAAACTTACCCATAAGTAAGCAATACGCTAGGCTTGGAATCACCGCAATCAGGTGGTATACTAAATAAACAGAAGCGCATAGGTCACCAAGATACTACAAATGGGTAGCCAACTAGCTAAACAGCTAAAGGAAGCCACTTACCTCCGATATCCACGGCAACAGGGAAAAACAAAGGGGCGGGCTCCTGGCAATGACGCATACAGGGAAGCATAAGGTACCGGCTTATATACACTAAACTGAGGCGCATTCATTGTCTACATACTTAAAAAATTGTGACGTTGTAAACGCGTCACTGACATCACTACATTCCTATCCATCTATCTATGAACGATTAAGTTAATTGTCATTAGGTCTGTAACAGGAATCTAACATGATTATCTATTTGTTATAGCAGGGGTGTCTAAACTCGGTCTTAGAGGGTCGTCCCTCAGAGTTTAACTCCAACTTGCCTCAACACACCTACCTTTAAGTTTCAAATGTACCTAGAAAGATCTTGATTAGTCGTTCAGGTGTGTTTGATTGGGGTTGGAGCGAAAATCTGCAGAACACAGACTCTCCAGGACAGAGTTTGAACATCCCTGTGTTAGAGAGGCAGAGTCTCTCAGAAGTAGTGATGGACAAAGTCTTTCCAATCTGTGAAAGAGCTTAAAAAGATAAAATACTTTTAGCATAAAAAACTTCAAAAATACTTTAAGAACAATGTTCCTCAACCTTAAATTACAAAATCTAGGACCACAAACTCTTTAGCAGCAGGAAACCAGAATGAAACAACATTGAGACCAAATTCCAACATTAAAACCCCAGAACTCATAATCTTAATGTCCGGACGTCTTCACACTGTTTTTTACACCACAATAAACACACCCCATCCAAACTATTCTAAGACCTACAGCGGGCATCAAATATGAATTGAGCTTATTAAGTGGATAAAAGTGTAAAATTTCTCAGTTTAATCATTTCTTATGTCCTCTATGTTCTATTGTGATTGAAAAGTCTTTTAGTTGTTATTTTATTCAAATTTAAATAACATTCTAACTTTTCCTGATTTTGGGTTGTGATGTGTTAAGTCATGAGCTTACTGAAATCTTGTCAGGTGCTAAAATTCTCCATCTTTTGTTTGGAAGGATGGATCTGACTGATCAGTTATATTTATTTATGGTTATAAAGCTGAAATGTCTTTCATAAGATTAGTGCATCTCTGGTCTCGCTTTTTATGTAAAAGATTAATATTTTGTTTGTTTTTCTCAGTCTGTTCAGCGTTTTGGAGTAAAATGAGCTGCTGGTTCTGCTCCTGACATGGAGGAAATTTAAAGTCTGTTACTGACTTACGGAACTGTGCCGGTCTGCGGTATAGGAGTTTTAATCTCATGCCATTAAAGGGGAAAAGGATTTTAGTCATTTAGGGGATTTCAGTAAAATCACATTTACAGCAAAGCAAAAAGAACCAAGAACAAAAATATCAACAGCTTCAACATTCAAATCACATTTTAACTGAATTCAATATATATATATATATGTGTGTGTGTGTGTCTGTGTCTTTGTTTGTGTGTGCATGTGTGTGTTTGTGTCTATATGTGTACGTGTGTGTGTGTGTGTGTGTGTGTGTGTGTTTGTCTATATGTGTACATGTGTGAGTGTGTATGTGTTCGTCTACCTGTAGGTATTTGTGTGTGTGATCCAGTTTTGAATGCCAATCAGGTCGTGTGGTTAATTCCTGTGTAACTTTACACTCACTTGTGTTTTCTCTTCACTTTCATGCACTGGATTTTAAGGCCACTGCGCCGCAGGAACTAGTTTGTGTGTGTGTGTGTGTGTATGTGTGTATTAAACGCTTGTGTGTGTATATTATATTTCGCTCATGATGTTGCTAAGTAACAGCGTTTTACTAGCGCTTTACAGACTAGAGTGTAAAGAAAATCAGTGTTAAATGTTATAAATAAAATAAATAACTGACAGTAAACAGGATCGTGTGTTACACTGAATCACCATAGCGATAATAAATACTGCAATCTGATTGGTCAGAAGGTGTTGAGATTTATCCTTTCTATCCTCGTTCACAAAATTAAATAATTAAAAAATTAAATAAAATCGCTCCAGTTTCCCACTTTTTTTCTTCGTTGATTTGTAATTTTCACACCTCCAGATGAATTTTGGGTAAATATCCTTCAGCGAAGTCTGATTAGACTTGCACTTACAGAAAGTGTGCATTAAGGGCACTAGTTGACGAGGCAGAGAAGCTCACCAGCGAATTGGGACACCCTACAAAAACGCACAAAGGAGGTACACAAGGGCGCAAGTGTGGGTATTGGGACAGGTTCAAAAAAGAAGGATGACAAGGAAGAAGGGAGAAGGATGAAGAAGATAAAAGAAGAGAAAAAAAGTAGGAGGATAAATAAAGAATAGAGGATAAACCCTCACAGAACCTTCACAGAACTTTCATAGAACCCTCAAAGAACTTTCATAGAACCCTAACCCTCAAAGAACTTTCATAAAACCCTCACTGAACGTTCGAAGAACCAACTCAAAACCTTTACAGAACCTTCAAAGAACCTTTACAGAGGTTTTCTTCTTGCTTTTTAGGGACAAACTTACCTTTGGTAATTTTTACTGTATTCTGTGTAAAGCAGCTTTATGACAATTTCCACTGTTAAAAGCACAAAACAAATAAAAATGAATGAAGGAATGAATGAATAAATGAACCGTCAGATAACCTTCAAAGGACTTTTACTGGCTTTAGACACCAGACTGGAGATTTCAGCCCTCCGCTTTAAAGTGTTAATTAGGGAAAAAAAGACAAGGCTTACATTTCACTGCCTCACATACACACACAAAACACACACACAATAAAACACACTGTCTTCTGACAGTGGGCTCTCTTAGAACGTGTCGGGAATGAGAAAATGAAAAAAATAAATAAAGAATCAGAGAGAAGTGTGTGAGAGTGAAAGGTCTATCTATCTATCTATCTATCTATCTATCTATCTGTCTGTCTGTCTGTCTGTCTGTCTGTCTGTCTGTCTGTCTGTCTGTCCTGTTTGACACTGCATTTCACATTGTCTGGTCACATAACCTGACTGTTTACTCAGTTTCTGTGTCCACTTTCTGTTAATGATGTAAATGTGTTGAGAGAACGAGAGACAGGCAAGTGATCTGAAATTTTAGATCTAATTTGATGGATGGATTCTCATGTTGTTCTGATGCCTTTAATTTTCTGTCCCCTAGTTTAATTAATATTCTCACTACATTCAGCACGTTTACCTCATCATCACATCACACTAAACCCCAAACTGGAGAAAACTCCTGAAGAACAGATAGGACATTTCCCCATTTTACCTTAAATTACCTAATAAACAATCTATTACAGCAGGATTATTATATACACTCTATAGCCAAAAGTATGTGGACACATCACCAGCACCCCAGCATCTACCACAAACACACACATTCGAACACCTTTGGAAGGAACTGGAACCCTGACTGAACCCCAGACCTCCTCATCTCAACATTAGTGTCTGATCTCACAAAAGAACAAAGAAGATTATAGGAGAGAAATCGGATTATTAAAAAAAACACACAGACAGATGTTCTGATTTTGACTATATAAAAAGCAAAAAGAAACAGTGTGTGAGGAACAAATCTCTTTTAATGTGTGTAAATTTTACCACTTAAATAAGATTTAAAAAAGCGACTTTTATAAAATTCCTACAAACCATTATTACTAAATATCAAAATATTTACAGCACCGGGAGGTTTTAGAGGAGACGAATTGTTGGACTGCTGATCAGAAAGGTGTGAGTTCAATTCCCAATACAGATAAATAAGATAAATGTTTTTGGCTCTGGACATCCGCCAAATGCCAGAAATGTAAACAGTGCTTTTTATTCCATATGTGTTAAACCTGTGCAGGTTCTTCATCCCACCTTGAAGAAAAGATTTCTTTCATGATTTGTAGCTCAGGTGGTGTGGAGTTTCTCCGGTTTTCCGTCTAGGAGGCCGACGGCTTTAATAAGGACCGCTGTGGTTTTCCCAGTTTTGATGGATTTTGAGCCTTGCTATATAAAATTGTCCTTCACTGGAGCTTTTTACCTTCACTCTCCTGTCCGTCTGTCTGTCTGTCTGTCTCCGGAGGCAGACTCTTTTTTTACTCTTATTTATACTCTTATTCTTATTTTTTTTAAGTTTTGTTCCGTCTTGCTGTAGTGTCGCCTGCATTATCATGACTGTCACGGATTTCTTTCTTTTCTAAACTCAACTCTTTTTAAAACTAAACGCTTAAATAGAAAGTTTTGATCTGCAGTTTTTCAATAACAGAATAAGTCCTTTATTTATAATTACCTTTAACACATGCTACATTTCAGCCATGACCTCATAAATTATTGAAATCACACAGTTTTAGATCAATTTAATTGAATCGTTAGAGTTTAGCAATTATTTATCTACACTATGACAATCGTCTATTAACGTCAGCAATGTTTAAAACACTAATGAGTCATGTGACGTGTTGCAACCACAGCCGTGTGACGTTTGAACTGAAGAGCTGACCTTTCAGCAGGAGTGTTAAAATTCTGCTTTAAAGAGTGAAGAGTCGTGTAAACATCAGCGGTGTTACGCACATTGACCTTCACTCGCTGTTTACAGTCATAGCGGGTAAAATGTCAGCGAATTTGGCCTTTAGCGACGTTATAATTATAAATTTCTCAGCACAAACCGCAGAACTGTAGCGTCTTTATTACAGGAGAAAAGCGATACGTTTTTACCTGTATATACCGTAGAACTTGATATATTTTTACAACATTTACCCAAACTAAACAGCAGCAGTGTTGAAGGTGAACAATGTCATATCACATCACTAAAGTTCACAGGACTGAAGTCTCGCTGCCTCCGGGAAATTACACCATTATATTATTTATTCATTTAATATCTATGTTGTAATGTGAAATTTACATGGAAATTGTCAGGCATTTTGGCAAACATCCTTATCCAGAGTGACTTACATTTTTATCTTATTTTCACAACTGAGAAATTGGGGGTTAAGGGCCTTGCTCAGGGGCCCATAAGTGGTAACTTGGTGGTGCTGGGAATTGAACCGACAATCTTCTGGTTAAAAGACCAACACCTTAACCACTGCGCTACCACCTTTCCATTTTTGTTTATATCTCTCTTAATCTCTTTATTTATTTATTTTTATTTATTTCTAACATCTGAAGAACAAACTGCAGAACATACACACGTTACACTCAGTCATTCGAGCAGCGCTGGAAGTTGTAAACGTATCAAACCTCCTTTAAATTTATTTAACAGTTTATATGTGTACGAAATGCTATAAATAACATTTTATTTAGAATGTGTGTTCAACAGCACTGCAAACAGGGAACACACACTCGCACTGTTCAGCATTCAGTCTAATCGAATAACAATAGTGCAGAGAAGCATTCTGCAGATTTATAGTTTATTAAGAATTTAAAAAAATAGGCAGTAATAGAAGTCTTTTATTGATCATATAGTTTTTAACAGTAACATTTTTACTTTTTTTGACCAGAAATCCAGAAATGGAGGAGGTTTAACACAGAATACACTGTAACACAGCATGGTGAAAGACAAAAACTATTCCATGTTCTGCACCTGTGACTGCATCTGAACTTAAAACCATGAACCGCTACAGAAAAATGGTTCTCCATCTTTTGAACTTCGCTGCCACCGATACACAGCTCATTGTGGAACTCATTACAGAAAACAGCACCAAAAACAATGTGCCAGTTCTTGTAGCTGAACTAGCCTCAGATCTCAACCATCTTTCCACTGCTGGACTCCAGAGCTGTGTTCTTTACAAGACAATGTGCGGCAAGAAACAACAAACACCCTAGTGTACACGTGTGTCTTTATCTGAACAGGAAGTGTTTCCAGGCGTCTAATCTATCTGCACTCTACAGTTTATCCTCTCACTGCTACCAGATAATAAACATATGATTACATTGACACTATTATCTGTTCATATTCACATTAAATTGGAATTTAGGAAAATTTACACATTTAAATTGTCTGGAGTTCAAAAATCCTCTAATTCGTCCTGAAACTCATGTGTCCTAGAATCTACTGTCTTTTACACAACAACACACTTAATAATCCATATCTCACTTTTTCTCTCTCGCTCTCTCTCTCTTAATTAGGACTCACTCTGCTCCACTGACCCAAAGCTACAGTTTACATTATATTTGATTATCATTGTTTACTTGTAATAAACAGACATTCAGTGCCCCCCAGATAAGGACGGATTCCCGATTCAGTCTGGTTCCTAACAAGGTTTCTTCCTTATTTTATCTCAGAGTTTATTTCTTGCCACACTCCGGCTTCTTCGTCAGGGACTTTTCATTGTTAAATAAAGCTAAATTGAATTAAATTGTTGCTAAAAAAATTCTGATGATTTAGTGTTTATATTTGCGTTTTATATGGTCAGTTCTTAGGTTTGCTAAACCAGTATGGAGTGGATGATCTAAAGGTCTCTAAGGAATTATAAAACTCATTTATTTAAATCATCTTGAACACAGTTCTCCCATCAGATATTAATGGATTAATTATGGAAGTCGTTTGTCTTTGAGACCTCACATCAGGGAAAGTGTTTGCATTTCATTATAGATGTTTGTCTTATAGAATATTTACATTAATTATAATAAAAGATTTAAATCTGCAGGCGAGTTTCTGGGTAAGGACTGAGAAGCGATTGTTTGATCTGCAAGAAACACGACAGAAAGAAGGATGAAATCGGAATCCTGGAGAGGGTTGAACCTAGGTTCATGCCCTACCACCGCCAGTCTGCCACTGTTGGGTCCCTGAACAAGACCCTTAACCCAGGTCTTCCTGATCTTCCAATCAACAACTCGACTTAACCATTTGAGCCAGCACTGTCCTACTTTCAGCCTCAGACTTTAAGCCCACTGTCCGCTGTCTGAAAATCTGATTTGTACGGCACACTTAACTGAAAATTACAGTCTGATTTGTTTAAGTGTACATGATTTCCAGGAGATGTGTGTGTGTGTGTCACATTGTTTAACAGTCCACCTGAAAACAACCCAAAGTCATCTGATCGAAGAAGTAATCTGTTGTGTTTATATCGGTAATAATGAGCATGAATCAAAATTGATTAAAAACTGGATGATGGATGAAGTTTTCCCGGTTGCATATTAGTCCATTACTCTGGGGACATTTTCACATCCCTAAACATGACGAGACACGAAACAACCCATTATCGGTTGCTTTACCTGTCCGTCAGCGTCCTCTCAAAGGAGCCGTAGCCATTCAAAGTTATAAAAGTGTCCAGACCTTCTCGAAACTTTGGGAAATCTCCACTCTTCCATGATCCTTACCAGGATCACTTCTTTACTCCAAGAATGACTTCCAGGATCACGTCTCTATACTCCAGTCTTAGGATGACTTCTTTACTCCAAGAATGATTTCCAGAATCACTCCTTTAGGATCACTTGTCCATTTCCAGTTTCAAAAGAAGAAACTTTCTCAGGATCACTTCACTATTCTTAGTCCAAGGATTTCTTACAGAATTACTTTTCTATTCCCACTATCAGGATCTCTCCTGTGTGTTAGTCTTTCTGTCTGTTCTTTTCCCCTACATCATCATCTGCCCTGATTCTGTCCTTCTTATCTGACTAGAACAACAACACACACACAAGTTGCACTTTCCTGGATAACAAACATTAATAATGAAACACATGCAGGCTCGCCATATGATTGTATGTTCTCTAATGAGTTTTATGAATATAGTATGTAAAAAAGATCAAACAAACGTTATATTCATTCTGTAAGAATTTAGCAGTGAAGATGAAGATCTCGAGAACGCGGTGGAATTTTGTGAAGTGTCTACAAAAGCGAGACGAACCGACTGACAGGATTTTATGCCGAGAAGCCAAAAGGAAGAGCCTGCTTTCTTTTTATCGTTCTGCGGTAGATGTGGAACTGACAGAAGTCTTCAAAACAATGTCAAAACACATCAGGATGCAAAGCAAAGCAAAGCAAAGCGGCAGACGATGCTCTAGGTTTCAGCTCCAGTTTCTCCAGCAGGTCTGAACTCCTTTGGTCTTGGCTTCACAAGCTGGGAACAGATGGCATGGCAAATAACTGGGAGAGATAAAAACTTAGTAATGTGAGCAAATCGAGGTTTAATTATCATTTAATGGGCAACGTAAAATCCAGCAGAGAAATGAAGACTATCAACCAAAGCTGTCGGGTATCAGGATCTACACAAGATCTTTAGTTTATCTAAGAATTCTGCCCTTTATAAAGCTGTTTTCTTTACTTGTAGTTTAGATTTTTATTACCTGCATGTACTTTATATCCTTTAAAGCTGCCAGATATTACATTTAACACACAAAACCTTCCACCTGCGAGTAAAACGAGATAGAAAATACCGACCGATGAGGTAAATAACTATAATATTTTCTTTGCTGGCAAATCTACAATCTCATATCAAAAATGAAAGATAACAAGAAATCTTCAACAAATAAGAAGATAAAATATCGATATAACATTGATAACCGATTCAGTTAAACAAAAATGTAAGTGTTTATAATATCACTCGATCGAGCACATACTAATATTTTCCATTGCTTTATTTATATTCAGCTCTGATTTTTTTACTTCCTATTCACATTTAATAAAGACACAAGCCAAGAATTTGAGGGTCGTGAAGTTCAGTGAATACGTCTAATTGCACAGGAAATAAAATATTCGGACATCCGGAAGGTCAACAAACTAGCCAGACAATGAAAGATTAAAATTACACAAAAAACATTTGTTTTAAATTATTTATTTAATTTATTTAATAACAAGAAAAACAGGTCAGGACTCTCAGATCAAAAATAAATAAAAAAACACAAGTCTGGATTCTCGTAAGGGTCACAATTATTACCAAAGCAGTAAAGTGCAGAGCTGAAATCAAGATAAAAAAAGACTTTTTGGTGAAATATAACTCTTTTTTATAAACTCTGGGGCTGGTGGAATTTAAAGAAGATTGAAGAGTTTCTTACTGAAAGAAGTTGATAGTAACATAATGGATGATGGTTATAGTTTCAGCACAAACCCTGTAATTCGGCACACTAACATTACAGACAACAGGTGACATGGAAACAGACTAACAGGACAATCAAATAAATGAGTTTCTGGCTTTGAGTTTGATTCAAATGCCAGTAAGAGCAGATTTTTTTTAGAGTGCAAACAAACTGAAAAATTAAACTGTTAATAAAATAGGACAGTAAATATCTGATAGAGTAATGATGATGTAACATTACTGCGGGCTAAAATATTAAAAAATGTTGATGTTAAAGTCAAATGTTAAGGAATGTAATACATTTATCATTAATCAGCAAACTTACATTTAATGTGAGTTTATATCAGTAATTAATTCATCAAAATAATCAAATAATTCAGTCATTTATATTAATCGGACTGAGATTGTATTGCAGTTTATCATCTATCAGAAGTGCAAATAGTAGTACTGTGCAAATGCAGATAAATATGTGAATATGTACATTAATAAATAAGCGATGTGGGTATGTGCAAGGAGAATTATGTGCAAGTATGTGCAAGTATTTACAGCAAGTAAAGTGAAGGTGTGCATGTTGTGCATTGTATGCATAGTGCAAAAGTGTGCATTGTATACCTTGTACATGACGTATATATATATATTTTACAGACAAATTAGTGTAATAAACATTTTTAATATGCATTTAAATAAACCATTTTTATAGAGAAAAAATATAAAGAGAAAGGAACGGTGAGGTGGTGAGGTGTAGCGAGACATGAGTGTCCTAGAGATGTAATGTGGAGTTCAGAAGATTTATGGTTGTGGAGAAAAACCTGGCCCTGAACCTGCTGATCTGGTGCGGCTGGTCCTTTATCTCCTCCTGGATGGAAGGAGGTTGAACAGTTTGTGACTTGGGTGAGAGGAGTCCTTGATGATTCTGTGAGCTCTGCGCAGACATCTACTGTAATGAAGAGAATTAATGGCAGGTAGTTGTGTGCCGATGATGGGTTGGGCGGTTTTCACAACCCTTTGCAGTGATTTCTTTTTACACACTGTGGACCCGCCATACCACACTGTGATAGAGTTTGTTAAGATGCTCTTAATAATGCAGTGCTAAAAGTTGGGTTAAGTTCTTGGGGGATGGATTAACTTTTTTTTAATCTTCTCAGGAAGTAAAGACACTGTTGCACCTTCTTAACCAGAGTTGAGGTGTTCAGATGCCAAATGTGTGCATAGCTGAAATCAATGAACTACATCCACATGTATGCATCAGTATTGTCCAGGTGAGTAAGAGGTAGATAAATAGCAGTGGAAATTGCATCCTCTGTTGACCTGTTCGAACAGTAGGCTGGTGTGGGTCCAGTGTAGGTGGAAACCTCGCTATGAGGTGAGTTAGAACAAACTTCTCAAAGCACTTTATAACAATAGGGTTAAAAAATGAAAGAGTTCGAATTTAAAACAAGCCAATTAAAGATTACTCTCAAATCACATGCTTCTTTAAAAGTTTACGGATCTACATACTTAGTGGATCCGGCACCGCACACACATATACGAAATACAGTTCAGATTTTTTAAATAAATAATAATATGACTTTTTTGTTGTCATTAATTTGCGATATATATTATTAACTTATTGTTACCATGTAAAGCAGCCTCAGCGCCCTCTACTGACCGTCTGCCACTGACTAATTTTAAATAAATGAATGAATTACATTTACAGCATTTGGTGGCAGATGCTCTTATCCAAAGCGACTTAAATTTATCTCATTTATACAACTAAGCAATTGGGGTTTAAGGGTCTTGCTCTGGGGCCCAACAGTCATAGCTTGGTGGAGCTGGGAATCAAACCCATGACATTCGGGTTTGTAGTCCAACACCATAAGCCACCACTTCCCCGAATTCAGTGTGAGACACAACTTGTCTGTTGGACTGAGGATTATAGCAAATCTTGCTTCGTGATTAAACAAGCAGTTCAGGTGCCTCAGAAAGTAAAAACGATGTTAACACTGTGAAAAAATCCTAATTTTAGAATTAGTTACATAAAAAAGGGAGAGTCCTAGTTTGAGGTCATTAAAACGTACAGTGGTATCTTGACTTACAAATGTCCCAACTAACGAGTTTAAAAAAAAAAAAAACGAGTTGTCTCTCTGCCGATTTTTTGCTTTGAGTTATGAGCTAAAATTCAGTTTACGAGTCAGCTTCAGACACCCAACCGCTAGTTGGCGTAGAGAACACCACAGTTAACAACGTAACATCCACCCAGCATCCCGTGTCTCACTTGACAGCTAGTCAGTCATGCACGTTAGCAAGTGCGTTAGCAAGTGGAATCGTCTGATCTCCAAGGTAAATGCTGTACATTATACTTAATAAAACCAGTTTATTGCAGTACATTCTATTGTAATATTTTTTATAGAATATTCGTTATTTATACGTTTAGTTCAAGTTAAAGAAAACAGTGATAAACAGTGATTTTGCAAATGAAATGAATGGACAGGTGTGGGCATGGCCTGGATTAACATACGGTTGTAAAGTTTGGGTTAAATTAATTCTACATTCTTTAGAGACAAAAACAGGTTTGTTTAAAAAAAATTTAATGTGTCTCTAAAAATGTTTTAATCATCTTGCGTACAGGAAAGAAATAATTCCAGGTAATAATCAATAATCATCAGATTTACAGCTTGCTGGAGTTTTCAATGAGGTGGATGAAGAAGGGTGAAACTCAGCCAGTTCTAACTTTAATTACATGTTCACATATGATCACAAGCCTACCTGATACCCTCTCTTTCTTACTCTCTCTCTCTCTCTCTCTGTTATACATGCTGCTCCAGGGCTGCTGGTGTTTCTGGACTGGTTGGAGTCTCATCGGTTGGAGTTGCTCACTGCTGCAAAGAACAGACAAACCTGAACAAACAAAATGGTAACTCGAAGCTGTTTTTTTTATGGTCTGTCAAGTTTCCTCATCAGTCATTCACAATTAAACCTGTTTTTATGGTCATTGTAGAAGTTTTCACTGATTTAGTCATTCTTAACCTGTGATTATTGTAAATTGCTCTGATTTAAATATCTTCAAAATCTTTCTGGTCACGATTTGATTTAGATAAGGACGTGTCTATACAGGACATTATTAATAATCACACACTTTGCTGTCACTCGGATGAGGATGGATTCCTCTCAAGGTCCTCTCAAGGTTTCTTCCCAGACTTTCTCCTTAGCACCGTTTTCTCAGGTTCTCTCACTGGGGATAAATAACAATTTAATTAGAATATTTCTCATATATAAACTGAGTTTTTGTCTTTCTGTAAAGCTGCTTGGGGACAATTAAGTCTTTAGGTTGTTAGTAAAACGAAGCTTCTTTTAAAGTTTATAGGAGACAAAACGATCTGCAGAAGATTACTGTAAACTTTAAGTAACCCCCCCCTTGACCCAATCTCACCGAGCGAGCTGTTGCTATAGAAACGGTCTGCAGTCGTCTCTGGCGTGTCAGTGAGTGTTTCCGATTATGAAGCTCTGCATATAAACAGATTATTCAGGAAAGTCGTATTTAATGGATTTATTAGATTTGCACATTCCCATGTTCCGAAATGACATCGAAAGATTATAAATCAGCCAATTAAAACACACTCGAGTCTGATTAAACATATTTTCCCTGAGTTTAAGCGCTTCTTTTCGAGCGTACACACAGAAACACACACTGAAGAGTTTCTTGGGATTGAAATCCTCCTCTTTATCCTCTCTTATCGTTTCTGCTCCAGTCCATTTCCAGTTCTCTTTCTTCTATCTGCTTCGTCCAGACTGTGAAATTCACCTCCGCTGCCAATCTGCGAATCTTTTAACGCTGAAGTAAAAAAAACAAGGACAGTCTGTGTTTACCTCATATTCTATATCACATATGAAGAACCTTCTGCAGCCGGTGTTATTGTCTATATCAACACACTGTGTAGTATTATAAAAAACAGGAACTATAACGAACGCACATACACACACAAAACCCTTTGACTGCGGCTTTCTAATGTGCAATAAAAGTCGTATTGTGATTTTTGGTATCTACATAAGCAGCAGTTTTCAATTCAGAGAATTCGGCACTTTATGAAGCTGTTGTTTCGTTGTTCAGATTTTTATCACCTGCATGTAGTTCACTCCTATAAAGTTGCCAAATATTTAGATAAGTATTTTAAAAACTGCAATTTTTTTATCTTGCCAAAAACTGCATTCAGGACATAAAAACAAACACACAAATCCTTTACATGAGAAACATATTTAAAAAAAACATCAAATAAATCTAAGGCAGTTTAACAAACAAGATGATGTATCATCATTTTCTAAAAAATAGTGGCATTAATCTCAATTTTTTTTAAATAAAAAAAATTTGAATAGCACTCGATACAGCACATACTAGTATTTTGCAATGTGTTGTTTATTTTCAAGTTCGATTCATCCTTAATGAAGTCAAGAAACCAAAACACACACCTCAGATTTCCTGTAGCTTTTCACATACATAGAAACGCAATCGAATTAAATCAGCTTTTAAGTGCAAACAAAATCAATTACATAGACCAATAAGTTTAAGAGAAAAGTGATTTCCAAATTGAAGCGTTTTTCAGAGGTCACATGAATCTTTTGTATGAAGAGGGTTTCTAGAGTTTCTACTGCATAAAAATGTTGTGTGTCTCATACACAGAATTCGAAAGGTTATCCTTAATGTGTTACTTAATATTAGTGACATTATACAATAAATAAATAAATCATCCCAGTCAAATTTATGACTTTCCGGGCATGTAACACCTCCGACCACTAGGGGCTTTTTTTTTCCTTCTCTATTATACCGACGATTAAGCAGTGACACACTAACGCTCGGCTTAATGACCGGTTTGAACCGACTAAAGTATTTTTGAGCAGGAGATGAGACTGGATGAACATATGGACCGTTTGGTCCAGAGGGTTAGTAAAGGGGCATTTAGAGTATAATAGCAGTAAACATTTAATGTTACCATCTGCCAATCCTCGACCACAGAACCATCGGTCCTCATTACATTCACATTCCTGCAGGATTAACTCAAGGTGGTGGATCAGAAAACCATCGCAACATGGTTAATGGCACAGATAAGAAAGAAATACAACTCAAACGCTGTCACTTCAAAAGAAAGAGAGAGAAAGAGATCCACAGCGTCGCTCTGCTGCTCCACTTCCTCATATTGAAAATGCATAAAAAACAAAAGGACGAGGTTTTCATACAGCAGGTTGACATGCTAAAATAATAATATATAACATTTACATACTTTAATTAGCATTAATCTATATATTTATTGTGTATAACGATTATTTTCCTCCGCTGATGTTATTTAAAAGTTTTCTAAACACCGTGTGATTTTTAATAGTTGTAAATAATTAAACAACAATTTTTTTTAAGTTTTATTTAATTTTAATGTTTTCATTTTAATATTATTTAATATATTTTTATCAGCACCTCTGCTTTTATTTAAATATAATATTGTTTATATTGATTCTTTTTTTCTAGTTTACCTAACTGACAGGAAACATTTCCACAACGTCCGCTAATGTTCTTTGTCTGTGTGATTTTTAATAGTTGTGATTGTTTGTTGTTTGTTGTCTGTACTAACATAATTCCTTATTTCACACTGTAGAATCTCAGTTGTCATAATGTCATAGCAGCAAAAATTAGTGGTAGTAGTGGGGATTTTGCTCATTACGTTTCTCTTTTTGCTGTTAAGTCCACTGGTTCTGCTCTCCTATTGGTTCTCATTTTGGGGGTCTGAAATCTTCAAAAACTGGCAGAATTTCATTAGAGGAAGTCAAACTGACCCACAAAGACAACAGATTTCAGTGCAGGATTATAGGAATCGATTAGGATTGTATCTTAGACATACGAATCCTGGTTAAAATTGAACAGCGTGAATCCAGATTAAATATTAGGACAAAATGTTATAAATATGTTTATGGAACCTTCACATTCACAATATTAGTAAATAAATATATGTTCTTGTGTGATGACATTCTGAGAAAAATTTTGGAAAGCTTGTTAAGTGGTTTAAAAATGTTTAGAAACAAAAGTTCTTAGAACAACAAATTTTTTGAAAGTCTAACAGCAATCTAATAAATGTACATCATGTTACGTTGATTCATAGCTACAGTAATTAAAGCCTAAATTATATTTAAACACATGAAGGAAAATCTAAATTTAAAAAAAAATCCAAGTGGCTACCTCTCAAAATGGCTTTTTGTTAATTCTATACAACATTTCAACATATCCGCAATTATTAACATTAAAATGAAATGTTTAAAGACCCTGCTGCAATCCGATCCAATGGAACAAACAATTAACATCATTCCACCAGAGCCTCATCTGGAGCTGCAAGGGTTTAAAAACAGTTAATTTTTTTATCATGGCAATAAACGCCGTCTGCTTTGCTAGCATGATCTCGGGAGGTCAGTGAAGTTCCAACACTGTCGTATCACTTTATTAAAATCCCCCATCATTCCACAGTCCCGGAGTAGAACGCAGATGCCACACTGAGTCAATGAGTTGCCCTTGGCAGCTAGCAAAGCAGCCAGAGCTAATATTTCATCAGCGTGACACATCTGTCGGTAACGATGCAGAATGTAACAGCTTCTGCTTTAATATCCTGCAAGACTCATTTAAACGACTGGGAAGTGAATAGCATAACGATTATTATTGTAATTTAATGTGAATTGTCTGTTTCCTGAAATGACAGGTGTTCCAATACTTTTGGCTGGGATTAATTAGGGATGGAGCAGAATGCGTAACTCTGGAAGCACTTCATGAGTTTTACTAACGTCAATTTAATTCAATGGTGAAGGACAGGAGAAATAAGAGCAAAAGGAGTTTCTTTATCTTGCATAAACACACACACACACACACACTTCACTTTATACAAGGCTCTGAAGTGTTAACAGCGGTCGAGTGTAGCTTCCCGCTCGGTCTAGTGTGAAATGCAGGCACTTTTCATTTTTTTTTCAGCATGTGAGCAGTGAGTGTTTTATCCACTCATCTATGCAAGACCTATTACACACTCTACAGTATATGCAGTGCTTTTCATCAATCTGGGAACCTCGGTCATCATTTTATAATGTGAAACAGGAAGTCCTGGTTGAACAGTTTTCACTCAGGTGTACTAACAAAATGTAAAATATTAAAAGCAGTACATTTCAAACCCAGAGGTGTGTCACACATATACACTATATGACCAAATGTATTGGAACACCTGCCCATCACATCTGTCTTGTGTATTTTTTCCACATCCTCAGCCTCTTAATGCTAATACTATTTTTAAACTTCCTGTAATAAAACATTTATTTTAAAGAACATTATTTCACAGTGTAGAAGTACTTCATGAAAAAACACAGCAGGGGTTTTAGCGTGCATCAAGAGACGATTCATTAAAATAATAATGCTCATTGTTAGTTTTTGGCACGAATAGAATGTTAAAAGCTAATGCAAATACAGAAAGTAAAAGATACAAAGATCTAAATGTGCAAACACACAGCATGGCTACAAAACAACAATGCTAGCATAACAAATACTGCATGTAAAACACTCGACCTTTTTATCTACAACTTAATGGGGTAACAATTAAATAATCACCTGAGGACAATGAGAAAATCAGCCAATAACAGGCCAGGGATAAAACATATGACCAGACCCACATGATAAAAAATAACAAGGGGATAACTGAAATAGAGTCTTTGGCAACATACAGTAGTTGCCTGGTGGCCTGACGGGGTATAACACAACAAACACTGGTCATGTCATGTCCTTTCTATAGATGATGATGACGACGATGATGATGATATTGTTGATGATGATGGTAATGATGGTGATGATAGAAGATGATGATAGTAATGATGAGGATGATATTGATTATGATGGTGATAATGAGGATGATGGTGATAATTAGGACGATGGTGATGATGATGATGGTAATGATGAAGATGATGATGGTAATGATGGTGATGAAGATGGTGATGATGATGGTAATAATAATAATGATGATGATGGTGATGATAATGATGATGATGATCTCGTAGTAAACAAGAAGAGATATAAAATCACTGCATGGTTAATTAGCGTGTTTAATTAGCCTGTGAGTTTAGAGTTCAGTCCTGTATGCTGTCGTGAATATATTAACCTTGTATTAATTTCAGAATTAAACCTGCGCGTTGTTCTTTATGCTTATCGACACAGTTGCTGATGGTGATTGTTTAATTGTTATCATACAAGTGCAATTAAAAGAAAATGGTGTTTATGTTTTGTGAGGGTTTTTTTCAGCTTGTCCTGTGTGTAAAGTCACAGAATCAGAAAAATTATAATGGAGTCGTTCAGCTGGAAAGGGTCATTTAACGGACCATTTGATCCACAGCTGTGGGTTCTGCCCCTCCACAGACTTTCTCTCCTCTCGCTTTTATCAAATAGCCACCAAAACCATGATGGAAACAGCATTGCGGTAAAAACAGACAGGTTGATATTTTCAAAGCAATTTAGTCCAAAAACAATTTGAGTTTGTGATCATAGGTGAGATTTTAAATATTGATATATTAATAATTTATAAAATATCTCACACTTGTGCTTGCATAAATTTAATTTCTTTCTCTACTACAGCGGCCTCAATTTTTATTGGCACCCCTGATTTATATTAAAGATAAACAATAATCAGATGGTTTATTGGGTCGCTGTCAAGGGTTGTTTTGCCCCAGTAATAAACACACTGAGTTCAGATTAATTGGGACACACAAAAGATGTTTCATGCTGCAGCTTTAACTTCCCTTTATTAAAATTAAGAGTCCTTCTATCATCTCTATCTCTTATTCTCTCCCTTTCTTTCTCTCTCTCTCTCTTTCCCAATCTCTTTCTGCCTTTATCTCTCTTTCTTTTTCCTTTCTCATTTGTTTCTGTTTCTTCACTTCCTTCTTTCCTTTCTCCTTTTTAGATCCTCTCTATCTACCTTTCCTTTTTTCACTCTCTCTCCTCTCTCTCTCTCCTCTCCTCTCTCTCTCTCTCTCTCTCTATTACTTTTCCTCTCCCTCTCTTTTTTCTCTTTTTTATTATTTTTCCCTTTTAGTTTCCCAATTCTTGTTTCTGTAAAACTGGAAGTTATTTTAAGATGTTTATTATTTTATGTTTTTATGATTGTTTTTAGGATTTGATTAAATACAACAACATAAATTTTCACTATCAACAATGTTTATTAATTATTATTTAGATGAACTTAAAGATATTTTTAGTTTCTTTGTTTTTCTCCGGATTTGTGTAGACAAAAAAAATGGATTGTTTCTCTCTATTTTTCAGCACTTTTAAAAGGAAAATAAAACAATGACGTTTAGTGCTGAAAATCCGATCATTAATCAAACAAAAACACAATTTATTCTCTATAAACAGAACAGAAACCTGAGATGGCAATCGTTTTGCGTTACAGCTGAAACACTGACCCCATTAAACAAAACCATGAATCAGACGTGCTAATCGGCTGCAGGTGCCACTAATTAGCTGCAATAGGACACCATCTCCATATAAGGAAAAGCTTTGTAGTCTGATTTCCAGCAGCAAGCAAAGACGTTTTTTTACATCTTCTTCTTCTTTTCTTCTTTATTCCAAACTTTAGTATAAATGATCCTCTTCCTGTCTGTACACACGAAAAAAGACATACACCCGCGGCTGTCGTTAATTACCGCACGCTCTTCATCCTGCTGCATCCAGGCGAATCTGCGTTTTGTTGATTTTTGTCTCATCGATCTGCTCATCCCATCTGTTGGTTCTGGTGTTCGGTTTGTTCCGCAGCATTACAGAAACCATGTGTTGTTTTCTGTATCGCAACCTAAGCAGCATTTCTGTGACATAACATACGATAAATACAATAAATACAGACGAGGACGGAAAACAGGCACGAAAACAAATATTACAGTGCCGTTTTTTGAGACTCTTCAGAGTGTTTAACCTTTAAACTCCAGCATGAGATGGATTCTTTTTTTTATATTTTCACTAAACTGCAGACATTGTATAACAATATGTAACAAAGAGCTACATCCAACCTTTCAGAATGTTTCTATAAAGTTCTATAACTGGAAAAAAAGAGAGAGAAGAAAAAGACGAGGTCATTGAGGATACTGAAGGAAGCAGAAAGTCATCCAGCGATGGACAGAAATGCTGTGAATCAGATTTACCCTCGAGTTCAGCATATTCACTTCCAAACTTTAAACCGTGTCACCATGTAAACAAACATCTCCACAACCTTCACTGCACAAGAACCGCAAGAACAAAAAGAACCCAGACGAGACAACAAAGAAACTGAGCTGAAGGGATGAGAGGAAGTGCAACAGGAAACAGGATGTCAGAAAGGAAGTGGAAAGCTGGAAACAGTTTAATTATCAGAGCAGGAGAAAAAAGAGAGGAAAGATGTAATGTGGTTGAAGAGAAAGTCTAAGAAAGAGAGAGATAGAAAGAGAAAGCGAGAGTAATAGAGAGAGACAGAGGGAGAAAGAAAGAAAGAGTGATAGAGAGAGAGAGAAACAAATACAGACGAGGACGGAAAACAGGCACAAAAAACAAATATTACAGTGCCATTTTTTGAGAGAGAGTGAAACAGAGATAGAGAAATAGATTGAGAAAGAAATAGAGACGGAGACAGAGAGAGTGATATATGGAGATTTCTATGCTAATGTTTTTTATTTAAATAAGTAAATTACAGTGTGACTTTTGCTACTTCATTTAAAAATGATGAAATAAATGACTCATTACATTAATTATCAGTCCGTGGTTGTGAATTGTTCTTATTAATAGAAAAAAGGAACATTTAATTTGAAGGTCAGTTATTTATTGAATTATTTTATATAAATATGATATTATTTATAAAGAACCATAGGATGTGTTTTGTTAATCCTGCTTCAATCAGAGGAATTAAATTGATAAAAAAAATTTTTTTGCTCTGTGAATGTGAATGAAGAATTTTCTTTGGGGATGAAACACATTAATAATCCATGCGTGAGAGAAATCACTGAACCGCACTTACATCAATGACTGGTTTATTCCAGCGCCTGAGAAAATGAAAGGATTATAAATATAACAATGTATGTGTGTTAATCAGAATATTCCTAGCAGTGGCAGGGGGTGAATACTTTTGCTTTGTATATAGAACCTAAGAAAACCCTTTCTGTGCAATTATTTTATTTATTTTTTTTTTTTTACAAAAAACTTAAAACACATTTCATTAATTGATAACCAAAACTTTGCTGTATTTTATATAGCACTAATAAATCCTTTTTAAAAACTGCTATTTAATTAAACTAATTAATTAACATCCACGGCATTATTTAAAAAAACAAACACTCAGGTCATGGTGTTATCGAAAATAACCAATCATTTTTCAACATTCACATCATATATTTATTTATTATATTTATTTATTTATTTATAGCAGCATGTACTGATTATTTTTACTGTAAAACAACTGAACATTTCATACTTTAATAAGATTAAAACCTTTTATTAGTAAATTGTGTTTTTGTGCCTTTTTTTCATCCTGATGAAAGCCGACTAAAAGCTTTAAATAAACTGACCATCAGGATCCATTAAAGTGTGATTTTATCTTCCAATTAATAAATAATGAAAACAAACATGAAGGAAGAAAGGAAGGAAGGAAATGGATAGAGGAAGAGAGAAAAGAGACAGGAAAGGAAAAAGAGAGAGGGCAAAGTGAAGGCAAGAAACAGAAAGATTGATTGCTGATGCAATCAGAGATAAAGTTTTATCCTACAGTGTTTTATTAGAACATTAGGATGTCTGCAAGCTGAATAAACTTCACACCATGAAGCTCCAGGCATAAGAATTTATGTATATACTGTATATATCTGTCTGTGTTCACGTGTTTGTTTAAAATCTCCAGAAGAAGGGTCAGTAAGGTAATAACAAGTTAAATCATTCAGATGAGCGGCTGACAGTCAGGAATCAGTAGTCAGGTTTTTTGAATCAGGATTTAGGTGTCTGAAGTCCAGGGTCTAGAGACAGGAGTTAGGTGTTTTGAGTCAAGAGTCAGGAGTTAGTAATCTTTCAAGAGAGATTCGAGAGTCTTGTGTTAGGAGTCCAGAATCTGGGGTCAGATGTTTTGGGTCAGGAATCATGAGTCAGGAATCTGGATTTACGCGTCTGGAGTCTGGTTACCTCAGATGTTGTTTGGTCTTTGGTCGGTTGGTGATGGAGCTTCAGGCAATAATGTTGAATTGAAATTAAATTATTTCCATTAACAAAATCATCAGCACTGAAAAACAACTTTCATCTTTAACAGAAAATACAAAACTTTTCACCTTAAATAATTGGCCTGTTCATCACACAGAGACGCCTCACAAATGCTTTAACAAAAGAGGTAAAGCTTTTCTGAAGCAGGTGAAGGTGTAAAGGCTCAAAGTTCAAACCTAAACTGAGTTAAAAATTTCTCGCTATTTCTTGCTAAATGCAGTTCAGGTATGCTACTAACTAAAGATTGACCTTTATTTCTGATATTTAACTATTTTTTCATTGACGGATATCGATTTTGTGATATCAGATCCACCGATATATGATACAGATTTTCCTAATAAAAAAACTAATCTGTAATCTGTTATTTGTTCCCTCTTTGCTTACCTGCTCACATAAATTTGAATTTACAGCATTTAGACCAGTGGTTCTCAAGTGTTTTTTCCAAAGTGGTTCTCTTTTTTTTTTTGTCTGGGGTCCCCTTTTCCCCCAAAAAATATTTTTGGGCCCCTTCACAATTAATGATATTATGGCTCTTGGTATTTCCTGTATTTCGTGCTTCCTCACCTGGGTCGAGTATGTCTAGGTCATTATGATCAGCTGCTGAAGGTGAATCAGTAAAACTTGCTCATTTTTGTGGAGAACGAATTACAAATTTGTCCATTTTTTCGGTCAACCAGGAGATCATGGATAAAATTAGCTAATGCAATATGATCATTCTCCTTAATGTTCATTGCTCAACAATTTTTTAAAATATGATGCAAACCCCCCGCTGGGACCCTTTGTGGGTCGGGAACCCCCTGTTGGGAACCACTGATTTAGAAGAGACCCTTCTTGAGAGCGATATACAAGGACGTTGGTCAAGGGTCCAGAGGTGGCAGTGTATTAATTCTTAACTTAAACCCACGACTCCTTTGTAAGAGAACAAATTTACAATATTGACAGTGTTCAGTTCGGTTATTGATCACATAAACATGCAGATAAGTGACATTGGTATCAAATTTAAACACATCAATATCAGTTGATCTTTATCCCTGACCATCTCGCAATCAAGCAACTGTTTAGATTATCTCATTACAGATGTTCAAATATCCAGATGTCTGGATAACTTTGCTTTCTTTAGTTAGCAGCAAAGTGTGTGTGAAATAGGCTCAGATTGGTGCTGATGTGTTGGATTGTCATGTGACTCACAGATCAAAGTCTATCTCAGCAGCAGGTTCTATTACTGCGGTGGTGCTTTAGTCTGCGCCTTAAATATCCTGCCGCTCGTCCCCACCGAGTTCCACTGCGGCAATGGAAATAAAAGTTGATTTACACTCATGGCCCTGCAGTGGGTCGTATTATCTATCCTCTCGCTTTAATTAACAGCGCCTCTTCACCTGTTGTAGTAGCGGGCGTCGGCGGTCTCTCTCGCACTCTCTCGCCATCACGCACTTTCACAAAAAAATACACACTTGCATAAGATCACTCCTAACTGTTTCATGTCTCTTCATGTTTTCTTTAATAAACGATTTAAGGAGTCTGGATTCGAAGCAGCCTCAGGGCACGATAATGAAAACGTTTTTTTTTTTTTTTTTAAATGCAAGTTTGACTTTCTGTCGACTCCCAAAAGTTTCTGGAATAATTAAACATTTTTAGAAAGTATCTTGCTGTGTGTGAAAAACATAGAACAATGTGTCAGACATTTTGAGGTGACATTTAACCATATGGAACATCTGAAAAACAACTTCCTGTTCTGAATGATGAGCTCTCCTCTTCCTGCTCCATGTTCTTTATTCTTTCTCTTTTAGTTAATCAGACAAAAATATGCAAAACATTACCATAGAAACCAGAGGTAAAAAAGTTCCGGCTTTACCTCTGACTGTTTCCAACACTCGAGACTGGAGCTTACTGAGGACCGCAGGAGATTGTTATAATTTTTGTAAATTAGATCTATATGAAAATGGATGAGACTGTGAATTCCAGCAGGATTATAGGAATAAGTTCTTAATTTTTTTGAAATTTTGTGAGAAATACAACAAATCTGCTTGCATTTATGGTCGAATACATTACAGTCAGCTTCAGAAACGAAAAGAACAGCAAAGAATGTAGGAGTCAAGAATTAGAAAAATCTTCCTCTTATAATCTCTGTGCAGGTTTTCCACTAAAGTTTTTCTACTCTAATCAGAACATAGCATGTATTCATGGAGATCAGGGAATATGTGCACACCACCCAGTGTCGATTACCTGGATCAGGTGTGCTCAGTCGATTGGAAGCTGGAAGATACCATCTCAGATGAGGGTGGACTGGAGGAAGACCCTTTCTAAAGTTATTAATTCCAGGATTGGGCCACCCGTGTTCCTCATGTAATAAGATTAGATGATTGACGTCAGTGTCTACCTACCGTCGAGCGGCACTTCAGATTTAAGAGTAGATTGTCTGTCGCTTGCGGGGCGTCATTTCCGACTTTCCCTTTTGGTTTGCGTTGACGAAGCAGATAGTCTGGCTAAACCGTCTGTCTGCTTGCCGTCTCACCTCACATTCCGCACAGAATTCAGTTAATGTACAGCACATAGAGACTCTCAGAAGATATCACACTATAGAAACTGTGTCTGTTCCCCAAACTAGAAAATACAATAAGCGTCCAAATCAGCTTAATCGAAACAATTTAATCAATGTTTGACAAATAAAAATTTATGCAACACAGAGAAACAAACGATAAATTTTGGTTTACTAAATATCAGATCCCTTTCTGCGAAAACGCTTTTTATAAACGATATGATCACTACTAAAACCAGATTAATACGTTATTTTAAATGAGTTTACACCCCTAAATTACTGTTATAAACATGAGCTGCGTCCAAAAGGTAAAGGCTGAAGGGTTGCATCAATTTATAATAATATTTTCAGTGTTTCTCAGAGAGCAGGTTTCAGGTATAAATCATTTGAAGTCATGGTCATTTAGCATTATAGAAATAGATGCTAATAATAAATCTCCTGTAATATTTGTACTGGCTACTGTATACAGACCACCAGGTCACCATACATTTTCTAACAGAGTTAGTGCTGGCTGCAGATAAAGTCTTAATTGTTGGTGATTTTAATATCCATGTCGGAAATGACAAAAATGCTCTGGGATCAGCGTTTCTAGAGATCCTGAACTCTATTGGAGTTAGATAACAGGTTTCAGGTCCTACTGATAATAAAAATAATACTCTATATTTAATACTCTTACAAGGAATTGATGCTAATGACGTTGAAATTCTGCAACAGAGAGATGATATTTTGGATCATTTTCTTATCCTGTGCTAAAACTGTAAATTCTAAAACCTGTTACAAGTATGTAAGAACCATTACTTCTACCACAAAAGACTGTTTTGTAAGTTATCTTTCTGATTTATCCAAATTATCCAGCATGTCCAATAGCTCAGAAAAACTCGATGATGTAATTGAAAACATGGAGACTGTCTTTTCTAGTACTTTAAATACAATTGCTCTATTACGCTTAAAAAAGATAAAGGAAAATAGTTTGGCACCGTGGTATAATGAGCACACACTCGCCTTAAAGAGAGCAGCCCAAAAAGTGGAGCGCAGCTGGAGAAAAACTAAACTAGAGGTATTTGGTATTGCATGGCGGGATAGTAACCTGTCCTACAGAAACGCATTATAAACTGCTAGATCTGATTACTTTTCATCTCTTCTAGAAGAGAACAAACATAACCCTAGGTATTTATTCAATACAGTGACTAAATTAACTAATAACAAAGCATCAACAGGTTTTCGACATTTCCCATCAGCACAGCAGTGATAAATTTATGAATTACTTTAATTCTAAGATCGATACTATCAGAGATAAAATTGTGAACATGCATCAGACAGCCGCAGTATCGCATCAGATAGTGTGCCATAGATCCCCGAGGAACAACTCCACTCATTCCTTACTATAGGTGAGGAAGAACTTATTAAACTTATTAAAGAAATTATAAACTTATTAAATCATCTAAAACAACAACATATATGTTAGACCCGATTTCCATCTAAGCTCCTAAAAGAGGTAGTTCCTGAAGTCATAGGTCTGCTTCTGAATATAATTAATTCATCGTTGTCATTAGGATGCATCCCCAAAACATTTAAACTAGCTGTTATTAAGCCGCTCATTAAAAAAACACAACGTGATTCTAAAGATCTAGTTAATTACAGACCAATGTCAAACCTCCCATTTCTGTTGTAGCTTTACAACTACATTTTTTCTTAGAGAAAAAATGATATTTATTAGGATTTCCAGTCAGGATTAAGATCCAGTCACAGTACTGAGTCTGCTCTAATTAGAGTTACAAATGACCTGCTGCTATCAGCTGATAATGGTTGTCTCTCCCTATTAGTGCTACTGGACCTCAGTGCTGCATTTGACACTGTCGACCACAACATTCTTTTAAATAGATTAGAAAGCCTTGATGGCATCAGTGGAAGTGCGTTAGCATGGTTTAAATCTTACTTATCTGTAGGATAAGCCAACAATTTGTAGCAGTGAACGAAGAGGTATCATATCGATTGCAAGTAATGTATGGAGTACCTCAAGGCTCAGTTCTAGGACCGTTACTTTTTACACTTTACATGTTACCCTTGGGAGATATTATTAGAAAACATGGTGTTAGCTTTCACTGCTATGCTGATGACACTCAGCTATATATTTCTTCGCAACCCGGTGAAACTCACCAAAAACTAACTGAATGTATAGCTGATATAAAAAATTGGATGACAAATAATTTCTTACTGCTGAATCCTGAAAAAACAGAGATGTTAATTATCGGCAATAAAGCCTCTGCCTCTAAGAATCTAAATCACTGCCTAACACTTGATGGCTGCTCTGTCAACCCTTCATTGTTAGTTAGAAACTTAGGTGTGCTTTTTGACAGTTATCTCTCCTTTGAGAGCCACATTTCCAGCATTTGTAAAAATGTATTTTATCATCTTAAAAATATATCTAAACTATGACCTATGCTCTCGAGGTCAAATGCAGAAATTTTAGTTTATGCATTCATGACCTCAAGATTAGACTATTGTAACGGTTTACTGGGTGGTTGTTCTGCACGCCTAATAAACAAACTCCAGCTGGTCCAAAACGCAGCAGCTAGTGTTCTTACTAGAACCCAAAAATATTATCATATTAGCCCGGTTCTGTCAACACTGCACTGGCTCCCTTTTAAATATTGAATAGATTTTAAAATCTTGGTAATTACTTATAAAGCCCTAAATGGTTTAGCACCTGAGTGAGCTCCTATCCTTTTATAGTCCCCACGTCCGCTGCGCTCTCAGGACTCAGGCAATTTGATTATACCTAGAATAACTAAATCAACTGCAGGTGGCAGATCCTTCTCTTATCTGGCGCCTAAACTTTGGAACAATTTACCTTGCACTGTTCGGGAGGCAGACACACTCTGTCAGTTTAAAACTACATTAAAAACACATCTCTTTAACCTGGCCTACACATAATACACACATTTTTATTATTTAAATTCGTTAAAGGATTATAAGGCTGCCATAGTCAGGTCAACCGGGAAACACCACCAATAACACATAATATATTTGTATATTATCAGTCGAATTGCATCTACGCTAACATACGTCTGTTCTTTGTTATTCCGAGCTCACCGTCGCCACCATCACTTGGAGACAATAGGGCAGTTTCACTTGTCTTCTAAGCGGCCATCCGGACAAGACCACAGAAACTTTGCTGCAGCACAGGTAACCTATTGGTTTATCTGATCAGAGGAGAACGGACCCCCCGACTAAGCCTGGTTCTCCCAAGGTTTTTTTCCTCCATTTTGTCACCATTGAAGTTTTGGTTCCTTGCCGCCGTCGCCTCTGGCTTGCTTAGTTGGGGACTCTAAATTTATGGATATCAATCAAATGGACTGTTCTAATGAATGTTTTATATTGTTGTAATCCTGATTGTTAAAAGCACTATACCTGTATAAATAAAGGTGACTTGACTTGACTTGACAATAACCAATAACATTGACAAGACTAAGGAGATAATTGTTGACAGGAAAACAAATAGCGACCACTCTCTGCTGAACATCGACGGCTCCTCGGTAGAGATCGTCAAGGACACTAAATTTTTTTGGTGTCCACCTGACGGAGAACCTCACCTGGTCACTCAACACCAGCATCATTAGCAAAAAAGCCCAGCAGCGCCTCTACTTCCTGCAAAGACTGAGGAAAGCCCACCTTCCACCTCCCATCCTGACAATGTTCTACAGAGGGACCATCGGGAGCATTCTGAGCAGCTGCATCACTGGTTCAGGAACTGCACCGTTTCAGATCGCAAGACCCTGCAGAGGACAGTGAGAACAGCTGAGAAGATCATCGGAG
The DNA here is from genome assembly GCA_005784505.1 of Bagarius yarrelli. Taxonomy (NCBI): domain Eukaryota; kingdom Metazoa; phylum Chordata; class Actinopteri; order Siluriformes; family Sisoridae; genus Bagarius; species Bagarius yarrelli. The sequence continues at coordinate 1,593,599 of VCAZ01000158.1, forward strand.
TCTCTCTTCCCTCTATAACGGACATCTACACCACACGCTGCATCCGCAAAGCTAACAGCATTATGGAGGACCCCACACACCCCTCACACTCACTCTTCACACTCCTGCCCTCTGGAAAAAGATACCACAGCATTCGGAACATTTTTTTGTAAGCACAGTCACTTTAAAATACTTTAAAATACTATAGTCACTTAAAATACTATAGTAACCTTACTCACTTTACAATGCTATTTGGACAGTACCGTTGTAATTTGCACATTTCGTTCTACCTCATCTACAGTATGGTTGGCGCTATTCCATTATGTCCCGTCCTTTACTGTCTTTTTGCACTGTCCTTGTTATGTTTGTATTGTTTATTGCATTGTCTGTTTATGCACTGTCTGCACTGACATGCACTGTTTAGTGGCTCTTGTTGTTTTGTAAATTCTATGTTTTGTGTAGCACCAGGGGGTCCTGGAGAAACATTATTTCATCTCACTGTGTACTGCATCTGCAATATATGGTTGAAATGACAATAAAGCTCCTTGAACCTTGAACAGTGGTTGTAGATAAGCGCGCTGTGTTTGAACAGGCGGTTATTTTAAAACTGAATAAGTGTTTTTTGAAAATAATTATAGCACACTTTTGAGTGGATCTGATGAGTGCTCACCTTCCAGGTACATGTATCGATACAAGCCTGTTGGATTGTTAAAATGTTGATCGTGGGGTAACATTCTGTCACATGTAAAACTAGGTCTGATTTCATAAATTCCATAGGTGCCAGTGTTTTAACTTGGGCGTGATATTTGGACAGTAAGTGCTTTTAATGTTACACAAACTGGGAAGGAAACAATATAATGATTGTTTCCTTCTGTTTGTTGTAGGATTCTCCCTCTTGTTTTTATATTTTGATTATTCTCTGACTTTTCTTCTGCTTTGTATTGGTTAGGTGTTGCCGTTATATCGTTGTGCAGATTTTTTTTTTCTATTAAACCTTTTTCCTTTAGTTTTCTTTTGTTTTGTTTTCGTGCAAGTTAATATTTATACTCTGTGAGTTAAAAGGTAAGGTTGAACTTTATCTTGTGTTCTGCGGTTGGGAGCTTCAGCACCGCCGATACTACTGTTAATTTTATTTTTATTTATTTATATAACAGTATCTGTTTTTTGGTTGGATTATTTTCTTTTGGGTAAAGTGTGGTTTCTTTTTTCCCCATATTTAAAAAAACTATACCCTTCTGCAACACTTAAGTTTCTCTAGTCAATCGGAAGCTGAAAGATGCCATCAGAGATGAGGGTGGTGTAAGGGTAGCATCTCCCAGCATCTGCTTGACTATTGCCTAACTAGTTGCTTATATGCATTAATATTATCTGCGTATTAGCGGTTTATAAGTATTAATAAAGCTGATACTTCCTTGTATACTTCATAACCACATGTTGTGGTCATACTCGAACAGTGTTAGTGCTTTCTCTCTCCCTTTCTGTCTTCTTTGTCTTTCTCTCTGTCTCTTTCCTCCACTCTCTCTCTCTCTCTCTCTCTCTCTCACTTGATCTCTCTCCCTATTTAGTTTATTTTGGCGAATATTGTGGAAGCACAGCAGACCGTCAGGCAAATGATCTGATCCTAAATTGCTGAATGATTTTGTCTCCCGTAGCTAAAAAATCTCCACTGTGAGAAAGTTATTAGGGGGAGGAAAAAAACCTCTAATATAGAACAAGAGGCTGAGTTTAGTGTTTAAAATGTCAGGAAAAAAGCTCTGTATCCATGTGAGAGGTCTCAATCAGACTTTATCTACAAAAGTCAATCAGGTTTTCAGTGTTTAAAAAATATTTGATAAACAACAGTAGAAAAAGAATCCTAATGTTCTGTATTAATTTTAACTCCACTGAGACGAGACATATTAAACCCAAGTGCAGTATATTTACAAGTGACCAACAATACAATACCAACTACTCTTGACTAAACAGGAAAAGGAACATAGCAGGAACATAACCTCACCACAGTAGAACAACAACAAACCAAACTGTGAAGCGGCAGCCTTATTGGAGCTGGGGTGTTGAGCGGTGAAAGGAGGAGTTGCAGGGTTTCTCATCTGTTAACCCCACAGTAAACGAGGAACTGCTAAACTACAACGCATAATCCATGTATTCTGCCAGGGACCAGGAAATATTTCCCCTGGCATCTTACGCTGAATAGGATCATTCAGTCCATAGCAAAAAAAATGTCCTTTAGGGCAATATCGTTAAACCCTATGAGGTCACATAGTCCACAAAATTCCTCCAGATAGTCCTGGATGGAGAAATTGCCCTGACAAAGGTTTAACAGGTGGTGTCCTGCTGGGTTTATTTTTGCAGGTGGATTATTCTTTAACGAGGCGAGACGTATTAAACCACAGCAGAACAACAACCAACCAATGAAAACAAGACACAAGGAGAAGAAAAGGACATGACAGAAAGACATGAGGACAAAACACGAAGTAAACAAAGACATGAACTGCCTAGACTAGCTTAGCTAGCATAGCATAGCATAGCTAAACCCAGACATTAAACAATAAACATGAAACAAGAACATGAAAATCTTTTTTTTTTTAAGCCTCCGTATTCTACATCAGCATCATTTAACCACATCCACTTTTTACAAAATGCTGCTTTTCACATTATGTGGTTAAACCTACCAGAATCATGAAACAAGTTAAACTTTTAAGTCTTTCTTTACTCCTAACACAACTAACCAATTAACAGTAACACTTTCATTAAATTGACTGTTTTATTAGCTCATGATTATATTTTTAAATGCTTTAATCCAAATCAATACCTAAACTACCTATAAATTACCTCAAAAACAAAAATTTATCTATTAGGGGTTCATTCAGGCAGAAGGTGTAGTTATAAGTAAAAATTAATCCATAAACTAAATCTTAACTAACGGTGGAACAAGAGCATAAACATACACGAGTAATAGTTAATCTTTACAGCAGCGTGTGATAAGTCTTAAACAGGAAGTGAAAGATAAGTCAAACATACAAAATGTAAATACAATGTTTGATGATTAGAAAAAAAATAAAGATTGAAATGGAGAGGATTCGTTGTTATAGCAACACCACCTGTCAAAAGGATTAAAAAGCAAATTTTCTTTATAAGAGAGAGAGAGAGAAAAAGAATAAGAGGGACAGAGAGAAAGAGGCAGAGAGAGAGTGAGAGCGGGAGAGAGAGAAAGAGAGAGAGAGAGAGATAGACGGAGAGAGAGACAAAAATGAGAAAGAGAGACAGACAGAGAGCAGGAGAGACCTGTTCACACACTCATGTCCGCTTGTCTTTCAGTGCTTTATTAAAGGTTGATGGTTTTATTACTCTGATTTTGGTGTCTAAAGTTTTCAGTTTCACAGATTTTCTGATGAAGTCAGTGTTTCTTTCCTCTGAATATTTCTGCATTTGTACAGTGAAACCCAGAGCCTCCATGCACAACATCTCATCATCCGTGACCCTCTTCATATTTGCCTTGTTGAGGTGTCTCTACCTTAATAAAACAACTTTAAAGCAAATTTCCAAACATGAGAATTAGAGAAACAGAAACTTATTGGTCACTGCTTGTTGATTAGTTTGCTTTAATGAAGACTTTAACAGAAGTGCATCTTAGAATCACTCCTGATACACAGATTATAAAATGTGTGTAATTGATGTTTGTGTGATGTGTGCAAGGAGTCTCCAGATGAGTTTTGTGTGGACGTAAAGATATATTTATATATTATATTTATATTTACAGCATCTGGCTGATGCCCTCATCCAGAGCAACTTACATTTAACTTATTGTTACAACTGAGCAATTGGGGGTTAAGAGCCTTGCTCAGGGGCCCAACAGTGGCAGCTTGGTAGTGCTGGGAATCAACCCTGATCATCCGTATCAGAACAACACTTTAACCACTAAACCACAAGATGAAACTTAAAGCTCTCCACATCTTTAGGACAAAGACGTATACACTAATTTGTAGTTTCTATGGTTTATACAAAGCTTCAATAATCAGTGTTCTCAGTTCCTAAACACTTACTGAGGAAAGGTGATGAACAGTGGTAAACTATCTCCCTGTTCAGGTTCTTTAGGGACAACACGCAGTAAGCAAATTTAAAATGAGTGAATACTTGCAAGACACGATACAGTTGATCAGTTTGATCATTGTGTGTTTTGTTTTTGTGGTGTTTTCAATTGATTATCGTTTAATAAGTATTTGCAGGTCTTTGTATTCTGATTTTATTTAGATTTTATACAACATCTCAACTTTATTAAAATTGGAGTTTTTTATGTTACTTTGGATAAAGGGCCTCTACAAATGATTTAAATATAAAAGCAAAATAAGCATGAAGATGTTTCACATAAATTTATTAAATTTAACTGCAACAAGAAATAAAAATCTTAACTCAATAATAATTGGCTGTAATATAGATGTATGATAAAATAAACGCTCTCTGAGAAAAAATAATCTGTTTCCATGTGAAAATATTAAATCTGCTTTATCACTGATTTCTGACCTGTAACACCCAGACAAAGTCAATCGGACAAATGACGAGACTTTAATTTTTTTTTTCTTCACAAAGAATCATTTATTCACAGGTTTATTGAAAATTACAGTTTTTATTGAAAGGACACAGAAAGGTAGAGAAATGGAGACACGGAGAGGGAGATTCATCCTCAGTGCATGGCACGTCATTCTCAGAGAGACGACTCACTGTGAGTCTGTGGTTTCTTTATTTTTTTTTTCTTGCACCAAAAGCTTTCCAAAAAGTTGTTCAGTAATCAAAGTTGGCCAGCCAACTTGATTCATACAAAGAATACAGAAAAGGGAGAAATTTTAAATTAAAATGACCACGACAAAAACGTCTTTACTCTTAAATCCTTACTTTGAATCAGTCCTTGTCGTATTTCTGAAGGAATTTTAGGACCCGCGGATTTAAAACATGACCAGTGAGACATTACATCACACTTTCGACTGAGTCTCTGGCCTGTGCTGCCAGTCCACAAAGTTCTCAACTACAGATACCGCAAATCAAATGTCTACAATCTTCTCAACTCAATAATCCCAGATGTGTTATTATAAAAAAAACCTCAGAAAAAAAAAAAAATCTTAACGATTATAAATGTCCAACCTAAAAGTCTACAGTGCATGCCGTTGTACCGAGCCGCCGGATGTTTGGGTTTCCTTCTCTACGATAGCGGTGATACACTGTGTGTGTGTGTGTGTGTGTGTGTGTAAGTGTTATAAGTGTGTGTGTGCTTTCTATCCCCAGTTAGACAGGTCAGGGAGTTTACTGATTAAACCAATACCACACGCAAACATCTGTCAAGTCTTTCAGTCGTGTTTGTCCAGCTGTGTTGTGTCTCAGTCGTGTTTGTCCAGCTGTGTCTTTCTTTCTCCTTCCATCTTCTCGGAGTTCATGGACATCTGTGTCTCAGTGTATTTTAGAGTCTTTGACTGTACAGGTGGGACAGAAAAAATAAAGTGTTAGAGGAATGACAAGACGCTCATTTGAGGTTTTCATTATACAGCAAAAACTCGGCAAACAAAGGTCTTAAGTTGAAAATGTGGACTGTGATACGAATTTTCTCATTTAAAATAACGTAAATACAGATAATTTGTTACAGCCACTTAAAAATCCGACCAATATTACAACATTTTTGCATGTAAAAACATAATTTACCCCCAAAAACTTTTATCAAAATAGTCACATAAACATGCAATAATCGAAATTTTGCTTGATTAATTTGCTCGCTAATTGTTACCTTTATTAGATATAAAATTAAAAGGTGACCTGATAATGTTAATATTGTTGTTTGTGTACCTGGTGGTGAGCAGTCTGGTCTGATTTCTTTCCAGATGTTTTCTCAGTTTGATTCTGGAAACATTCAGCACCAACCTGAATAAAAGAAAAAAACATCTTAAATCTAAAAATCTAAATATATTTACATAATTTAAAGTTTATTGTATTCATATCAATTGCACACACACTTATTACATTCTCTTCATTTTCGATCAGACGAAGTTTTGAGCTGAAATTTGCTCATTTGTGTAACAATCCCTGCATATGGATTTCTCTCAGACCTCTTCATTACAATTTGTTTTATCCAACAATATTTATCAAGTATGAAGCTATGATATCATAACATAACTAACATTATAACTTATTTTAATATTATATTATTATTGCAGCTAATCAGATAAAGCAAAAAAGGTTAAAGCTCAGTACGAGACGAGATTCTAACACTGACCTGAAAAATCTCATAAATCTTTTCAGAATCGTTTTCTGTCGTTTCTCATTAACCAGCTCTTACTGTAAATTCTGCACGCTATACATTTAATCTTCTACTCCTGAACCACAACTTCACCTCGTTATTCTGAAGGTTCAGAGGTGTTATTAAAGCTGATTTAAAAGCTCCTAAGTCTAAAGGCTCTAAATCCCTCTTCAGGTGGGGCGGTGTCAGTAAATAATTAAAGCTGCATTGGAAACGAGACTTATCTTATTTCAGGATGCAGAGCGACCTCCACGTACTGAGAGCTTAAGAGCGTTACTCTCTGCTCCTGTAACGAATACATTTAATAAATGCTAACTCCCAAGGATTTAAAAATATTCAAGCTGCCAAACACCGCAGAAGAATTAGGAGGAAATTTAGGGTTAATATGTTAACTGTGTTCGGAACATCATTGGTTCATTTCAGCACTGTCACTGCTGGGCCCTAAGGAAGCCTTAACATACAACTGCATAAATGGATAAAAATGAGATAATGTAAGTTGGTGGGGTTTTTCTTTGGTGGGGGATAGGCTCCTCCAACATACATTGAGACCACTATTGAATGAGCCTCAATTTAACCGCGCTACATCTTACATTAATCAAACGCTGTATACCTAAACAAAACATACGAGTAGAGTTTTCCTACTGAGTTCATTGGCTCCTCTTCGCCGCAGCGCTGTCGTTACGGTAATAAACTCATGAAACGGATTGCCTCGTGCTTGACGGTCTCTCTGTACCTCTGCGCGTGACATATTGATACCGATTCCTCGTTGGGTTTTAAACCTCGTTATCGAGGGAAGCTGGTATCACCCACTGTCAGGTTATCCGCGAGATATTGTCTCGATGCAGAGACAGCGCAGGATTAAAAACTCCTGCTTCTTCAGCTATTCATCACAAACAACCTCTTTCTTCCTCTATCCTAATTTCTTGATCTGCCCTTGAACTTTTATATTAATGTACATTTGTAGCTGCCAATGATATTTCTTCATGCAGCTGAGAGACTGAACGCTTTACTGAATCATCATGTATTGATCTATGGGAGGGACTGGCGTCCTTTCAGAATAAAATGATGTTTAAAAAGTACGGACGCTTTGTGATGCAAAAAGATGCTCGAAAACTCAATAAGCTGTATATTACAATTTAAAAAATGAATATAATTAAGAGCGGAATGTTTACCTCTGCCATCTGACAAGCTTTGGCTCCTGCACCTCTAGTAGCTCTTGCACCTCCCACACCTTCAGCAGCTTCTGCACCTCCAGTAGCTCCTGCACCTTCAGCAGCTCCAGCACCATCTTTCCTCATACTCCGTGTCCTACAGATTACTCATTGTTTCTGGGAACTTCGGGATGTCCTTGAAGCAAAGATGACCAAAAATGTTTCGTGTATTAATACTATGAAATGAAAGAGAGAAAGAGGAAAAATGTTTGGAAAAATTCCTGAATGTTCATGATCAGCTGTCCATAGAGAATCATTATGAAAAGCTCATTTTGGTTCTTTTTAAGACCTTCAAAAGGGTTTATTTTTTTCTTTCTTTTCTTTTGTCATTCATTTTTTCTTTTTTTAAAATTTGATAATCTATTTATTATTTTTGCATTAATTTATTTATTTTCTCCTTTTCATTATTCTAGATGGTTGATGACTCTATGTATTGATGTGTGTGAATTCAGCACGATTTCAACACTTTCTCTAGCGCTTATGGCTGACAGAAATAAGAGCAGGTTTGAAAGGATTCTAAAGACCGCTGTTGATTTATCTTTTCTCGATGCGTGTTTAACCGCTATATTCTGGAGAACAACCCCACAACTTTTGCTTAAATTGTTTAAAAGTTAGTTTAATGTTAGGACACAACGTTCTTTTTGAGAGAAAACGTTCTCAGAATAATGTTTTTGGAATGTCCTAATGACGATCTTGATATATGCTCTCCTAATGTTGAGAGAAATCGTTCCGAGACCAACACCAAATAGACTATAATAACTTTTGACCACTTAGCATTTTTACGTTATGAACATTTCAATTTACTTCCCTAAAATGTAAAAAAGTTCTAATAGCAGAGATCAAAATCATGACATGAGTACATAAATAACACTTAATAGTCACTAGACAAAACAATGGCAGGGCCAATATTCTGGAGATGGAGCCTCAGTGCATACCCCCCCCCCCCCTTTTCCGTACCCCTCCCAAACCACTAAATACTCCAGAAGGCCGCCCTTCTTCTGGATTTTGTAGACCTGCTATGCTGGAGACCCCTCAATTTTACGAAGCCGGTGGCTCCGTGGTCTGTGGTTCAACCTGGGAGTCAGCATGATGAGGTTTAGCAGCGAAACGTGAAAGAGGGAGTAGGAGGAGGCAGACCAGTCGATAAGTCTATCGGGTTAATTGTTTGAAACCTTAAATGGTTCCATATACCTGATGCTCAGCATTTACAAGGTAAACAGAGGCGTAAGTCCCTTGTGGAGAGCCATAGCAATTGCCCCGGCTGATACTTGGGGTGCGGGCGCCGGTGCCGATCGGCCAGAATGCCTGCAACGGTTGCTCTCTGCAACTATTGTGAGCTGTCTCCCAGACTTGGGAGCTGCGTTGCATCTCAATCCCCACTGTCGCTGCTAGATTTCTTTGAACCAGGGGAACATGGGGGCTGGAACCCTAAACCACGAAGGTGTCAGACCAGTAGATAATGTTTAAAGAAGTATGCGCATACCACCCGGTAGAACCGCTGGTCTGTTCTCACGCACAATAAGATCTTATGTACCTCCCCGCTCCTGTTAAGCCTCTCGTTTTGCTTTACCCTGAGGGTGATACCCAGAGTAAGACTGACATGTGTCCAAGCGCTTGCAAAACTGCCCATAAACGTGACGTAAATTGAGGGCCCTGGTAAGATATGATACCTCCAATGCCAACGTTCCGGAACACGTGAGTAAAAAACGAGTGGCTGTTTCAGCAGAGGGCACACCTTTGAGCAGAACGGTAGCTTTAGAGAACCAATCGATATAGAGTAAGTGGTGGCCATGAAGCATGGAGATCTGTGATAAAGTCGTGATATGTAAGACCAGGGTCATTGGAGAGGGGTCTAGCAAGCCTCGTTAGGTGTCGGCATTTTGGACTGGCAAGACGAACAGGCTTTTACAAAGCCTCGGCTTCATCACACGGGCGATAATTCGGCCACCAATAGGCTTTCAGAAGTTCAATGTGCGTGTAATCCGGGTGCCGGAACTAAGTGAGGTGTGTACCCGGACATGACCTGAGCCTATAAACTTTGTGTGGTGGGGGGGGGGGGGGCTGACGATAGAGGAGGTCATTCGATGTTCTGCCACTATTTTCCTCTCGAGATCCCAGTGTATGGGACCCAACAATAACTAAGGTCGACAATCGGGTTGGAGGTAGATTCTTGTTTGGGGGGTCAACCTTCGGACAAGACACCTGCTTTGATGTTTTTGTGCCTATACGTGCAAACTAAATGGCGTTTTTCTGTCAAAACCTCATAATCTCCATCATCTTATGTGCCAACATTTTTTCAAGAAATGAAAAATCTATACTTAAACAATGTTAGCTAAATTATTGTACAGAATCGATTTTTTTTAAAAGATCCTAGAATTGGATTTGACTGCTGAATCTGTGGTTGATAAGATCGTGGCGTTTTGGGAGCGCTGTTCAATTATTTTGAGTGTGGCTCTTTAGCAGGTTGTTTCCTTTGTCTAGGTTTTCTGCCAGAGGCGGATTGTGCCTTATTTAATGGAAAGTAAAAAGGAGAGATATGCAGTTGTATGAATATTAGATTGGGATCCTTTATGATATGTGCTTTCTATCGCTCGTTTGGCAGTGGATCTACGCAGCCACTGTATCGCGATAAAGTACACACATTGTTTTTGGGATGTCATGCTGTAAAGAAGTTTTTGAAACGAAAACAGCAGCTCAAGAAGCTGAGAAGGTCTGAAATGAAAGTTCTGGCTGGAGACTCGTAATAAAGATACAGAGATTGTGAAGAAGAGAAACTCTGTAATATCATACTTCAAAATGCTATAACAATCAGATGTCTTCAGAAACACAATGTGGAAGATAAACAGGAGCCTGAAACCAAAAACAGAAATAACATGGAGACAGGACATTTCTAAAACATGTTCCTGTTTGCGCGATAAGTAATCTGTGATACATGAATAAGTCCAGAATAAAACATGTAGAAGCTGCAGATTTATTTATAATGTTTTTACTTCAAAAACTTAATCCTTTTTTAGTAACGTGTCACACCCAATTGTGTTATTATTAAATTAATGTAATTACATTTATTTTTTCAAATGAATCCTCTAAAGTGTCTTTGTTGAATTTTATATCAGTTATCTTCACTAATTATTACTGAAATCATAAAACTTGCAGCACATTGACATTTTTATTAGACTCTTGGAAATAGAGCATTTAAAAAAAATCATTTGACAAACACAAATTTAGCAACAATAAAAAATCAAAAAGTCTTAAAGATTATTGTAAAAGTCACATGATGCCTGAGAGCTGTCGTCTCTCACCGCTTATCAATATGAAGTATGTTCAATGCACACTTTTCCCCAAAAGCTCCTACTGATAAATCATTTACTATTACAGACTGTGTGTGTGTGTGGGTTCAAATAGGACTTAGAGTTTTGGACTTTGGGCTGATTAGAATCTCAGAAGAGGGCTTAGCACAGTATACATCTCAATCCAGATAAGATGGAGCGTTTCTCAATTTTCTTTAACATTTAATGGAAATGACACACAAGTATATTTTTTCTGGTAAAGAATTTCTGACACAGGAAACCTCCTGACCATTAGAACGCTGAGTTCATACCTTCACGTGCGGCTCCCTGAAGGTGACCCTGGATGTGTTGAGGAACGGTGAGTATCTCATTAGGTGAGTGGGTGTGGCTGGCAGTCTGTGTAAATCAGCCGTCTGGGGTTGGAGAACAGATGAGAAGCAGATATGGACGGTTCCTTCAAAGCCCTCAGCTGGGACTCCTAAATTAAACAAGACGCGAGTAACAGTTTCAGACTGCAAAGACTCAATACTCCGAATTGCAAAATCTCCGGGGCAATTTCAGCCTGAGATGAAGAGAAAGTGGAGAACATCCAGCTTTATAGGAGAGAGAGAGAGAGAGAGAGAGAGAGAGAGAGAAAAAGAAAGAAATGAGTTTAAACATAAGTGATTAGTTCAGCTCTGCTGAGTACAAAGCATTCTCACAACACCACACACATTTAAACACATCCAAATCATTCATACTTTTATAACATTTAAAATCACTTAAAATTCTTGATTTGATCAGCCTTAAAGAGAACGAGAGAGAAAGAGCGAGAGAGAAAGAGCGAGAGAGAGAAAGAGCGAGAGAGATTTATCACTTCTCTTCCACCTTGTCCAGCGCTGCTTTCTCCAGTTCCTCTTTAGCCACTCGCAGTTTGTTCTCCAGGTCCATGAGCTGCTGACCCTTTACAAACACACGCACGCACACACACACACACTGTAACTGTTACTCTTTATTACACACACACACACAGTTACTCTTTATCACACACACAGACACACACTGCTACCGGTAAACTTTATCACACACACACACACTGTAACTGTTACTCCTTATCACACACACATTGTTAATGTTACTCTTTATCCCACACACACTGTTACTATTCTCTTTACACACACACACATTGTTACTGTTACTCTTTATTACATACACTGTTTACATTGTTACTACTCTTACTCTTTATCACACACACATTGTTAGTGTTACTCTTTTTTTACAAACACACACTACTACTGTTACTTTTGATCACACACACACACACACACTGCTACTCTTACTCTTTATCACACCACACACTGCTTCTGTTGCTCTTCATTATACAAAC